>OU015493.1:156197191-156572191 GCA_907164885.2 Dolomedes plantarius | reverse complement strand
AATATGATTTTTTAAAAATAATTTACATAATTTTTTTTAAAAATTTTACTCTAAATATTTTTTAAATTTTTTAATTAATATTTAAAAAAATGCTGAATAAAAATTAAAACTTATGTATTTCTGTTTAATTAAATGAAAAAAATTGAAATTCGACAAACAATATTTCCAGTTATAACGATTTTAAATTTCCCCACTTATTTAAAATTTTAAATTTAGAAACTTTTTAAAAACTTTATGAGAAATTTAAGCATGTGATTTTGTTTACAAATTATATGGTTAACCATCTCAAAAAAATTCAAAATTTTAACTCAAATAAAAGAAATTTAAAATGTGTCTTGCACCCCCTAAACACATAAATCCATTAAAGTATTCCTGAAAGTTTACGAGATCACAAAAGTACCACTAATTGTAAATATCCTTATACTGTCTTGATAGGAAGGATAAATAAAAGTTCATTTATCTCATCGACATTTGCGAAAATCTTGTTACTTCCAGTTTTCATGAACCCATTCTTCGGATGAATTCTAATTCGTTCATTAAAGCAAAATCTCGTCTCTAGGCTACCATTTCAGGCGCCTCTTCTCCGTCGCACTCCGAATGATATCGGCAGATTTCATGATACACGTATCTAATTATGTTTGCTTCTAGTTCGCGCAGAATTACCCTTTCTCTCATTAGAGGAAATTGGACGGTATCGGAGCTACCTTCTAATGAGCAGTTTTCAATGGTTAATACTTCCAGAAAGTATCTGCGGAATAAGTAACAGAATACCAACCACTGTTACTGGATTTGCAAAATGTTTAGAGAACTGGAACACGCAGAAATCTGAGACCTTCGGAGATAAAAATTCAAATTAGGATTAAAATAATAAAATATTAAGTCTTTATGGAATTAAAATCTGCAGAGTAATGTTAGCTTCAATTCAAAATTAGGTATTTCATTCTCGTAACTTGCTTGAGGTACCTATATACAGTGGTGCCTCGACTTCAGAGTTTAATTCGTTACATGACGGAGCTCGTAACTCGAAATACTCGTATCTCGAATAAATTTTGCCTACTGAAATGAATGGAAAAGCCATTAATTCCTTCCGCCAAAACACCGCAACTTTTTGTTACATGTTTTTAAATAAGAGACATGGGCTTATAAATGATAAACATTTGACAATGATTTGTTGAGTATAATTTGTGTATTAGTACATGAATTTATTTCCAGTCGTCATGATTTAGTGAGTACCAACTAATGTTATTTAAAATTCGATGCCTTTTATCAAACTTGAAAAGTAAATTAACTTTCTTACTGTGAGGGAAAGAGCACTATCAATTGTCGATGAGAATTACAAATCGAAAATTTAAAGCATGTCTCCATCATTCAAAACTTTTGAAGCGTGTGAATCTTGGTCGAACATACATATGTACTGTAGGGATGATAGTTAACAAAAATCAACTGGCACTATATTCATACTACCTTAATCTAGAAAATCAAATTATGATTGTGAAACATTTTATTATAATTCCACAATATTATGAAAATTATATTATAATGAAAATTCCTGTTGAAAATTTTCATTGGTATTCAGGTCTGAAATAAAATGCTTATTATAAAAATGTTAATTATAACTTTATTTATTTTTGCACAATTTTCTGTTTCAAGGGCATAAAAACTGTTGCATGTAAAACAACAAACATAACCAGAACTTCAGTACTTAAAAAGCTTATTTTATGCTTTTTATTCTGTTAACACTTCTAAACCTTCCCAATAACAATTTTTGCGTAGCGTCCGTTAATTTTTACAAAGCCCTATCATTTTTTATTGAGTCCTCCACGTATTTTACATATTTTGATGAATCTACATTCTAAATTTTTTAATGATTCTCTCTAACTGTCCTAAACCTCATATTAATAATTAATCAGAATGAAATCATATTTGAATTAATATTTTCGTTTTTTATTCACTGTTGTCAGCGTAGCCTCTGATATATATATTGATAACGGCCTCCTGCACATTTGCTGTATACTATTATAAGATTTAGTGCTATTATAATATACTTAAATTAAAAGATATTTGGATGGTAGTCTCTTCAGAGAAGACAACCTGTTTACTGATATCAAAGAGAAAAATTTAAAAGGAAAGACTGAATTATAAAATAATTAATCTTTTTTATTTTTTAAAATAATCGAATTCTTTTTTCATAAAAGAGAAAAGACTGACTAGAAGAGAACTGACTATAGATGAGAATACTATAATTTTATATAACTACCTTGCTTCAGCCTTAAAAAAATCTATTTTCTGTAATTTTAGTTTGGATCAATCTATTATTCATATCACCGGTGATGTCATGTGACATCACAAAGTTATCACGAATTTGATGTGGTTCCGAATTTTGTAAGTCAGATTGGCTATAGCCGACTAATGGATGGTTTTCTTGCAGTGCAGCTATATAATTTCTTCCCTTATAGATTAATCACTTATCTTGAAAAAATTTAAAATTTGAACTTCAATACAGTTTAATACATATCTTCTATCGATTGGAGATCAAGTGACTATTTTGTCACCCAGTGCTGCAAAAATTTAAAGAATGTTTCCTCTTGGTTTGGGATACCAAATAATCTCATCTTTGATTTAAGCCTGTCCTTGATTAACTACAGTTTTCTAGGGATATTCTAGTAGTGATATGCGTATCGATTCGTAGTCGTTTCGTGTAGATAACACTCTTATAGGATCACCTAAACCTAATCGTTGTAAGACCTGTTCTTTCCGTGTTTATCTTTGTAAGACTTCAGTTCAAAGAGATAATCTCGTTTTATTAAGCTCATCTTTCTGCTTCAAAGGAGTATATTTAACGAATACTGTATTAAGATGCAATTCTTTGATCTTGCCACCTTTCATATATTTAATAAGTTTGATGTGTTTCTTTTTGACAAATATTTAACTATTAAAAGTTACTTTATATACTTTCATCTGTGAGAAAACACTGTAAAAAACGTATAATTCACTCTACATTTTTTCAAAAGTATTATTTACTGAAGCAACACAATGTTTTCTATCCTTTAAAACAAGCCAGAAGGAAGCGACTAACAAGAAATATAAGTGCAAAAAGTTCTAAACTGAAAAGATAAATTTCAAAATGTCTTCCCGCTTTTTAAAATACATATAATCTGTCGACTTAAGCTAAAAAATCTGAATAAAATCGCGAGGGGAAAGTTAATATTGAATTATCTTTAACAATAAGGAGAAACAGAAAAATCCATAATAATTTACTCAATATTGATTTTATTTAGTTTTCATTGAAAAACAGACCTGCATATTTAAATTTATACCAAATTCTTTACACGTTGTGTTGATGAAAAAAAAGTAGTTTTTTCGAATATTAAACAACTTTATTGTTGTCCATCTGTTAGTTTTTTATTCTAGAAATCGGTGCTTCACTGCTTTGTTGAGAATTGAAAAAAAAAACAATTAAGTATTCCAATAAAAGTCTTTTTTAAAGATATTAAAAACCGATTAGTAAATGGAGGAAAGAGTTGTAAAATCTATACTAATATATAAAGAGAGAGAGCGATTTTGTATGTGGAGGGTAATATCCGGAACCACTGCACCTATTTGAAAAATTCTTTCACTATTTGAAAGGTACATTATTCCATATGGACATAGGCTATATATTATGTATATCTGATCAGTAGATAGTAAGTTAGGGGCCTAAATGTTGAGCTGATGCTTCACCTTTCCAACTTTTCCTTTGTCAACTTTAGTCAAGTAACCATAGCAACGCATCAAACGATATTTTCATTTATTATCAGTAAAACATTTAACATTTGAATTTTCTTTATAAACCATAGTCATGTAACCATACCAACACATCAAACTACATTTTCATTTATTATTAGTAAAGCATTTAATATTTTAAAGATTCAAGTAGAGGAGGTATTGATAAATACAAGAAGGATTTTTGAAACGTTCTATTCAAGAAAATTACATTTGGAACTACGCTTTTTATTGGACATTTAAGGTAAAAAAAGATTTACAATTTATTGGCTATCAACTGGAAATTTATTGGTATAATATTACAGAAATTTATTTTACCTATAAACTTTATGGTTTTGAATTTATGTACAATTTTATGCACAATTTGCGTAAATCGAATTTGAATTATTGAACTTTATTCAAAAATCAGTGTGTTTCATTGAAACTAGGAAATTTATTGATTATTTCGAATAGGCCTATGTTTCTTCCTTTATAAGTGAAAAAGTATCGCTTCAATTGAGCTGAAATTTTGTATAGATATAGTTGATAGTTCAGATTAAAAAATTGGTATATTATTCTTTGAAAATCGGGCCCCGGAGTTTTTTTAATTAATGTTTTAATGATTTTGCCCCTAAAAGTTGCTTATTTCGACAGCTTCCACGGCTGTCCTTGCTGGCAGAGAGACTATGGGGCCGAATCGTACCATAATTGGCACGCGGGTGGCCCTGGACTCGATTCAGTGCCTGACGTAGCCGGATGTTTGAATTTTTAATTTTAAAAAAGTTATTAAATTTTCTGTGCTATTTTTGGTGCTTTTTTCGTGTCTTTTTTTGTGTGTGGACTCTGTACCGGATAGGCTATGGGGCTTAATTGTATCAAAATCGGCATGCGAATGGTCCCCGGACACAATTCAGTGCCTGACGTTACAATTTCCAATAAAAAATTCTTTTGCCATCACCATCAACAAATCCCAAGGTCAAACATACAAATATATTGGACTTGACTTACGGGAAGATTGTTTTACTCATGGACAAATATGTTGGTCTCTCTAGGTCAGGAAATGCGGAGAATCAATTTATTTTAAAACCTCAGAAAAACGAAACAAAAAATGTTGTATACAATGAAGTTTTAAAATAAATTATACCTACCTAATATCTACTTAAGATAGATAATTGTTCAACCCGGACAAAGTCGGGATAGGCCGCTAGTAAAATATAAAATGAAACTAAAATTGCAGATTTTCATTTATTTAAATGCATTCCGTTGAACAAAGTTTATAGGATTTAAGGTAATTCAGAAATTTTTAATAGGAACAAGCGTAGTAAATGACAACAAATATTGACCATAAACATGACAAGTCCATCTCTCAGACGGGTCGCCATTTTTAGAGATTTGGTCGTGACCACGTACAGCTCAGATTGCGCTCTTCATAACTTGCAGTGACACAAAAGGTAGGTAACTATCTCAAAAGTATAAAATAGCTGAGGGTGTTAGTAGTAGTTCAATAAATTCTGTTCCCCAACAATAACTAGTATAAGGATTTTGCTCGTAAAGAAACATATGTTCTATATTTCTCTGCTTTAAGATATTTTACTTCAGTTTCTACTGCCAATTATAACTTAAAGTCGGCTAGATTTGTGAGGAAGAAAATTTTGTTTTGAAAATTTGAAACTAATTTTATTTTTTAAAATCCTTTTACCATAAAGCCATCATAATCACAAAAAATATAACTTCCTTCAAAAGTATAGTTTTTAGCCAAACGTGCAATTAAAACTATATTAAGTAACGATCATTAACTATATATTATAATAAAATATTTAGTTAATGATCTGTGACACAGGAGTTCAAAATCTTGGGCTGACGAATTTCCAGAAAATTGTATTACTGGGAAAATGAAGAAATTTAAAGTGCTATTAAATATCACATGAACACCTAAATCTTGAAAAAATAAGCTTATACTTGCATTTTAAAATCCATAAATTTATGAATGTTAAAATATAATGAAATATACAGTATTTTGAAAGAACTTATCTAACTCTAGATGATTAAAGGATGATTTGGGGAAATGTCTAGGTACTCTTGCGAGTATCTTATATTTTAAAATAGGTAGTTTAGAAAAATCCAGGAAATCCATTTAAACAATACTTCAATCTCTGTAGTTTCTTACAAGTCTTAAAATTGAATATAAGTGAATAATATTTCAGCTTACTGTTCAATATGCATGATTTCCTTTGAATGAATTGGAAAGGAATCGGAAAGCAAAATTAATTTTCTTAACGTCAGAACAAACATGCCGCAATCAAGTGTACCAGGATTATCGATTAAAGCTCTGAAAAAACGATGTTGTTTAAGAAATTAATTTACATGAATAGATTCTTTACTATGCCAAATAATTTGATTAAGAACTAACCTAGTCTATTTTCTGAAACACTCCAGCTTATGCCAATCTTGACTATTCGAAAATTTAGTTCTTTAACTGCGGGTTTGAAATGAACTGATTAAGTTTTGCTGACGTGATATGTCTTTTACAGCCCTTGTTGTGTTTCGTAATTTATCTTATGTTTATCAGTATTACATGGTAAATTTTCGGTAGGTGAATTGGATCCACATAGTCGTGGATTTTCCACTTTAAAGGAGGCTGTGTGATACAAATCCTAGTGAATAAAGAAACCCTAATGTACCTGATATACAGTGTGGTCCAAAATTATTGAGCGCATTTCATGTTTGAAAAAAACAAAAACAAAATGAGGTACGTATATATTTATTGTTTTCTTGGAAAGACAATTTTAAACAGTTTTAAACAACGAAATTTTAAACCTTAAAAACTTTCACATAAGCCGGTAGATGGCGCGACAACATATGGCAAGAAAAATTTTCTAGTTGCGTCAGTCTGCAAATGGTTACCGTGCAGGAAAAAGGAATGTGCGTTCTGTGGTTCCGTGAAAGCAAATCCGTTGGAGCTGTTCAGTGACGTTTTCGTTTAAATTACTCAAATTGTCGTCCTCCAAGTAAGTACTCAATTATACGTTGCCACCAACAATTTAAGAACACGGAAAATGTGGAACATAAGAAAGGCACTGGTAGGCCATAAACAGAACACACTTTCCGAGTCCTTCCAGTTCCACATTTCCCGTGTCCTTAAATTGTTGGTACCAACGTTTAATAGAAAACTTACCTGGAGGACGACGATTTGAGTATTCTAAACGAGAACGTCTCTGAACAGTTACAACGGATTTGCTTTCACGGAACCACAAAACGCACATTGCTTTTCCCTTTACGGTAGCCATCAGACAGACGCAATTAGTAAATTTTTCTTGCGAAATGTTGTCGCGCCATCTACTGGCTTATGTGGAAGTTATTTAAGATTTAAAATTTTGTTGAGTAAAACTGTTTTAAATTTTCTTTCCAAGAAAACAATAAACATGTACGTACCTCATTTTGTTCTTTTAATTTTAAAAATGAAATGCGCTCAATAATTTTGGACCACCCTGTATTACGCGATGCTACAGCGCAACAGTGGAGATATGAACTTGTTGTTAGCTCTGAAACGTTGTAAAGGATCTGCGAAATTGCACACTGCAATCCAAACTAAAGTCGGATTGTTTAAACAACAGATAAGATTTCCCGCACGTACATAAAGGTATAAAGAATCAATTTCTACAATACATTTTCCCTCTCCTTTTGTCTGAAACTCCGTTGCGTGGACATCAGAGCTTCTTACTCTCTGGAAAGATGTGCTAATTCATAATCTTACTAGTCATATCAAGGTTCTTTACGCGATGAACATTAAATTTCCTTGTATTTTAAGTAATATTCTTTCTTTCAGCTCATAACGACAGTTCGAGATGTTTTAGTCACACATACTGGGAAAAAGAAATTTTTATTTATTCTAGTCAAATTGTTATTGCTCTATTTCTCAACAAATATTTAATTATATATGAGAAGTTCTCATATATTCATGAATTATTAGTGGGAAAATGTATTAATATTTGCGTTTTTTATCTATAAAAAACGCAACTGGAGTTAAAAAAATCACAAAAAATTAAGGAAATTCAATTATATTCTTATTTACAAAGCAGTTTAAAAAATGAATCATAGCTCAAAAAAATTTTAAAGAAGAAAAGATAAAAAAAAACCAACGTTAAAAATGTAATCCTCTCAAAAAATGAAAAATGTACGTAATATTAGCCTTTTGAGTGCTTCATCATTCAATTAAAAAAAGAAATGTTTTCAGAAAAGAATCCAAAATTTTCTTTCTCTTTTATACTTTTTGTTTGTGTAGTTAGTTTAAACACTGCTTAAAAAATTCAACATCTGAAGAAGTAATGATTCAGCTAAATATAGCATTCTTCCTAAGAAGTTTTTCAGTGTTGTAGATACGAACAAAAAGTCGTAAAGCACTGAACATTCCTACTACTTTAAACTTTTGAAGTAAGTCAACCAGAGTATACATTTTATTACTGTTTTGTTTTAAAATGTATCAGTTCTTAATTTAACAAAATCTAGTATTCGTACGAGCTTTTTTGGACGTGTATTAAAAGAAGTTGTTGTGTCTACGTGATTATACCTAATATAAAAATTAAAATACAATTCAGAACTCGCATGGAAATTCTAACAAAGAATCTTAAAAGCTGATGTACGGTGCTGGTATCATAATCAAAATTAAAATAAGATTTCATGGTAGAAAATAAACACTTTTCTTGATTTATATTTTTAAAAATATTTTTTATCGATATACAATCGATACATTTTGAATTGATCCATTTATGATATCATAGTAAATAACTTAATGTTCTATTGATGAGGTTAAAGACGATTTAAAGATTTAAGATGTCAAAAATATCGAATAACATTAAGTCTTCTCACATAGAGGGAAAATAATTACTTATACATAATAATTACACATAGGGGAAAATAATTACTATAAAAAGCAAAGATAAACTATACATTTAGTTAATTTTTATGCCACATTATTCTCTAAAGATAGAGAGTTTTACCAGTGCAAATATTATGTTTGTGTGTAAATATAATTTAAAATATTAATACAATTTTATTTTTTCCTTTACGGTAGTAGACATTTCAGCCTTAAGAATGAAATCAAAGTATTTATTTATAAAAACTGTTTGTATTATAGACTGTCTGATCCCACATCATCCTTAAACCTGCTTACATAATCCTATAAATTGAGAAACTATTTGAGGAATGACGTTTGAAAAAAAATTTCGGGATCCTTCAGCCAGTATATTTTTTTGTGATAGAATATCGGTTTTGAGGTTTGGAGACCTCCACTTAGGTAAGAGGCTATTGCAGTGACATTAGTAAAATTGATTTTGAACCGTTCGGAAGAATATTGAAATAATCATAGAAGAAACAAACAAAAAATCAGTTATGGCAAAAAATAAATCAAAATAATATATTAGGCTAAAAATGTATGCCTTCGGTATATAAAGAAAGAGAATATGAGGTATGATAAGTTATAAAATTAAGAGTTCCTTTCGCTGATGAGAGTTTATTTGGTTGAATATCCGATTGAGGTTCGGAAATCTGGATCCAACTCACACTCCTACAAAGCTGTCATTAAAACCATTTGCTATTCAAAGCAAATAAATGATATCCCCGTTTCAAATAATAAATAAAACTTAAATTCGCCAAGTAGGAAATCGATCGAATAATCTAGTAAGGGTGGAAAAATACAACTAACTAAATTAAAATGCGAAAAGAAAGTTTACATTTGCAAATCTGCGTTTGTTGTTAACTTTATAATGCTTCAGTCGTTGCGTCCTAAATTTTAAATATTTAATTAAAAGGATTGTAAAACATCCTTACAATATACTAGAAAGATTTCATGGGATTAAACTCTAATAGTTCCGTCTTGAATTGTATTTTAAAGTGATCAATATTTGAGTGTACTCATTCGTTAGAGTATTTCAAGCTTTGTTTGTAGAGATAAATTTTCCAGCGAAGTGATATCAAGAGAAGTATCGCGTGAATTAATATACAAAGTTTACGATACATGCATCTTAATCAAGGATGTGATCGAAAACTCTAACAAACATAAAAAATAATTATTCCCAGAAAATCTTTAGACATTCATAATCCGTAATATCTGTTGATGAATGACCTAGTTTATTGTTTAATGCCATTAGATAATATAAATCTAAAATTACTTTTTTCGTCTTAGAGTAACAAAATGATTTATTTAAGTTTGATTGTGCGAGTAAACACTATGCGAGTAAACACTATGCGAGTAAACACAATGCATTTACACTATGAAACAGAGAATTATCTGCCAAGCTTTAAGAAATATGAAAAAAATACATTAAGTATACTACGCTACCTATTACATAGGTCTGCGATGAAAAAATGAGATGTCTCTAAAGTAAATCGTGTTTTTATAGATTTTTGGATTATGATTCGTGAAAAAAATGAAAAAAATCCATCACTACAGTGTCATCACAAA
This sequence comes from Dolomedes plantarius, assembly GCA_907164885.2. Classification (NCBI taxonomy): domain Eukaryota; kingdom Metazoa; phylum Arthropoda; class Arachnida; order Araneae; family Dolomedidae; genus Dolomedes; species Dolomedes plantarius. The sequence continues at coordinate 156,561,990 of OU015493.1, read as the reverse complement.
TCACAATCTATTTTGTTTATGAATTTAGTATATTTAGGAGCAAGAAAATAATTTTAGATTTTTATTGCATTAGGCAATAATAACCTAAAATTACTCGGTAAACAGAGTGGGTACATGAATTTCCCGTGTGTCCTTTGCGAATGGGACAGTCGAGACAGAAAACAACATTACATTAAGAAGGAATGGGAATCAGAAAGACATTAGGTCATGGAGTCAAAAATATTGAAAGGGAAAGTCTGGTGGATCAAAAAAAAAAAGTGTTACTTCCGCAGCTACATATAATAGGAAGCAATCTGTAAGGGGGTTAGCAAAAGGAGAAAAATGCTTCAAATACCTCTGTGGCCAGTGTTATAAAGCCATGCACGCATCCTCTTTCAAGGACAGTTCATGAGCTTTATAACTGTTGCTCAACTATTGCAAACGGTAATTGCATCTAAATAGCTCTGGATATCGCCATTAGGGACAATACAAGCCAAATATGGCACCCCTTTGGCTCTTCCACATGCATCTTGGCAAGATATTAAAGGGGAGAATGAACTGGTTTTTCTTCGACTCACTGAGGAGAGACTCTCTGCTTGGCTGTGATAAAAAGAGGTGGCCCTTTCTGTGGGTGCGGGGAGTCATGGGAGCATGGATAGTTTTAGGCCTAATTTGGTAAATCTTAAATTCTTGTAATCTGTGCAACATGTACTTGCTGAGAATAAAACATGTTACTTCATATCGTATTCTTGTGCTATTTATTCCTGTCAGTAATGTGAGTCCGAATTCCTTTATTATTTATTATAAGTATTAAACTTATTCTTGGTGCATGCGAGCCACATGGGAAATTCATAAAATGTATCTTTAAGTAACCTGTTCTTATTTGGCTAGAAATTAAGTCTGATGCCTAGAAGTAGCTTCCCACGGTGAGACTTCAGTCTGGTGTTTTACTAATTTACCAAATAATTTTAACTTTTCAATCACAACGCTTTTGAATTAGTTTCCACGGCGATCACGGCAAAACAACCAGTTATCGAATTTATCCCAAGCAAAACTGGAGGAAGATGTATTTGTTGGACCACACATCAGGAAACTGATGAAAGATGAAAATTGTGAGACTAAAATGGCTACGAACGAAAGAAACGCCTGGCAATATTTCAAATTAGTTGTCACTAGTTTTCTTGGAAACAAGAAGTACCCAAACTACAAATCTACGGAAGAAGGTATTCTAAGAAACTTCAAGATTTTAGGATGTAACATGAGCTTTAGAATTCATCTTCTTGATTCAAACCAAGACAATTTTTCTGAAAATTTAAGTGCAGTTAACTAGAAGCAAGGTGAAAGATTTCACCAGGATATTAAGGAAATGGAGAGACGATATTCAGGAAGATGGAATATCAGCATGATAGACAACTACTGCTGAGTGTTACAAAGGGACGATCCTTGCAAATTTTACAAGAGGTAAAGTGGCAAAAGAAGTTTCGAGGGAAAGAAAAAAACGTTACTATAAGAACGTTACTTATCACTTTTTATATATACTTATTTAATAATTGCTTGAACTAGGATATAAATGTAATTTGTATGGATTTATGAATTAATACAATTTAAATGAAATGTAAAAATTTCGGGATTCCACTTATTTCCTTCAAAATTTGCGATCCCTTTGTGAAAACACCTTACGTGATAGAAAAAAAAATTCATTTTTGGAATAACTACTGAAAATAATGTAAAAATCAGTCATCAAAATTAAAACAATTTTCAGTTTTTTTTTCTTTTTTTTCAGACCTGTGTTATTGATAGACAAATAACTTCTTCTTTGATTTATCCATGTATCACGAAAGAAAATAAAAAGCTATAAATAAAAAACTGATTACTCGAAAAAAAATAATCAACTGGTATATTCTAATGTAAGCATCTGAATATACCAGATTCATTCCTAGAAAAAGGGAAAAAAATTTCAGGTAGTCTCTTCTAACGAAACTACCGCAGGGTATTAACGTAGGATTACTTATCGTTGCTTACCTCTTTTGTATGTATATATGTATGTACATTATATATATATATATATATATATATATATATATATATATATATATATATATATATATATATATATATATATATACACACACTCAAGAGCCAAAACATTATGACCACCTATCAATAACGAGTTGACCCACCTTTGGCGCGCAACACAGCTTCAACCCGCCTTGGCATGGATGCCACAAGTCCTTGGTAGATGGCCGGAGACAGATTGTACCAGATGTTTAAGCAACGGTCACGCAAATCCGAGATATTGCGAATTGGTGGTCTTTGAACTCTGAGCTCCCGTCCCATGACATCCCAAATGTGTTCTATCGGATTGAGATCCGGTGAGTTAGGCGGCCAGGACATTAACTGGAATTCAGCATCATGTTCCTGGAACCACTCCAACACAATTTTAGTCTTGTGACACGGGGCGTTGTCCTGTTGGAACATTCCATTTCCAGCTGGAAAAACAGAGGCCATGTAAAGCTGGTCCGCAATGATGTTCAGATACCCTGTAGCATTCATGGTTTGCTCTACCACAACCACGGGTCCCCGAGACGCCCAAGAGAACGTCCCCCAAAACATAATACCGCCACCACCGGCCTGTGTATGACCTACTGTACATTGAGAGAGCAACAGTTCGCCAGGAAGACGGCGTATCCTGACACGGCCATCGGCATGATGAATGACAAACCGTGATTCATCTGACCAGGCAACTCTCTCCCACTGATCCATGGACCAGTCGCGATGTTCCCGAGCCCAGCGCAGGCGCAGTTGGCGATGACGCTTGGTCAGCAAAGGCACACGAGTGGGACGCTTGCTGCGTAGCCCCGTATCCAACAGTGTCCGCTGAACAGTGTGCTGCGATACTATTCTACTTGGCCCAGCATTCTATTGGGCTGTGAGGTGAGCCACTGTCTGGCTCCGGTTTTGCTTCACCATGCGAGACAGTCTCCGACGACCTTTTTCTTTAATAGCGCGTGGACGTCCAACACCATGTCGTCTCCTGCTGGTTTCACCGTCATTCATCCACTTTGCATAAGTACTAACAACTGTAGGTCAAGAACAACCCACGAGTCGTGCAGTTTCGGAAATACTTGTTCCGAGACTTCGAGCCATTACAATCTGCCCTCTATCAAAGTCGCTTAGATCCGCAGCCTTTCCCATCACACACAGAAGTAAGTGAAAGAATGATTCTTCAGACTCTGCAGCAGCAGTTAAATACCACTCCCACCTGATCACGTGCCTTCCACGTTATACAGGCGAATTCATTGCAAAATGTATGGGTGGTCATAATGTTTTGGTTCTTGAGTGTATATATATATATATATATATATATGTATATATATATATATATATATATATATATATATATATATATATAATATATATATATATATATATATATATATATATATATATACGTGTGTGTCAAAATTTTGATGCATTTTGGTACTTTTCTGCTTAACTGTTTACTGTTTGCCGGCTATACAGACTGCGCTTTGCACGCTGCCAAAATTATAACTCGCGACGCAGGATATCTGAAATGTTGCTTTCCGGAGGACCGTTATGGAGGAACGTAATCCTACGTTTAAAATATGCAAGTTTTAGAATAATTCAGTTAAACCGGATTTAGAAAACTATATGTTATCGATATAAAACTTCGAACAGCTGATTTTTGTACAGTATACTGTGTCGTTTTTGGATTAAGCATGTAGCGAGTATACTGTGCCCACCCTTGTATTAATTACTAGGATAGTCGAGAGTTCAGTCCATTTAAATTTTACTATATAATATTAGTAGTAGAGAAGTCATAGAGATTAACACTTCTTCTCTACCTTGGGTATATATATATATATATATATATATATATATATAAATGTTTATATATATATATATATTTAGAAGTGGCACTCTAATGAATTAGATTCAAAAACAGTTCTGAATTACTAAAAATGTTTATTTCAAAGTGACACATAAATTTTCTTTTCAACATAAATAATGCGTACTTGTGGTACGAGTTGTATACACATTTTTTGCAAGGAAATACAATTCAATATAGTCACTAGTTTAACTACTTATGTAAGGAAAATACAATTTGAAATACTCACAAATACTTCGAAAGTCAACCAGCAATACTGCGTCGTAAACTTTGGCCTTAGACCACTAAATAACTTTTGCCTAACAAGAACTCCCGTAGGTTTGAAGCAAACTAGCTATACGCCTCGAGCGGCTGCTCGCAAAACTCAACTATACACACACCAGACTCTAGGCCTAGCTCCAGCTCGATACTTCGTTTCGTCAGCTCTACTCCTCCTTTCACCTTTTTTTCTCAAAATTTTGCTGCTCGGTATTCTTAATAACAGCCTATGCTGCAATTAGCGGCTTCTTTAAATTTATTCACTTAAAAGTTCGATTATTGTGAATTGAATCTTATGTAAACCTTACAAATTCAAATTACGAACGGAACTTAAAATATTTATAAACAATATTATGGAATTAATTTGAAATACGTATTGTTTTGCATTGGATTAGAGGTTACTTATTTTTCCGATTTTCTACGATATACAATACGTAGATGTAGCAGCATTATTTATTTATTTTATTCACAGCATTCTTAAAGCTGCGTAAATAGAACACTGCCAATAAAAACTTATCGTTTGAATGCAGAAACCGACCGTTTCCTCTAATGAGAAATGAAGGTATGAATAAAGCAGAGTCGAACATAATTAAAACAGCGCATTATCAAATCTAGTTATATAAAAAGTTTGTAGGGAGGTCACTAGTGAAGTATCATACAAATAGGGAGAGCTTTCTCTTCGATGTAGTTGTCATGACTTATATTATCACGATATTAGAACTAAGGATGTTTTAAGAAGCAGGATTATTACTATTTCGTTTTCATATGAAAATGTTACATGCTAACAGTTTTCAGGATATGAAAGATATATTTCTGTACAGAACAAGAAATCTCAGAGTTACTGAAATAACATCCCAAATATTTTTCTATGAAAAAGTTATGCAATAAAGTATACATAGATTATAACGTATAACTATCCTTCAATGTTAATTTTTCTTTTGATTTATGTTCATTGAAAGTAAAGATGTAAAGCTTTATTTTATGTTGCTCTCGTTATACTCGTAAAATAGTTTTCCGTATCCTTAAATCCTAGTTAATATCGCATAAAATAATGATCAACCACATAGGAAAACAATCTAAAGCCGAGAAGGAAAATTAAGATTAACAGGTTGTTAAGCCTATCTGGAAGGCGAAAACGAAGTTTTCCTTTTTTTTATTCATCATTTAAGAGCTAAAAGGTCACAGATGGGGTTTTTTATTAAAGGCTATTTTTATGTATACTTTGTAACATGCTAATATTTTGTCTGGATTAAAAAAGACACCCTTTTATATAACATCGAAACTAAAATTTTCATCAGACTCTAGCTTGAATTTGAACCATGTCTGACATGTATTATTTTCTCCACAAACTTCTTTCTCTATAATCTATATACATAAAACAGTTCCGTAACTGACTGACTGACTGGCTGACAGATAATGCACAGACCAAACCGCTAGACCTAAAAGGTTGGAATTTTGCATGACGATTCTTCTTATAGTGTAGCGGTGCACTAAGAAAAATTTTTGAAAAATTCTTCTTAGCTTTTTTAAAATTAAATTTTTAAGCTGTTTTTGTAAAATTCTTTAAAGTTTGCATTTAAATAATAATCTGTGGCTTATAAAATTTATATCACGAGAAAGATAATAAAAATTCCTCTAAAATGAAATCCTTTTCGAATCTGTACCTTCATTTTCTGATTTTTGGTGAATTTTTAACGATTAATTTTAAGAATTTAATTTATTAAATGCTGATCACGGGGTTTCTTTTCTTTTTGTGATACTTTAAATTAATTTTGTGTCATGTGCATAACAACGAAATAAATTGACACATTTTTTTTTCTTTCTAATGTGGCAGACGATTGGACATTATCCAAAAAAATATTAAAATACAGTAAAAGAAATGTTCCTCAAATTTTACTACATTAACTGTACTATATTCTTTAGTATGTTCTATTAGATTTAATTTCAGTATTTTCTTCTACGTTATTTTGTCTATAAAAATATCCGTTACGATTTTTTTTATAAATATATATTTTTGTTTTTTTTTGTCATTAATTGCATACATTGACCGTTGTATTTATTATTAATATATATATGTTTGTTTTTCTTTTAGAATTAACTGCATACATTGACTGTTGTATTTAATTTGAATGTAGTCCGTAGCGAAGCTCGGGTATTCAGCTAGTGTATTCATATTTCGCCTCATTTCTAACTGGCAAAAGAAAATTTACTGTCCAAATCTACTATTCAAGTCAAACAAATTAAAGACGTTGTTTTTGCAATTATAATTTATTAAGTTTCATCTCAAAAGCAGTAAAAAAGATCTCTTATTGATATATGGATTATGGAACAACATTTGATGAACGTAAGTTCGGGGAAGTACATAAATATTATAGAAAACTGAATTTTATGAAAAAGGAATTAAAAACATAACAAGAAATTTCGGAAAGGTTTTTAGAACTGATGAATAATTAAATGGGTTGATTTTTTTTATCGGTTGCTATGTGTTATGAGGAATGTCACTGAAAATAAACATCCTTTCAACACCGCAATAGTTTAGTCGGGGTATACTTGTATTTAGTTTGGAGACATAGTAATGAATCCTGTTTCCACCAAAATAACATTTTAACTATTTGCTTTTACATTTATTTCAGATTTAAAATTATGAAATAGACAAAATTGTCAAAAGGGAAAGTAATGAAATAAAAGAAAAAATAACTTTTTAAACTAAACTATTAAAGGAATTTTTTCATTTTGCCAGACCACTGGAAGGAACCAAATGATTCTAAATTGTTAAAAAGCACGTGGTGAGTATTAATCGTTGAAAAAAAATCGAGAATCGCATCTCTGAATGATTATGGGAATTAATAATTGAAAATACATAGATCTAAAAAAGTTAATGTTTCCTGACGTCTTAAAAGAAAAAAAATGGAACATGAAGACCACTGAAGATCACTGAATGAAGATCACTTATGCCACTGTAAATAACATTTCCTCACATAACCGGGATTGTTTAAATTGCAGAATACTGATGGCGATGTTTTAGACGTGGCTTTTATTCGCAGTTCTGTCACGTGGTATTTACAGTGCACAGGAAAGAAACAATGGAGGAACTACAAATAATTACGGTTAGGAGACATTAGTTAAATATATCAGTATTTACAACGCTATTTAACTTAGAAATACATTGATCTTTATTTAGAGCTCTACGTATAATATACTATAATTCTTATTTCAAAATAAAATAAACTTGATGGAAAAATATTCAGCCATGTTAACGAAGGTGTTACATAAAAAAAATTCGGATTTGCGCATTCTAAACAAAAGTTTTAGGGGGACTTTTTAAAATTTTACATTGTTTTCTCTTTCAACCCCTATATGAAAAATTGTTCCCCTTTTCTAACATATAAATAATAGATGTGTTAAATAAATTCCTTATTTGATCAGCTTCAAATAATATTCTGATCGAAACGTTAAGTTTCGAGAAAATTAAAAGTCTTATAATCGATTGAATGCTTTATTTATGTACCTTAAACAGATCGGAATAGGGATTTAATGTCCTTATACAAATATTAAAAAGTTTTCAGGTTGTTTCGAGAAAATATAAGGAACGAACTGGTGTTGTTGGATGAATTTATTCCACAGGTAGAGCTTTTGCTGTCCTGTCGGGGTCTAAATATGAACTTCAGTGTTAAAATATAAAAATCAAATTTTATTACCTCTTGTATTTAATGCAAATCAGTAAACTAAAATTTATTAAGTGAAATATTTAATTCTTAGAGCATTCAAGAAGATTTAGAAAAAATTTCACTCTTAATGAATGTATTGTAATAAAATCACTACTTTACCAATATCTGCCTGTCGCATTGCCAAAGAATCCTCTAAAGTATTTCCAGTAAAAGCTACTATTTCTCCCTCATTTTGCAAACATTTAACAACATCGAACTTTTGACGAGCGTTTATTCTTGCAAAAACAATCTCCTGAAAATGCTGAAGGTGATGTTGAAGCATATTCATATCCATTACCTCAAGCTCTGAGCCAGTTATTACCACTGATTTTGTACCCCTAAAATATTTTAAATGTATTAAAGTAAATAATATTAAAAAAAAATGCTCATGTATGAAGCAACATAAATGAATGAACGCTTAATTAGTCTGGTTGATCATATGCATTTTTTTTTATCTTGTGCTTATGGGACTTACTTTACACTTTGAAAAACAGTTTTGATAAGAGATTTTGTGACTAAAATATCTTTCTAGAAATGCTAATAATTTTCTACTGTTTTAAAATTTCGGTTCTGTCGATTCTCATTTATAACCTTGCAATATTTATGTGTCCTCAAGGCCTAAACCTCAAGCCTTTAAAAACATCTGTTTCTATTTACTTTTTAAATAAACCGAATGCAATCCCCCGTGGAAATATCTGAAAGATTTCGGATGATACTTTTGCCAACCCCTCGCATTCTGGAATGTAGTGACTTACAGAAGGACTTAAAAGATCATGTTGTTTTCAGTGGATGCTTCCCACTGCGAAATTCATGAAAAGGAAAAGGCAGACTTATTGGCTAAAAGGAACATAGGTGCTCCAAAAGACTCTTATGTAACTATCCTTCCACTAGGCATGACCTGTGATCAACCAAATAATGAATTGCAGAAATAAAAAAACTCATACTTGCCCGTGCTGCGGTGGGTAAGAGCTGGAGCCTACTTCTTACTGATGGGAAAATTTGGTAAAATACTGCATGAGATCTGGAGCAGTTGCTCATTTCAGACATTTGACTGAACACGACTGTTTGTCTGCTTATCTTAATCGTTTTAAAATATGTAATTCACCTATTTCTGTATCATGTAATCCAAGTCACGTTTCAAACCAGGAGTCGTCAAACAATGAGTTACCACCATGGTTTCGTGCGATTTGCGTGTTCAGTGAATCGCACATTTGCGAAATGCAATATTTTCACTATTAGTTCATTTGAATATGAACTTCAATTGAAGGTGCAAGGTTGACATTTCTGCACATACCCCAACATGTTATATAAGCATGATTGTACTGCAGTTTCTTGACTTCGTTATTAACTTTGTTAGTCTTGTTTAAGAACCTTTATCTAACTGTAGTAGATATTTTTATTTACTTCCCAACATGCGGAAGTTTAGTTGTAAGCAATTGTTAAGATTGAATTAATATTAAATTTGATGTTTTCTAACTTGGACTCGAGATTTAGTTATTTACCTAATCGAGCCATAGCAACGACGAGTTTCACTACATGGGTAACGAATACACTACAACTCCTTAATACCTACAGTCCAATTTTGTATCTTTGTTGATGGTAAAATTACCTTACCGTCTAGTGGTGCCGTAGTAACTCAATTTAGTGTAAGTGCGAAGTAATTTTTAGAGGTGAGGGTTTCTAAATAATATGCATTCTAATTATTTTTTTATTTATACTATGTTTAAACATAGACAGTTACGGATGACTACGGAGCTCATTCCTTACTCTCTCGTTCACCAGTACAAATCCAGAAGCCTCCGTGAATTAAGGCTGCTATGTACTAACCCTATTGGATTCGTTCACTTCAATGTAAAGCTATGGAAAAAATGTGTCCAAGGATTACCGACATGGATTTAAACTTTTTTTTTAAAACTGTACTCCATAATAGAGAAAAAAATTTACACTTTGGGGCATTTTTCGTTTAAATAAAAATGCAAATAATATTTTTAAATTTAAGTTATTCGGGGAAAAATCTGGTATAGTGTGATTTGAACGCTTTGTTGGACGAAATTTATAAAATGAATCCTGTTGCAAGGTGCAGAAAAGTTCAGGCTATCTGAAACTACCATTTTTATTGGATTATCAGTATTCATGTAGCTGTAAATAGCAGACACATTTTCTCCATATGTTAACATTGAGGTAAACGAATCCAATAGTAGTACACAACAGCCTTAATATCTATATTCAAAGTTTAGAGATGGACTTTAAAAATAAACTGGAAAAGCACATTTTAAAAAGTAAAACTTGTGAAGTTGTTAGTAGTGTATTCGATTTATGGAAGGATAAAATTTGTAACAGCGGACTAAAAACCCAACAGTCCACCATGAAAGGTTGAATCACCCAATACTGGACGGTACGGACTAGGTTTACGACCACTGTTTTAAACGATGAGTATTTGGACAAATATAGTGCATTTGGAGGAAAGATTTGAATTTACTTGAGAGCTCGACTGCTAATGGCTTTATTGCCAAATTGCTTGGATTTTTCAACAACAGATCTTATAAACAATCATTAAATGGTTTTAATATTATATTTTAAGAAAATTATACTTAAGTTTGAATGGAGGTGTAAAAATGTAGGATTTCTATGATGAAACTTTCATCAACACGTTTAGACAAGAATTTTCTGTCAAGATGACAACTCTGAAGACGATTTCATACCCAAGAAGCTTTTTGTCATCATTATTAATTAGTTAAATTAAAAATTAAGGAAACAGAATAATTTATAGTCCTATAGTTAAACTGAGTAACAGTTTGTGTGCAATTTTAAAATAAGTTAAGCTTAACACTAATAATGCATGCAATGTATAATTTATTTAAGAGGTATACAGTGTTATCGCTTACCCGGGAGGAACTTCCTCTGGCTTTATGTTGAAGCGTCTCGCAATTTCATGCTTAGTTTCGGATTTCGGAGAAATAATTCCAACTTGCCTTGCAATGGCTTGCCCTGTAAGTTGGTGATCTCTAGTCATCATAATGACCTGGAATGAAAAGATATTTTAAAATTAACTTTAAAATGTCAGTGCTTATAGTTTCTATAATGATACTTATAACGTTCAGAAACGTGCCCGCGAGACAATCGGACAATGAAAGTTTAGTGTCAACAATGTGACAAGGGCGACCAAAAGATGAGTATTTCGCTGACAAAAATGTCTAAGCGTCACTGAATCTCCTTTTGTTGAAGAACGGACATTGTCGCCCTACGAGTGATAACTGAGTGGACAATATTTCATCTTTGGAAAGCTATCACCGGGCGCGGTTCTCTGGCGTCCGCGCGTTGAAAATATGTTTCACGGTGCAACACTGTGCAAGTCAATTTTCTTGTGTGAACCTGAATTTTGAGGACTTGCGTCTTCACAAGAGAAGCGTATGAACTTTCGGCGTATGTCTCTTTCGAAGCGTATGTCTCTTTCGGTAGAACTTGACGTTCCGAGGAATTTCGGAAACAAAAAGATTCCAGGTGTTGGATTCAAGAGAAGCTCCGAAATGGCTGGGGGGGGGGGGGAGATAGCCCCCACAGTTGGAAATGCAGTAGAGTCCCGATAATCCGAAATGATTTGGGACCAGACCCTTTTCGGATTAATGAATTTTTCGGTTTAAGCGAAATCATTCTTAAAATAAACTTAAATTACATAATAACATCTGATTACATATATATTGCATATTATGTGTGATTACACAGCTTATTTTATAAGGTCTGTCTAAACCAGTGGTTTCCAACCGGTGGTCTACGAGAGCCTTGGGAGTGGTCCGGCACCATTATATAAAAACGTTTCCAAATAAATAGGGATTTTGAAAACAATGTTCATTGAACTAGATGGGCCGAATATATCCGAAGACTATCAGGTGTTGAATTAAAATTTCTTAAAAGTTTAATATAATTATTTTGTTATTAGATTATGATACGTTAGAATGTGAGTACGTTAATCCCGTTTCCCTTTTGCCTGAGGGATATTCTATAACCCCCCCCCCGGAATGTTCCCCCCTCAGGTCAGTGGGATGTGGTGGTCCGCACATGGTCCAATTTATGGCTTAGTGGTCCACAGTCTTCTACTGGTTAGGAACCACTAATCTAAACATTACCAAATCTCGGGACGAAATGGGTCATAAGAGAGCGGAACACTGCCTAGTACAGTACAGTAGAGTGCAAGATTTTAGACGATCATCAAATTGTCGAAAAGGTTTTGAAAAAACCTGTCAACGTCTCAGACGAGAGTGGAGGTAAAGCAGACTGTGACAGCGAGCAGAGGGTATCCCACCTAGACGAGGTGCCTGTATTTGATGTAGAGCAACACTCCGCCGCAACCTCAGCGGACACCCTTTTCTAACGCGCTTTCGTAATTTGGCTTCAAGGGAGAAGTATCCTTTTCTTCGACAAAAATATTTAACAGATTTTTTTCAAACCAATGTAGCTCAGTAATAATTAGTTCAGTACATGTCTAATTTTGAATTTTCTTGTAATTTTCAGAAATATACTTTATATTACTTAGTATCACTGTTGTTTTATTGTAACCTTAGTTCTTTTTGATTTTTGGTTTCGAATTAAGCAGATTTTCGGATTACCGAAGTTCGAATTATCGGGACTCTACTGTAGTCGAAGAAATATTCAGTACGGAACTCGGAGTCAGGAAGAGAGGTTGCCCCTGCTCAAATTTACGAGGAAGTACAGTTGTTGGACCATAGCCATTTTTATTGATGGCTGTTCTTTTTCACGCATGTTAACGTAGGATTACATTCCTCCATAACGGTCTTCCGGAAAGGAAAATTTCAAACGCTAAAACAGTCCGTCCATATCGCGCGAGTTATAATTTTGGTAACACGCCAAACCCACTTTGTATTGCTTGGACAAGCAATAAACAGTTAAACAGAAAAGTACCAAAATGTGTCAAAATTTTGACATACATACATATATATATATATATATATATATATATATATATATATATATATATATATATATATATATATATATATATATACACGAACATATATATAAATACATATATATGTAACACATCTTATATATATATATAAAAGTTCCGTAACTGACTCACTGACATACAATGCACAGACCAAACCACTGGACCTAAAGGGCTGAAATTTTGCATGGTGATTCTTCTTATAGTGTAGGGGTGCACTAAGAAAGATTTTTGAAAAATTCTTCTTAGATTTATTTAAATTAAATTTTTAAGCTGTTTTTGTAACTTTTTTTCAGTTTGCATTTAAAATAATAATTTGAGGGTTATAAAATTTATATCACGAGAAAGATCATAAAAATTCTTTTTAAAGAAATCTTTTTCGAATCTTTACCTTGATTTTCTGATTTTTGGTGAATTTTTAAAGATTAATTTTTAGAATTTAATTTCTTAAATGCTGATCACGTGATTTCTTTTTCTGGTACTTTAAATAAATTTATCGTCACGTGCATAACAACTAAATAGACAAAAAAAAATTTTTTTTTCTTTCTAATGCAGCAGACGATTGGATATTATCCAAAGAAAATAAATATCCCTTATGATTTTTTTATAAATATATATATATATATATATATATATATATATATATATATATATATATATATATATATATATTTACATCAATTGTATACATTGATAGTCGCGTTTATTATAAATATATTTATTTATTTTTTTTGTAATTAATTGCATACATTGACCGTTGTATTTAATTTGAATGTACTCCGAAGAGAAGTGTGCGTTTTCAGCTAGTACATATATATACATACAAAAGAGTCATACATACAACGGTAAGTAATAAGGTCCTACGTTAATAACCCGCGGTAGTTTCGTTAGAAGAGACTACCTGAAATTGTTTTTGTTAATTAAATGCCATTATTTGTTCCAAAAAAAAAGGAGTTGTCCTTGTAATATTTTATTGTCATACCCTCACCGCATGTGGAACCCTTTACGGAATATTGTCCCATTCACATAGGCGGGTGATACGTGCAATTGTTTCTCCACGTCAGAATATTTTTAATTTAACCATTAGGGAAGTGATTTTGCATTACTCATGTAAAATTTTAGCATGTATAAAAATTTAGACCCGAAATAATGACAGAAAATCATATGAATAGACGTTGTACGTATTATGAGATTAACAATCAATCCTTTAACGAAGATTTAGTTTAAAATTTTTACTGAAATTTTTCTCTTATATAAATGATAATCGGATTTGCCTTTCAGTAAAGAATATATATATATATATATATATATATATATATATATATATATATATATATATATATATATATATATATATATATATATCAAGAGGAAGAAAACTTTCTTAATCTTTGAACGTAAGATATGACTAGCATTTTCGTAAATGGAGGGACGAAAACAATAACATCGGATGAAATTTGTTGTGGGAATCAATGAGACAAATAAGTACACAGAAAATAGAATTTGGGTCTCGTAATAGAATAATCTAGAGAGCAATATTGGATGGAATGCCTGAGTGGGAGCTCGATTCTAACTACGGAAAAGAGTATTGATTTTCCGAAGCGCATAAATTGATACATAGTAAACCTACACAGAACAAAATTAATTTTAGGAATTATATTGTGGAGAGAAATTTAATTTGCAATAAGCTGTATACAATTTTTTTCAGTAGTTTTAAATTTTACTTACAAAATTTTACCCCCCATACTGTTTATGATTGTATTGAAAATATTAAAAAAAAATGATGCGACTTCATTAGATCTTCCTTTAAACACTGATTATTAACGTTTAATGTTTAGCTTCGGCTTTTAGTTCTTCCATTATAGTAAACTTTTGCCGTATTTGAGGTATGGTTTTTTGGCCGTATTTGAGGATATTTAATTTTTATTACAGTAAATAAAGATAAAAAATGTATTTATGTCATATTACAAACACTATTTTATAAAACTCATTGAATAATTACAAGATAAAAATAACTTTTTATATACCATGTTTTTTAAATTTTCTGTTGAATCATATAAACTTGACAATTCTATGTATTAATAGATGCTTTATTAGCATTTTTTTGATGAATTATTCCATCAACTTGAAAGAAAATGATCAAACGCGTAACAAAGAGACATAAAATGCGTAATCAATCGTTTAGCTCGGGAATCGGATGTTAACTTGCGTTTAACTTTTAGTTCCCGTCTCGGCAGATAGATGGCTACACCATTCTACAAAACAAAATTAACTGGAAATGAATTCAATCCTCCTTAAAGATGGCTAAAAGTATCAAAAGAATACAATGTCACCGTGTTCTGAGCTATTCTAAAAGTTTCAAATGTTTAGCTAGTCGGGAAGTTAGTTAAAAATCGATTGCAAGATTTGTACTGGACAAACACACAAACAAACAAACAAACAAGAAAGCGAGTTAATAAAAACATGGTAATAAAACTCAATATATCATTGTCCTAATTAACAAATCACGTAACTCAGATTTCCCACTTTTTATAGGAGGAACAAACAACTGATTTTTTTTGACAGTGAAAAGATAAACTATTACCATTTATTCTTAAAAATAAATGTTAAAGTGTTATGAGATATATATATATATATATATATATATAGGCCCCATTGTTATGTAATTAAGCATATTAATAATTAAAATGGAATTACAAGGTTGCCAACAGTTAAGTTAAAGAGTTACGTAGTATGTTGTTTTTCACTTTTTTTTGGATGATTTAAATTTTTTGGAGTTATGAGTTTTGACAGAGTTGTACAGGGACCATACACCAATCTAATAGCATGGAAATCCCGAAATTGTATACGTGGTTTGTTAATTAGGCCAACGATTTGTAGTTTCAAGGTTCTTAAAGTAACAAATCCAGTATTAAATCTTGTTTTTAAACCTCATGGTTATTTCAATCATAATTTGAGAAATACAGCCATTTTAATTCGCTATCGGAATTCTTTCATTCATCACAAATTTATAAGATACTATTTTCCAAGCTTTGTCGTCCTCCACTAAATATTTATTTATGTAAAATATCAAATATTTTTAAAATAAAGATGAAGCACGTATTCTAATTCCACGAATACAAAAACAAAACAAACGGAACATTTGTGATAATTTTGCAGATAGTTTTCCAAAATAAAGTTTTGTAAAATAGTCAGTGTAATGAACGGGAACGGGAAATTTGAATTCCACAATAGAAATGCTAACATATCTCCAGTATGCACCTTATTAAGAATGAAGTTCGCAATATATTTCTCTTTTGGTATCGTCTAGTTATTAAGAAGATGGTTTCAGAGGCGAGAGACTTAAATCCCTCTCTTTGCAGATGACCTATATAAATATTTGTGGATTGTTGGAAGTATGTACGATGGTGGGTTGGAATGTGAAATAAGGAATTGTTATTATCTCACTTCGTAAATTTATATGTCCATGTGCGTTAGATTCGATTCCTGCTTTCAGCAGACGCTCAGTACAAGTTCTAACATAATATCTGCTTCATGATTATTCTTACCATTCTTTCACATTCTTTCGTCAGTTTATGTTTATATTACTTGATAGCGTACCTCTGAATTCGACAATTATTCAGGAAAACTTCTTTAATTCATTAATCTAAAAGCTACAAAGAGATATGTACTCAAGCAGCCAAAAGTAATATAAAACATACACCATTGAAGGTTTTGTAATTACTACGGTTTACTTTTATAGAACTGATTTTTAATCGACTTATCATGAATGAATCCACATAAAACATTTTAAAAATGATTTTTACTTTACCATTTATTTTCTTAAGAAGATAAATGTTAGTTGAAAATAGTCAAAGGGAAATTTATAAGTAAATAATCGTACATATTGTTGGTACTTCAAATGGTTTTGAATGAAAATTCAAATTTCTTTTCCAGAATGCTATTCAATATACTAAAGAAATGTACCAATTTTAGTTAACGTGTCTGACTACGTTAAATGGTTTTTTCTGGTGCAAAACTTTGAGATTTGTTTATTACTCTACTTCAAAGATAAATTTTTAGTTTTCTAAAACTCCTTTACTTTTATTCGTGCGATTTTTGGATGAAAACTTATGGCCAATTTAATAAAACGAAAGCTAGATTAAAAGACCGGAAGTGGCATCTTTAAATGCATTTTCTAGAAAACTCATTTTTCAGTTACTTTTGTAAACGAGAAAGCTAATAATTAAAAAAGTTTTCAATATATTTCATTGAAATTTTCCAGTAGTGTTTTACATATTACTAAGTAAGTTTTGAATTAAAAGCTAAGCTATATATGTTAAGTTGATCATTCTACAGGCACCTGTACTTATAAAAACATATTTTGAGAACCTTTTTTACTTTTTTGGTATATTTCAGTGATTTTTGGCAATATTGTAAAACTTTTAATTCAAAACACAGGTAAACACTGGTATATTTCAGTGATTTTTGGCAATATTGTAAAACTTTTAATTCAAAACACAGGTAAGTGTCATAGTAGTATACAGTATAAAGGAAATTCAAATATATTTAGTTTAATTGATTGTAGGGTCTCTGGCGTAATTACTAAATTGTACTAAAAATTTATAAAAAAATATCTACTATTAAAATGTTATGAAATTTTTACCGAAATTATATTTGTTTTCATGATTTCATATCACATTTTAAATAAAATCATATGTATTTAATCAGTTTGAACTAAAATCATATGCATTTAATCAGTACTGTATATTTTTGAAAGAAAGTACTCGGAAAGTACGCAGATACCTTAATTTGATTAAGTGACTTGTAAATTTTACAAACATTTTAATCATTAAAAAAAATTATACAAACGCAACGTTTTTTTAACTTAACAATACAATCTGCAAGTTGAAACTGTGTCAGTTTATAATTTTAGGCATCAATATACTTTTGATGTCGATTTAAATAGACATACCCTGTTGTTTAGCATCGTTAAAACTATTTTGAATACCACCTCTTTGTCAATCTTAACAAATTCATAATTTTAGATAATATTTGTCATCAAACAATGCCATAGACAACATGCTGCATGTGCAAATTTTAATATTTGTGATGCAGTTATTTATTTAGAATAAATACAAGATAAAAATAACTTTTTATATACCATATTTTTAAATTTTCTAATGAATCATATAAACTTGACAATTCTATGTATTAATAAATACTTTAAAAAAAAAATTTTTTATGAATCCCATCATCTTGAAAGAAAATGAAGTTAATTGGAAGTTAACTTGCATTTAACTTTTCAATCCCGTTCCGGCCAATAGATGGCTGCACTAGACTACAAAACAAAATTAACTGCAAATAACTTAAAATTAATTTAATTATGCTTAAAGATGGCTAAAAGTATTAAAAATGCATTGTCATCGTGTTCTGATCTATTCTAAAAGTTTCAAATGTCTAGCTAGTCAGGAAGTTAGTTAAAAATAGATTGTAAGATTTGTACTTGACAAACACAAACACAAACAAACACACAAACAAGATAGGAAGTTAATAAAAACATGGTAAAAAGGGAAAAAATGTTGTATTCATGTGGGTTTAAAAAGTATAAAATTTCAAAAGGTATATAAACGATTCTATTGTATGTCAAAGTATCACCGAATACAAATAAGATCATAAGCAATTAATCCAGAGCATAATAACACACTTTGACATTATAAATATGAAAATTCTGTGCAGCAAAAATAACTTTGAAATCACGACAAATTATTGATATGTGGATGATATAAACAGATTATCGATCGCTCATTAGTACAAAACTTGGCCTTTATCAAAAGAAAAGAAGGACGTAAATGTCAAAGAGCTGCGGTTTGTTTGAGAGTAATTAATGGGAGAAGCGCTGAAAGAGGAGATAGAATTCTAACAGAAAGATATTGGCTGTAGCTATTTCCATGTTTCACCATTTGTGAGAAACTACCTAGAAATGAGAATGATCTGAAATGCAAAGAGCTCATAAATATCATGTTAAATAGTATCATATCAGGAATTAAACGAAATGTACAATAATTTTAACAACACGGTATAACACACTGATAAATACACATGTGCATACTTAGGTGTTACCTGGTGTATTTAAGAACAGATAAATCGAATTTCATGACTTAATGCTGCTGGGAATTAACCCTATTGGATTTTCTCACCTCAAAGTTAACCTATGGAGAAATTTTGTGTACTATGTACAGTTATATAAATGCCGATAATCCAATAAAAAAGGTATTTTCAGATAGCCTGAACTATTCTGCTTCTTGCAACAGGATTTGCTTTATAAATTTCGTCCACCGAAGGAATATATGAGCGTTTAAATTTAACTATACCAGACATTTCCCCCCGAATAATTTAAATTTTAAAACATTATTTGCATGTTTTAAAAAAGCGAAAATTTACCCAAGGTGTAAAATTCATTTCTCTACTACAGAGTAGAATTAATAAAATATTTAAATACAAGTCGGTAATCTTTGAACGCAATTTCTCCATAGGTTAATACTGGGGTGAGTGAATTCAATAGGGTTTGTACTGTGGCATAGAAAACGCTACCACGAAGCCGAAACGCTGCCGAAGAAGAACAACTCGCCGTGAAGAAGCGAAAGGGGAATATGCAAATCTGCAACTCGCCTGTTCACCTTCTGCCGACCTTCCCCATAAAAGCGAGAGCGAGCGTGCAGGCGAGAGAATTACGACTGATTGTAACCTACTGTGCACCCGTAGTCAATCATGATCGCCGTGCGGTGTGTATGCACGAATGTGTAAGCCAGGAGGCTTTATTTTTGTTGCGTTGTGTTAACGAGTTGCTTAATACTTCGTTTTGTTAAGTTTTAATAAATTTAGTTTTTATAAGACTGCATCTTATTTAATGTGGGATCAGTGCTGCAATAGTCCGGCACTCTGAATTCCAAAGTGGTGACAAGAACGTGATCATGATTGAGTACCGGTGCACAGTAGGTTACAAACAGTCGTAATCCTCTCGCCAACTATGACGCCAACTATGAAATGTGGTGCTCGGCAACATCTGGGCCTTGCCCTCTCGCTCTCGCTTTTATGGGGAAGGTCGGCAGAAGGTGAACAGGCGAGTTGCAGATTTGCATATTCTCCTTTCGCTTCTTCATGGCGAGTTGTTCTTCTTCGGCAGCGTTTTGGCTTCGTGGTAACGTTTTCTACGCCACAGTGCAAAGCTGCATTAGGTAACCAGTTCTATATTCCATAGTTAAAAGACAAGCAAAAATTAAATCCATTTTAATAAATATTCTTGCGAATACCTATTGAATTATATTTAAGAAACGCATAAATGTAAAAATAACATTTTTTTACCAACTTTCAGAAATAAAATAAAAATAACATAACTAAGCGTTTTGTTAAGGAATGTTTCCAACCCTCTAGCAATTTTTAAAACCATTTCTAAAGATATCTGAAAACTTTTCCGATAATAATAACTTTCACACACTTAACCGCCTCGATCTCTGAAGTTAGGAGATGCCCCAATTTGCAGCTTCAGTGTATTTGTGAAATCGATAGGCTATGACTGAAATTGAATGAACGTGCAGATTTAATCTAGCAGGAGAGTTTAATCGAGCAGAAGAACATATTATATGCAAATGAGGAAGCAGTCAAATATATGGGTATTCGAAACTTTCTTTTAACAATTGTATAAAGCGTAAAATATGTGTACGCCTCTCACGTAAGGTAATCTTAGCAATACCTCGAATGTTTAAAGCATGTTTATTTAGAGATTTAATAGGGAATGCAAAATAAATTACTTCGAATAGAGTTATAAGACGTGGTTAGTGTCATACATCATTCTCTTAATTACAGGAAGATCGACAATTCACACAGAAGTTATATACAATTATCAACTAGACATAAAGAGTTTCTCATACAAGTACTGATCAAAATTTATAAATAACCAAATGGCTCTAAGACTAGATCAAGAGATATCAGGGGATAAATTTTATATAAAAACAAAATAAATTTTTTTCACTCACTTGAATTATGTAAGAAATTGTCAAAATTGCCGGTAATGTGGATATTCAATGCTGTTGTGTTTCAGTAAATAATATCTAACAAGACAATCTCATCAAGTGTTTTACTTCGCACTTGGAATAAATATATCACATTAAAAGAATGATTGGTTATATATATATATATATACATAGTTACATACATATATATATACATGGTTATATATATATATATATATATATATATATATATATATATATATATATATATATATATACATAACTACTCGTAGATAATGGGACCAGGAGTTATTTTAGCGATCAACTCTCAATACAGACTGCTTCTAACTGGCGGGATACATACTTATATAGTGTAAAATGGAGTAAGATTGTGCCACGTGGTGTGAAAATCGGCGAACACAGAATTCAGCTAATCAGTGCTCTCTGGTGGCTTGTTATTAAAGCTATTATTTTTCCCTTTTACTACGGGGTAGTGGTATGTTGTTACAAATCAACATGTGTTATTACGCTCCTCTGATACAATCTTTGTGACTCCCGTAATGTTTTTAACAATTCACTATTTTATCACATTGTTGCAACCTGGGAAAAGTGTTAGTTCTCGTGGTATGAAGAATTACTTTTATGCACTGGTAAGCAATATATATTTATTCACCTACTACCTGAAGTCTTGAGTTTCATTACTGTACCTTTTTGGTTGTCATGTTATCACATTATCCTTAAAATAAGTTCACTTGATGGGGTGAGATTGTGCCACTCTTTTTGGTTAGTTTGTGTACTGTAACCACTTTTTATTTGTAAAGTGAGAAATTGTTGACACAACTTTAACTATTAGAATGGCTAGAATTATTGCAATAATTTCTCTGTTTAATTTTTTTAAAACTTTAACTATCCGAATCAAAAGTGTTTTAACAAAGTAACATGTTTTAAAAATCAAGTAGAATGGGCTCTCTGCTAAGAGAATTGGGTAATAATGACGACGAACATGGTGCTCACTCACATGGACAGTCCACCAAGACGAAAAGATCACGATCCTTCTCAAGAGGCGAAGAGGAATCAAATACAGAGCATGCAGTTCCTGAAGGTGTCACTGCAACCACAACAGCTTTCAGAGTAAATGACGTCGTGGCCTTTTCATATGAAAGGAGGGCCTATCCGGGTCAAATGAACAGCAACTTTGATGAAAGTGGGGAAGTTTATGTTTCTTGTACGGTGAAAAAAGGCAAATTTTGGATTTGGCCAAAAAGGCTGATGAAATTTGCAAATTAAAAAAATATATATATATATATATATATATAATGTAAAAAATACCTGGGATTGTTCTTGCTTCAAAGTAAGAGGTGTGTGAATAGGCCACGACTAAATCTATGGCAACAATACAGGAGAAAAACGGGATGGCCTAATCTGCCCCCATTCGGAAGAGATTGTACCAGAAAAAAAAATCACCCCCACCCTCCCCAGCCACTTGAAATTTTTTTCTGCTACGAAATAGAAAGCTGTATATGTCACATATAAAAAGCTATCTTTCTGCGCTAAATTCATCCGATCATGTTGGTAAATAAAGAAATGGCATAAAATCCCCCTCAAAACCTAGCACAATCTCATCCCATTTTACGGTACCCTCCATAGAAGGTCCTAGAAAATATGTAAACCGGAAGGAAAGATTATGCAAATTCTCGGGGCGCTTGCCTATATAAGTTAAGACGGTTCCATAAACTTCTCGAATCGGACACAAAGGTTACAGAAATTTAAAACAGGGGAAGAATAGTTTAAGGGTGTTCGTCGAGGACGAGAATCAAAGTTACGAACTTTCAATTGGTAATGCAAGACGCTACCTCTCGGCCACGGGTGATTCGATGAGAATGTTGAATAGGGAAATAAAAATAACTTAAAAATTGAAAAAGGGAACTAAAAATAGAAGGTAAATCCAAATAAGAATACTAGGAAACTATTGTATTATCATTAAACTGTTGATTTCTAGTATTAATGTTTTGGTTCCCTGTTTCATTTTCTACATTTTCCTTCGTATATAGCAAAGTGCTGCAATCTGCGCTTTACTATGCACGTATTGATGTTAAACTACGATTCAATTTTTGTAAAACTAAAAATATTTCTCTTCTTTTCCATTGAATTTATTAACGTGATGTATGTGTGTAACATGTCAACGTGGGGTTTTTAGAGCATATAGCTAGCGACGTCAATCCCCAGTCCTTAACGTTATTGGACATTTAAGGGGCATTTGAAAAGAAAATTTTGATGACGTTCTCCCCCTAAAACAATACTGGAACACTAAGACATATATTGTAGGGCGCTTCGTACCAAATCCCAATATCTAATGCACAGAATTTATATTACGGTACCTCAGGACAAATCTCCGTTAAACTACGTCAAAACAATATTGGAACACTAAGACATATATTGTAGGGCGATTGGTACCAAATCCCAATATCTGATGCACAGAATTTATATTACGGTACCCCAGGACAAATCACCGTTATTTTGCAAGTGAATGATTGGCCTTAATTTAAATAAGAAGATCTGGAGACACGTTCATTGTTCCCATTATTTTGATATAACCCTTGTATTTCTTAGCATTTCACATTACGGAGCCCAAAATGATAAATGCTCATTGATTTTAAATTTTATGATTTAAATTTTCATACAACGATAGAAAAGCAATAAAATTGTAATTCAACTGCTTCAGTTAGTTTAAGCAATTGAATTCCATTCGGAGAATTTAAATGGGATTTGATTTATTTATTATGGAGTTAGTGTAAATCCTAGGAATTAATTAAGAGAAGCTCTAAAGCAATTAAATCAATTTCCCTATCTCAACTCATAAATCATAAATTAATGAATGAATTTGTAACAATATTAAGTGAATATGCAAGAATGGTTGTTTTCGAAGGTAAACGATAAATTTTGTGATAATTCGGAATTATGCAAAGGGCTGTAAAGAAAATATGAAATATTAGGAAACGGGAATGAAAATTCCATTGCTGGATTATAATTTAAAGTGAGGAAAACAGCTATATATCATGTGTCTTTAAAAGAAATAATCATATTTTATAATCTAACACGTATTAAAAATTATGTGCAAAGGGAGTTTTCAAACAAAATCACTTTGCACATTGCAAACAAATAATAACTTCGAAAAGTTATGGGTCTAGAAGAATAGGAGGATATTATTTTTTCAACAATGTTTTGAATATTCAACATGCATGCATAAATTAATTACTTTTTAAAATAAACTGTGAACGAACAGATAACATAAATCACGTTTTATAAAAGCTTACAAGTAATATACATAATCTAAGTCAAATATAGAATAAAGTTTAACACAGGATCACAGAGGCATTATATAAGGTAGTAATGTCTTTGAAAAGTTTTAGCTCCAAGATTTTGTATTCATTGGAAAGATTAATAGGAAAGACTTTTTTGTAATATCAACACTTTTTCCTATCTTTTCCTTATTAAGGATCGTACAATAATTCATCTCCTCCTTTCGCTATGGCTAATTAATGTCATATTAAATTATCAATTAATATAATTATTTAAATACTTAAGCTGTACATAATCTATTAATTTTTAAATTTCTAACGTTCCTTATTATTATAACAGGAATAATTAATGAACTCTTATTTTTGGCATTAAGTTGGTATAATAATATGGAATAAGAATTACAAGATACTCAGTTTGGAATAAATTATTCTTAACCTGAACTCTTTATTAGGAAGAGATTCCACGTGTAGGTGGATGGAAATTAATTTAGAAAGAGGACAGAAAATCAATGCAGGCAGGTTTTCCCAATTTCCAGCTCGATATTATGTATACTGTAGCAATTTCAGAAAATATCATAAGAATATTTTTTAGCAAACACATACTTTTAAATAATAGGTTACCATGGAAATTTAAAAGTCTATATATATAAAACAGTTCCGTAACTGACTGACTCACTGACTGACATACAACGTACAGACCAAACCGCTGGACCTAAAGGGCTGAAACTTTGCATGGCGATTCTTGTAATAGTGTAGGGGTGCACTAAGAAAGATTTTTCAAAAATTCTTCTTAGATTTTTTAAAATTAAATTTTTAAGTAGTTTTTGTACCCTTTTTAAAGTTTGCATTTAAAATGATAATTTGAGGGTTATAAAATTTATATCACGAGAAAGATCATAAAAGTTTCTTTAAAATGATATCTTTTTCGAATCTTTACCTCCATTTTCTGATTTCTGGTGAATTTTTAAAGATTTATTTTAAGAATTTAATTTATTAAATGCTGATCACGGATTTCTTTTTTCTGGTACTTTAAATTAAATTATCGTCACGTTCATAGCAACGAAATAGGCAAAAAAAAAATTTTTTTTCTTGCTAATGCGGCAGACGATTGGAAATTATCCATAAAAATATTAAAATACAGTAAAAGATATGTTCCTCAAACTGTACTATATTAACTATGCTATATTCTTTAGTATGTTCTATTAGATTTAATTTGAATATTTTCTTCTACATTATTTTGTCTATAAAAATATCCGTTACCATTTTTTTATAAATATTTTTATAATTTTTTTATAATTTTTTCATTTTTTTACATCAATTGCATACATTGATCGTTGTATTTATTATAAATATATTTAAAGATATTTTTGGCATTAATTGCATATATTGACCGTTGTATTTAATTTGAATGTACTCCGGAGCGAAGTACGGGTTTTCAGCCAGTTTAACATAAAAATATAGACAAAAGGATTTGATATCTATTTTATTTCGCTCACATTTCTAAACATAAAAAATTCAATTACTTTGTACGTAAATAATTCAACAATATATTATCACCATGTTTTTATTAACTCAATTTCTTGTTTGTTTGTTTGTGTATGTTTGTGTTTGTGTGTTTGTGTGTTTGTCCGGTACAAATATTGCAATCGATTTTTAACTAACTTCCCGACTAGCTTGACTTTTGAAACTTTTAGAATAGTTCAGAATACGATGACAATGCATTATTATAATACATTTAGCCATCTTTAAGCAGATTTGAAAGTTAATTTTGTTTTGTAGAATAGTGCAGCCATCTATCCGCCGGGAAGGGAACGAAAAGTTAAACGCAAGTTAACTTCCAATTAACTTCATTTTCTTTCAAGTTGATGGGATAATTCATCAAAAAAAAATTAAAAATTATTTATTAATACATAGAATTGTCAAGTTTATATGATTCAACAGAAAATTTAAAAACATGGTATATAAAAAGTTCTTTTTAATCTTGTAATTATTTTTGTACATCGGCCAATCATATTGTTTCGTACCAAGGCAAAACTTTTAAAAACAAGATTTCGTTTCTTTTTTTGAACTTTAATAGTCTGCCCTCTTTATATTTTATCATTTATGCATATATTTTAACACCGTAAAAAGGTAGATAAAAAACGCCGATTCATGAAGCATCTTTTTCTGTTGCGCGAAAATTTGGGTAAGTTTTTTTTTTTTGTTGTTGTTTGTTTAGCCTAATTTGTTTTGGAGTTTTTAAAGTAGGATGAGACAGTAAATGTTGTTTATCGACAAAATTTCGGAGAATAATATCACGAGATTATTTTTTACTTTTTTATCGTAGGTAATAAAATATATTGACGATATTTTTTAATTTAATAAATAACCAAAAGTTTTTTAGCTCTGAACCTAACAGACATAATGAAAAGAAATGAAAACATTGCACTGTTTGGAAAATTAACCCTTAAAGGGGTACCTAAACTTCAGTTTATAAAACTTAATTTACCTGTATTACTTTTCGACATTCATGCTATCGTTTTAGACTTAAATAGCACTTGTTACCTAACAAGTAATGACGTTACGGCAACTTTTGCCGTCATACATCACAGTAATGGGGTTTTTCATTTGTTTTCCCCCTGGTTTATTGCTTTTCCTTTCCATTGTATTTTATTCAAATGTATGTAATATATTTTAACGTTTATTAAGGTTCTAAATAAACTTTGTGTTTTTACCTAAAGTCATGCTTATTTATGAACACATCCCATGCCAGACAACTGCAGACTCTGTTGTATTGCCACTCTGCGTGACATGCTCTTATACTAATAATGCTCTAATAAAAATTTTCGTCAGAGAGGGAGAGAGAGAGGTAAAATGAATCCATTAGAGAACGGATAAAACGGAAATGTTTAATTTATCTTGTTACAAACCAACAAACTACGGACATACAAATATATCGTCATAGTGGGTCCATATGGACATCTTTATTGTCATCATATTGTGAAAGGATACTTATTCTTCTTTAGAAGTAAATAATATATTATGCAACTCTCTGTCCTCGTATAAAAAATTATATTTTACATTTTCATAAAAGTTCATACAGATACTAGGACACTTTAGATAAAAGAACCTATTTTCGAAACTAGAACTGACATGTAAGGCAATATGGCTGGTTTTAACATTGGTAGACGGAGGTATATATCGATTGGCGGTATTAAATTCGTCTTATAAAGTACTTCAGAATAACTAGTGGAATATAAAATAGTTTTTAAGAGAATAAAGTTGAGAATATGATGTCTTATAATTTCAAATAGTAATGTATTTATTGCAACATAAACCATTAACAGTATTACGTTGCAATAAGTTGTCACACATTTTTTAATGAACACTAATAGATGAAAAACTACACAAAAATATCATTACCAAAAACACCAAAAGACGTTAGTTTGGATAATAACTACACTTTTTCTACTATGTGTAAAAACATTTGCGATATTGTTTTTTGATCCCACTAAAGTACAAACATTAATGAATGTATGAGAGTCCACGGATTGTAATTATTACATAAATGCAAATATTTGTAAATATTCTTCATCAATGTTTAAGTTGTGTTGTTCCTGGTTTTGAGAGTGCAGTAGCTTATTTATTGTTACTTTTACGTTGACTGTCACATATAAAAATCCTTCAAAAATAATAAAAATTAACTACGTAATTTATTGGAAAATGTTTGCTGCATATTATAATATAAATGCTTTTTCACAGATGCCAATACAAATACATCCTATATAATCTATACTAATATATCTATACTTATATATAAAGAGAGAGAGCGATTTTGTACGTGGAGGGTAATCTCCGGAACCACTGCACCTATTTGAAAAATTCTTTCACTGTTTGAAAGGTACATTATTCCAGATGGACATAGGCTATATATTATGTATATCTGATCAGTAGAAATAAAGTTAGGGGGGAATACTCTAGATTTGTGTGCACGGCCGCCATCTTGGATTTTTCCGCCAGGGTTTGGCGCATTTCGCATGGCGATAATTATTGCGTTCTGGAAAAATAACCCAATGTCAAATTCTCTAATTTTAAGATCAAACAGTTATTTCTGATGTGATATTTTAATTACAGTATAATAATTTTAGGTCACATCTTGGCCTTGACCTGGAAATCTGAGTCAAATTGACTATACTCAAAAGAGTAAATTATTTTTAAAACTAAGAGTCTTTTTGTAGAAAATTTTTGAATCCATTATCAGTTTTTCGTTAACTTATTAAATTTAAGTTGCTTTTAATGTTGTTTATCGATTGTCAATTAGTATACTATAATGATACACCATTTCATTTATTTGAAGTAAAAATTATCTGCCATCATTTTTTCGTAAAATGTAAAATACGGTATACATTTTAAATACAATATATTTTAAAATATTTTATAATTCCAAGTTGTAGTGGATTACAAATAAATTTAAATAACTGAAGTTCAACTTCTCTCTCCCTAGGAACCTAAGTTAAAAAGTTAGTTAAGGTTAAGTTATTGGTTTAGGAAAAGGGTTTTTTTTTTCTTATTTCCTACACAGCAGGATAAATGGTCAAATAATCCTTGTCCCGATTTTATTGTATGCACCAAATATTTGGTTAAGGTCAAATCTGAAGTAAAATTTCATTACCACAATGCCCTTAAAAAAAAAAAAAAAAAAAAAAAAAAAAAAAAAAAAAAAAAAGAGGATCTGGTTACTCACCATAAATTTATGGGTTCATAATTATTTTACATTTTTCAAAGCTGAATTTTAGATAATTTTTAAATTGCAAGTTATTTAGGTGGTACGAAAATGCTGTATTTTTTTTCTAATTAACAATATATTGGCATAATATTTTGGTGATTCATTGCTATTAGTCAAAGAGTTAGGGCAAACTGAATAGATGGCATTGAAATTTTATCTGTAAGTAAAATTCATTTGACCAAATTTTTCATATGGATCATAATTTGAAAAGGTAGTTTTTAATTAAAAATGACAAAAAAAAATCTCAGTCCAACGATTAAATGATTTTTCCAAAATATTTCTAAGTTTCACAATTTAAAAAGGTCGTTTTTATTAAAAAAGCTAAAAGAAAAACACAAAATTTCCAATATTTCAGAATGATTTTTTCAAAAAAGTGGTTTTTATCAAAAACCCAAAAATAAATCTAAGTTCAACGTTTAAATGATTTTTCAAAAATTTTTCTAAGTTTCATAATTTAAACAGGTGGTTTTTATTAAAAAAGCTAAAAAAATTCAAAGTCCAGCGTTTTGAAAACACCGCTTAAAACACATTGGCGAGAAATTTTCCACTCCTCAAAACACGGTAAAATCGCCAAGTTGGCGCAAAAAAATCCAAGATGGCGGCCGTAAACACAATTATTAAGTAACGTAATATTAATTTGAATATTATTTTAGGTGCTTAAAATAATTAAAAAAAATTCTTTACTTAAAATCCTTTTTTTATTTTTTTATTTTTATTTCATCTCTTACTCTAATTTTGAGATACCAATGTGTATCTATACTTCTATAATCTATACTTATATATAAAGAGAGAGAGAGAGCGATTTTGTACGTGGAGGGTAATCTCCGGAACCACTGCACCTATTTGAAAAATTCTTTCACTGTTTGAAAGGTACATTATTCCAGATGGACATAGGCTATATATTATGTATATCTGATCAGTAGAAATAAAGTTAGGGTATTAATCTTAACAATCTCCATTGTTACCGCTACTATCCTCTACCGCTTTTTGTACCAAACACTTCAACGATCTTTGGCGTGGTGCTATCGCGGTGGGCACCACGGGATAGCACCACGCCAAAGACCTTGGTGGCCATATTTTGTTATGACGTTAGCGGTTCGAAACAAGCCGTTCTCAGGCACGCTCTTTTCTTTTAAAAAATTAACGTTAAAATTTGACTAACGTAATATTAATTTGAATATTATTTTAAGAATATAATTTTTAAAAAAATTGAATATTTAAAAAAAACATTCTTTACTTAAAATCCTTTTTTTATTTTTGTATTTTTATTTCATCTCTTAACCTCTTTCTATTAATTTGAATACTATTTTAGGTGCTTAAAATAATTAAAAAAAGCATTCTTTTCTTAAAATCCTTTTTTTTATTTTTGAATAAAACTACGGTCTCAAGCACACCTCTTTCTTTTAAAAAATTAACTTTAATTAATAACTAACGTAATATTAATTTGAATACTATTTTAGGTGCTTAAAATAATTCTAAAAAACATTCTTTACTTAAAATCCTTTTTTTATTTTCGTACTAGCGGCCCGTCCCGACTTTGTCCGGGTTGAACAATTATCTATCTTAAGTAGATATTAGGCAGGTATAACTTATTCTAAAACTTCTTGGTGTACCACATTTTTCGTTTTTATAAGGTTTTAAAATAAATTGATTCTCCGTATTTCCTGACCTAGAGAGTTCAACACATAATTGTCCATGAGTAAAGCAAAATATTGTCCATGATATCGCAAAATAAATTCACTCCTATCGTTTTAAACGTATTTGTTGTTGTACATATCACTTATTCATGTCTCATTTGGCAACAAATATCAATGTCTCTTTATAATCTATATATATAAAACAGTTCCGTAACTGACTCATTCATTCACTGACTGACTGACATACAACGCACAGACCAAACCGCTGGACCTAAAGGGCTGAAATTTTGCATGGCGATTCTTCTAATAGTGTAGGGGTGCACTAAGAAAGATTTTTCAAAAATTCTTCTTACATTTTTTTAAATTAAATTTTTAAGCTGTTTTTTAAACTTTTTTTACGTTTGCATTTAAAATAATACATTGGTTATAAAATTTATATCACGAGAAAGATCATAAAAATTCCTTCAAAATGAGATCTTTTTCGAATCTTTACCTCTATTTTTTGATTTTTGGTGAATTTTCGAAGATTAATTTTTAGAATTTAATTTATTAAATGCTGTTCACGTGATTTCTTTTTCTGGTACTTTAAATAAATTTATCGTCACGTGCATAACAACTAAATAGACAAAAAAAAAATTTTTACTTGCTAATGCGGCAGACGATTGGACATTTCTGTCTATAAAAATATCCCTTACGATTTTTTATAAATATATATATATATATATATATTTTCTACATCAATTGTATATATTGATCGGCGTATTTATTATAAATATATATATTTATTTTTTTGGCATTAATTGGATACATTGACCGTTGTATTTAATTTGAATGTACTCCGTAGCGAAGTGCGGGTTTTCAGCTAGTACTTATATATAAAGAGAGAGCGATGTTGTACGTGGAGGGTAATCTCCAGAACCACTGCACCTATTTGAAAAATTATTTCACTGCTTGAAAGGTACATTATTCCAGATGGACATAGGCTATATATTACGTATATCTGATCATCTATTCTATAGTTATATATAAAGAGAGAGCGATTTTGTACGTGGAGGGTAATATCCAGAACCACTGCACCTATTTGAAAAATTATTTCACTGTTTGAAAGGTACATTATTCCAGATGGACATAGGCTATATATTATGTATATCTGATCATCTATACTTATATATAAAGAGAGATCGATTTTGTACGTGGAGGGTAATCTCCAGAACCACTGCACCTATTTAAAAAATTCTTTCACCGTTTGAATGGTACATTATTCCAGATGGACATAGGCTATATATTATGTATATCTGATCAGTAGAAATAAAGTTAGGGTCTTAATCCTAACAATCTCCATTGTTACCGCTACTGTCCTCTACCGCTTTTTGTGCCGAAGTCTTCAACGATCCTTAGCGTGGTGCTATCGCGGTGGGCTTCTGTTCTGACGATAGTTGTTCGAACCTAGCCGTTCTCCGGCACGCCTTTTTCTTTTAAAAAATTAACTTTAATTATTTACTAACGTAATATTAATTTGAATATTATTTTAGGAATATTATTTGAAAAAAATTTTAATATTATTTAAAAAAAACATTCTTCACTTAAAATCCTTTTTTTAATTTTGTATTTTTATTTCATCTCTTAACCTCTCTCTTTAAAAAAATTAACTTTAATTAATAACTAACGTAATATTAATTTGAATACTATTTTAGGTGCTTAAAATAATTAAAAATACATTCTTTACTTAAAATCCTTTTTTATTTTTGTATTTTTATTTCATCTCTTATTCTAATTTTGGGATACCAATGTGTATCTATACTTCTATAATAATATACAAAGAGAAAGAGCAGATTTTGTATGTGAAGGGTAATGTACAACTTTTGTACATTAAAATATACCTTATATCTTTTCCTTTGTCAAACGCAGTCAAGTAACCATAGCAACACCCTTTAGCTTACGGGGTCCGTTTTTCGAAATCGCTCTTTACAACGGGAAAATGTTATCTACATCCTATCCCCATTTTACGTGGGGGACATTCAGCGTGGGGGATCAGGGGAAAGAGTGGTTAATTGCTTTCTTATTGCTTTCTTACTACTGAAGAAGAATATCAATAGCAGTTCATCGGCACTCCGTGCCTCTTTCATCTCTCAAAAGGCTGAAAATGGATGAACCGCCGGTGAACCGCTCTTCTGATGTCTCTTGCCTGAAAAGAAATAACCTCTAGCTAGAACGACAAAAGATTATTACTCAGTCCTTTTCGGCAAGATTGACCCTCCGTTTCCAGAATGTCATGAATTGTTCTTTGGGGGCAAAGACGTTAGGAAAGTCACAACGAAGTGGAATTCGAGACTATATCTCTGCCGACATCACACCGTATTTTTCGAGAGTATGTGCTTCGGATATATGCTATCCCACTCCGTAAGGAAAAGGTATAATATTTTTAAGATTCAAGAAGAGGAGGAATTGATAATTACAAAAAGGATTTTTGAAACTGGCAATGTTAAAGGGTTTATTGAAGAAAACTACACTTGGAACTACGCTTTTTATTGGACATTTAAGGTAAAAAAATATTTACAATTTATTGGCTATCAGCTGGAAATTTATTGGTATAACATTTTGTTCAACCCGGACAAAGTCGGGATGGGCCGCTAGTATACATATAAAGAAAGAGAGCGGATTTTGTATGTGGAGGGTAATCTCCGGAACCACTGCACCCATTTGAAAAATTCTTTCACTATTTGAAAAGTACATTATTCCAGATGGACATAGGCTATATATTATGTATATCTGATCAGTAGAAAGGAAGTTAGGGGCCTAAATGTTGAGCAGATGCTTCACCTTTACAACTTTTTCTTTGTAAAGCATAGTTAAGTAACCATTGAAACACAACAAACTACATTTCATTTATTATCAGTAAAAGATTTAATATTTTAAAGATTCAAATGGAGGAAGTATTGATAAATACAAAAAAGATTTTTGAAATTGGCAACGTTTAAGGGTTTATTGAAGAAAATTACATTTGGAACTACGCTTTTTAATGGACATTTAAGGTAAAAAAAGATTTACAATTTATTGGCTATAAACTAGAAATTTATTGGTATAATATTACAGAACTTTATTTAACTTATAAAATTTATGCTCTTGAATTTCTGTACAATTTTACGCACAATTTGCGTAAATTGAACTTGGATTATTGAACTTTATTCAAAAATCAGTGTGTTTCATTGAAACTGTGAAATTTATTGATTATTTCGAATAGGCCTATGTTTGTTCCTGTTAGTTGATAGTTCAGATTAAAACATAGGCATAGTATTTTTTGAAAATCGGACCCCGGAGATTTTTTAATTAATGTTTTAATAATTTTGCCCCTAAAAGTTGCTTATTTCGACAGCTTCCGCAGCTGTTCTCGCTGACAGCGAGACTATGGGGCCGAATCGTACCAAAATCGGCGCGCGGATGGCCCCGGACACAATTCAGTGACTGACTGACTGACTGAATAACAGATAACGCACAGACCAAACCGTTGGACCTAAAGGGCTGAAATTTTGCATGGCGATTCTTCTTATAGTGTTGGGGTGCACTACGAAAGATTTTTGAAAAATTCTTCTTAAATGTTTTAAAATTAAATTTTTAAGCTGTTTTTGTAATCTATATATATAGTTGCTAAGCCGACTTTTTGGGCAGTTCGTGAGAGAAAACTGCTGCATCAATTTTCTTCATTTTAGTCTTAAACAAAAGATTGCAATCTGTGGATTTGCCAAATTTGGTTTTTGTAACCGCAATTTCTATTATTCAGCGATAATTTACAATTAAAAATGGATTTCTGCGCATGCTCAGTGGCATGTTTCAATCTGGCTTTAGAAACTCTGTTTCTGCGCACCCTCAGTGACATGTTTTAATGATAAAAACGTATATTCTGAAGAGTCTCTCTAGATCTCTGTGCAATTTTTATTTTTATGATAATTTTGTTTGTGGGATATAAGATTAAACTTGATGGAAATTGTTTATTTCGCACTGTTCCATTAGCGATAATTTACAACTAAAAAAATTCTTTCTGCGCATGCCCAGTGGTATTTTTAAATCTGGCTTTATATACTCACTAATCACAACGCCGCTTAAACACATTAATTTATTTCTGCGCATTATTATGATTTTCAACATTTGGCAATGAAGTGTTGAGAAGAATTTGTGTATTAGTACATTTATGTACTATCTAGCCCTCATGTTTTGACGGGTACCAACTAGTTTTTTTAAAGTTTGTATTTAAAATGATAATCTGAGCGTTATAAAATGCATATCACGAGAAAGATCTTAAAAAGTCCTTTAAAATGAAATCTTTTTCGAATCTTTACCTCTATTTTCTGATTTTTGGTGAATTTTTAAAGATTAATTTTTTGAATTTAATTTATTAAAGGCTGATAACGTGGTTTCTTTTCTTTTTGTGGTACTTTAAATTAATTTTATGTCACGTGCATAACAACGAAATAAATTGACATAAAAAATATTTTCTTTTCTCGCTAATGCGGCAGACGATTGGATATTATCCAAAAAAATAGTAAAATCCAGTAAAAGAAATGTTCCTCAAACAGTACTATATTAACTGTGCTATATTCTTTAGTATGTTCTATTAGATTTAATTTGAATATTTTTTCTACATTATTTTGTCTATATTTTTTTTATAAATGGATTTTTTGTTTTTTTTTTGGTATGAATTACATGCATTAACGTTGTAGTTATAATAAATATATTTTTTTTGTTATTTTTTAGCATTAATTGCATACATTGACCGTTGTATTTAATTTCAATGTACTCCGTGGTGAAGCACGGGTATTCAGCTAGTGAATAATAAATATATAAATAAAGTATGATCTTATAATAAACTTTGGTGGTTAATTCAGAGTCAACAGTAGTGTAGAATACTAAAGCCCAACTGGCCTCAAAATAAAGAACTTTTCAAACCGAGAATTTAACATGAACAACACTCTCAGTTGACAATTAAATACGTTAATTTGTGTTAAACATCCCTCTTCAAAAGTTAAAGAATAAACAAAAGATTTCAAATGTGAATTGCTTTGTGCACATTACACTTTGATCAGCTTAATTTTTAAGGCTAATATTTATTTTACTTTCCCCCAAAGATCTAATTTTGGAAGTTCTATACTTTATATCGTGGTCATTCATTAGCTGGAGCTTTTTACTCTCATTCGTGTTGCGTTACGTCGCCCAGTGGCTAAGTGGTTAAAATCATCAGCCTGCCACGCAGGGGGTGCGGGTTCGATTCCCGCATAAGACTTGGCTGTATTCTGGGGAACCGGTCAGTCTTCCGCCTGCAAATGGAGCACCGTGTAAATGGGAGCTGCAACCCATCGTCCATCGCCGGTGTCATCGTTTGTCAATAAAATTCTTCTGTGATTGTGTCATTTGTCTGATTCTATGTCTTGTATTCATATGTACACCGGACTGGGGTGTAATGTCGTCATCCCCCAGGGACATTAGCAAAAAAAAAAAATGTTGCGTTACTTTAAATTATATATCGTTGTTAGGTTATGTATTGCTTTTGCAAAACCTGCTTAGGTTTTAAAACAATAATTTTCTGGACAAACACGTAACTGTATTTTACAAACATTTAAAAATAAAAAATAAATTTCTTACGATGTCTGTTAGTGAATGTAGGTCTCAATGAAGGTTGAACCTTGGCAAATACATATAATTTTAAAAGCGTATTGTATCTATATGGAAGGCAGTTTCCTTATGCAACACATTGCCCAATCTAAAGACTCCTAGCGTGACCAACGCCTGGGCTTTTTTGTTTAAGGAAAATTACTAAACAGACGAAAAGACAAAACATGAGAAATAAAAACAAGGAATTTTTCCGATTGTTTTTCTTTCGAGACCGCATCATCCAATTATATTTTATTAGCAGGAATTATATGATCATCTCTATAATATCTAACAACCTGAAATTACTGTTAATTGTTTTGGTGATGGTAATTTCATTATTCCACCATCACACGCAATTGACTAATGCACGCAAAGCAAAAGGATAGCTTCTAAGATTTTCCTTATTATGTTTCTAAAAGTTTAAACAGCTTTCCTACAGTGCATAAATTGTGATGTACAGCATAAATTTCAACTGATTGTATCTAAACAATAATATCTGAATATTCTTAACTGGTGCTTTCAAATACTTTAATAAAAAATATTCTTTCTTATATTAAAATAAAAATAGTTTAATCAAATATTTAGTAGCATTAAAAATATTTTAAGTTTTTAAAGGAAAGCGTAGAGGAAAAATTAGGATAAGAAACGAAGGCCGTTTATTATAAAGAAAATTTAGACTTTCGTGCTTATATTAGCTTTATAAACACGTAATATAAATTTCTCTTCAATTCATGTCTCATCAATCTAATCTTCTTTCTCTTTATAATAAATAACGGAAAAATGATATACACCAATTAAAACCCATAAGCGTGTATATGATAATCATATATTTCAAGCCTTCAGCCAAGCATTGGGAATGTTTTGAAACTAAAGATATCTTTTTAGGAAATTTCATTCTTCATTAAATCGAGAAAATTGAATATTTACATGCCTCCATTTGGTTTGTTTGGATAAAACCGAATAATTTCCCCATTAAATACGAGTGAAGAGGAATAAAATTAGCTAATTTGCATTCAGATTGGACTCCATTACAAAGGTTTATTCATATACGTCTCAAGAAAAATTTGCTCTAATTAATTAGCAATTAATACTTTCCTTTAATCTTTGTTTATCGAAAGGAAACGAGAAAATGTAGACTATTGTTTTGATAACTGTGTGTTCTGTTTTTAAGAGATTTGTTTAGGTCATTTTCAATATAACAGAGAATTCCTCATTTAACTGGAAAACGAAACTCTAAATTAAAATTTAAAGCAACCATTTAATATCTGTCAATGATCGAGTAAAGGAATATTAATAGCTAAAAATAATGCTATGACGAAAAATGTCACATCTATTTAACAAATTTATCTTTATACATTACACCACTTGAGTAGGATATCTATATATATAAAACAGTTCCATGACTGACTGACTGACAGATAACGAGGGCTGAAATTGTGCAAGGCGATTCTTCTTATAGTGTAGGGGTGTGCTAAGAAAGATTTTTGAAAAATTCTTCTTAGATTTTTTAAAAAGAAATTTTTAAACTGTTTTTGTAACATTCACTGAAGATTGCATTTAATATAATAATCTCAGGATTATAAAATTTATATCACAAGAAAGATCATAAATCTTCCTTTAAAATGAAATCTTTTTCGAATCTTTACCTCCATTTTCTGATTTTTAGTGAATTTTTAAAGATTAACTTTTATAATTTAATTTATTAAACGCTGATCCCGTGGTTTCTTTTCTTTTTGGGATACTTTAAATTAATTTTGCGTCACGTACATAATAACGAAATAAATTGAAAAAAGAAATAATAAAATACGATGAAAGATAAAATTTAACCACTAGACTAATTGAGATGGAAGTTTTTTAAGAATTTAATTCAAATTAGTATGTTATGTGGATTATTAAACATACAAATTAATTGCATACATGGACCGTTGTTTTAAATTTGAATATTTTCTTCTACATTATTTTGTCTATAAAAATACCAGTTACAATTTTTTACAAGTCTATTTTTTATGGCATTAGTTGCATACATTGACCGTTGTATTTAATTTGAATGTACTCCGTAGCGAAACATGGGTATTCAGCTAGTATTATATAAAAAATAAGACCCAACAAATTGCAGGCATTATATCAATTTAAAGAAATTTATCTTTATATATTACTCTACTCGCTTAGGATATATTACATAAAAAATGAGACTCAATGAACTGCAAGCGTGATTGCATCTGCAAGTATTTCGAATTTATTTTCGCATAAAATTTTGGCACAAATGCGTATAAAAATATAAAATCTATTTTGGCAAGCATTTTTCAAATTCCCATATCGAGAAGTTTTGAGTATTCTCCAATTTAAATTTTATATCAAATTAAATTGCGATACCAAATTTCAATTTTTTTCCAATTTTACTAATCTTGTTCGACCTACAATTGTTCGACCATCATTAAAGATAATTTTTGTATTTTTCTCTGCTACAGGATTAATATTAAATGTATTATTTCCTTATAAAGGTGTAGAAAACAAAATTTGTGTGGAATACGAGAATTAAAAAAATCACCCCTCTGCTTTAGGTGTCTTTATTCGTTCGTAAACACGGACATTTTTAAGAAATTGAGATGTAATTAAGTGTATACAACGAGCGTATCATGTAAAATTTCTTTTAAACAATGGAAGTATTCGACTGATGTACACTTCAGTTTTGAAGAAAAGAAATCCGATATGATATGTTCGTTGTATACACTGGATTTCTTCTCAATTTCTTTAAATTTCCGTGTTTACAAACGGATAAAAAAACCTAATCTCCAGAGGAATTTAACACGAGATAGGGCAACATGACAAGTGTAGTCCCCCGTCAAGACCGACAAATACATGCAGTTGTATTACGAGACAAATAACAAAATGCGATGAATAATCTGCTGTGTGGGAGGCAAGGTGTAAAAGGGGGAAGATTCTGTCACGTACCTCTGACGTAAAGGTGGGTGAAAACTACGACACTCAGAAAAAAACTCGAAGTGAGATAAGGCGACTAAATTTACCAACGAACGGACGTCTTTAAAAGAAAAATGTAGAGACGTGGCGAAATGAGCAAAAGACCTAACGGGGAAAAGTGGCAAAATACTGACAGTTGTGGTCAGAAATTTATTTTCCAGAGATGAAATTACGTGATAAAATAATGGAGAAAACGAATCTAGGTACACAACTAAAAAAGAAAAATCAAAGGTGGAAAGCGGATATAACAATGTGACTACGGTATGTTGTAACAAGTTGAAAATCTTATTTAAATTACGGATATTATCTAACTCCATGTCAGGATTAAAGCGTCAGCGCTATAAAATTAATTAGACAGCAAGTTTGGAGTGTTTTATCAAGTCAATTAGTATTTCCATATCCCATTATATGAAAATTAGTAAATTGGCCAAAAATATATTCTTTTCTCAAGCAGACACTGCATACGATGAACACATTATAGAAAAGGGGTTAACAATTATTTTACGAATTTCATTGCTTATTCAGTTGTATAAACTTTTTAATTTGTAATATTGCTGTATTGAGTTATCAAATTAAAGACAATAATAATAATCCAAAGAATAAGTTGCTAATGAACAAGTTTAGGATTTTCAGGAAACTGCATAAGTTGGAGTTATTAGTGGGAACTCACTAGCTGTAGTTTCTTATTAAGAACCGAATGAACTGGCTTCAAGAAGTTTTTATTACACTCGATCTTTTGCGATTAGAGGGCAACCCTGTAAAACTCAAATATCCACCAGTTTAACATAACTTAATGTGTCGGTTTAAAATATACAGAGTAAAAAAAGAAACCATAAATAAATGCATTACTATCTATCAAAAATGCTAACTAATACCGATAGCAAACAAAGATATAAGACATTTTTGTTTTTAAAGAACCCTATTTAAATTGAAAAACTTGTGAGTAATTCTTACAAATGCTTAACAATTTAAATTACCCATAAAAAGCTTCTTCTAATACTTTAAGTTTTAAAGTATATTTAAAAGGGTCACTTAAAGCAAAGTGATTTTACGAGCATTGTTGAAGAACAACAGTATTATACATTGATTTATTTGCCCTAAAATGTTTACCAATCGATACTATTGTATCAGACAAACATAGCCTGATTTCATCGTTTCTACGACAACTGTTATGAGCAAAGTCAGCAGAAAACTGACATCGATAAATAGCGACGCAACTGGTGAATGAATGCTCAGAATGCTCTTATCGATTGACTGGTTAGAAAATCGATAGGTAAGATACAAAGTCGCAACATTATTACTTATCACCAACCAATTATTTTGCTGTAAAACAGTCTAAATTTTTATTATAATTTAATATTTGAAAAAACCAAACTGCAAACTAATTTACTGTAGTTGAAATATTTAAAAAACATGATAGATATATTAACACACGTACATATGTGTAATCATCCTTTATACTTACACTTACACACTTAGACACACACATGCAAACACACACGTACGCACACATAAACGCACACACACGCGCGCACGCACGCACGCACATTCACACACACTGAGAGAGAGAGAGAGAGAGAGAGAGAGAGAGCCTGTAATGCCATATCTAGCTCCCTGTAATCTTATAGAGAATGTAGTTTTTAAAATTAGTGATAAAGTGCTATTCTTGCATACCTACTAATGTATCATATGATAATGATTTAATACCCCACTCCATAGTTTAGTATTTAATTTCAAAATTTTGCATGCTCACAAATTAAATGCATGCATAAAACTCAGTACTGTTCTACTTTTTATAGAATGCTTACACAGTAGACTGGTTCACTGAAATATGTTGCACACTACCTGACTGACGCTTTAACAAAATAGGAGAAAACTGGCATATAAACAACGGTCCAAACGTTTTAAATTTGGAGTGATCGGAGTACGAGAAGAATAGCATTTTGTTATTCAGTTTGAAACAAAAGATAACTTTACTTAATATCTATAGATTCAGCTATAAGAAATAATATTAAGTCTTTAAATCAAATTTCTTTTGTTAATGTTTTATATGATACTGCAGTAATTTATCAACTGTTATTCATTTTATCATTGAAAAAAATAACTTTTGAGTTTACAAATTCTAACAATTCTTTTAAAAATTTCAACAAAATGTTGATAGTTTTTGAGAAAATAAGGCTTAATAGGATACACTTAAAAATTTAGTTTCCTTTGTATAGAAAATGAATTTTCGGCCTTCGAATAAAAGAAGGTATAAGATGTCTTGACCTTTTCCTACGAAACTTTATTCCAGAGATTACCTCTATTCATCAATAGCTAAATAAAATGATCTCACATAATGAAATTTCTTGTACTCAAAGGATATTTCCTTTTGCTTTCTGAAAAAGAGTTACCGTTATTCTCTTTCAGGACAAAATTGTCTTAATTTTCTGTGTTTTAATATGTATGATCTTAGTGTTATGCATTAAGAGATTGGGAAAAATGAATAGCACCTAAACTCAATAACCTATTAATAGAGAAAATAATTAAAATACTTTTTAATATATTTCTCAATACTTTAGTGCATTTTAAAGCGAGATAAAATGTAATTAAATTACTATTTTTGATATATTTTTGTTCTTATAAAGAATATTGTTGCTAAGCATTACATATTACATTCATTAATCATCTTTAAACAACATATTGATTTTTTAAAACAGATTATGACCAAGTTTGTCTGAATGTGACATGGAAAATAAATTTGTTTTGGCTAATTAAAACTCTGTGTTATCTAGGAGAATAGGATCCGGGAGCACGGAATCTTAGGAAGATGAATATGAGATATCTCGTGTTTATAGAAACCATTCCCGCCAGATTTTTGTAAAGATATTTTTTTTGCTTTGGTCATGCAATTTTTACCTTTCAAAGTTCCTTTCTTTTTAGTAACATTATGCATAAAATATACTCAGGCTGCTTTACCAGATGCGATTAAATACTTTTTTTTACGTAAAATATTAAATTATCTCGACTCCATGTGATTAAATTTTTTTCAGTGTGTCATCAGAGTTTCATAACTTGTTTTAAGCTTATTCGTAAATTAATATTTTTTTAAAATATCTGTTCTTGGAACAGAATATTTCCTTTATAAAATGTGAATGCTCAAAAGGAACCCAACAATAATAGAGAGATTATCATATCTCAAACATCGCGGGCCTAGAAAAGAGTAGATAAGAAAACATTCAACATAGAAAAAGTGGACTTTCGGTATATATTCGGTTATTTTATAGGGTATAAATTTTCAGCTACCCTTCTTGCTCTTTTAACGTAGGATTACGTTCCTCCATAACGGTCATGCGGAAAGGAAAATTTCAGGCGCTAAAACTGTCCCTCTATCCGTCCTCGTGAGTTATAATTTTGACAGCTCGCCAAACCCAATCTATCACTTGGACAAGTTAAACAGAAAAGTACCAAGATGCACCAAAATTTTGAGATACATATATGTGTATATATATATATATATATATATATATATATATATATATATATACAAAAGAGGTAAGCAACAATAAGTAATGCTACGTTAATAACCCGTGGAAGTTTCGTTAGAAGAGACTACCTGAAATTTTTTTGTACAAAGGATAATGAATTCCAGTGTCTAGTAGGATTCTAGTATCATTGAAGGATTTTATAATCCATATTCACCTTATTAAAAATAAGTTTGGCAAAATTTGTCTTCGCTAAGATATTTATAGAGTGATAATCAAGAACAGCAAGTTTTCCTATTTTCATCAAATAATTCAAAAATGCCCTCAGTAACCTTGTGACTCTATCTATGTTCACGTTTTATTTTATTTTTTTCTTGCAGATTCCTTAGGCATTTTATGTTACCCTTCTACAATTCTACGTACATGATTAGGAGTGATGGATTCAAAAAATGTTTAGGATATTCGCCTGTGAGTTTAAGTGAGAGAAAAGTGTTGAGATGAGCACGAGGTTCAGCTTGAGTTAGTAGAAAGAATCTCCTTTCTTGAGTTGTGAGATCGCTTTTCTCGTGACAAACCGATTGTTACGTAAAGTATTTAAGAAAAAAGTATACTCACTTGAACTGAGTTTTTTGACTTCAGCGAGATGAGGATATTTTATATGACCAATTATAGTTAGTTACTGAATAGTACATAAATACCCAAGTTTAGGGTTTAACGATTTTGTGTTTATTGTACACTAGTCATTGCACACCCAGATTATTTGCATTAGAGGCGAGAAAACCTAGCTATAAAGAGATTGAAAATATATTATGAAGGATATATTTCTGTGAGGGAAATTTTTCTTAGACTTACTTCGGATATTAAGAAGTATTACAAATGGCTAATCTCACAACATGTTGTCCAAAAATTTTATCTGAATTTTCTCTTTTATAAATTATAAACCTATAAACTATGAAACATACACCGGATAAAGGGTTTCGTGTGCAATACTTCATAATTTAAGCTGTACAATGCCATTCATAAAAAAATATTGAAAGTTATTTTCGTCATGGAAATGAGTGCCAAGT
Source organism: Dolomedes plantarius (assembly GCA_907164885.2). Lineage (NCBI taxonomy): Eukaryota > Metazoa > Arthropoda > Arachnida > Araneae > Dolomedidae > Dolomedes > Dolomedes plantarius. Next base: position 156,518,331 of record OU015493.1, on the reverse strand, counting down.
AATATGACCAAACATGATTCAAATTTATTCATAATTATCAGCCTACATTTTATGACTAATGTAATGAATCTTATGAAACTGTCATCTATTTTGGATCATGTTTTTCAAGGTTAATCGAACAAAAAGTATTGATTTTCCGAGCATTTACTTCTCTAAATGGGGGGCACATTGTCATTACAAAATTAAAGACGGAATGAAGCAGATTAAACATTAATGGCTTATATACTTGATGATAAAATATAAAACTTTTATGATAATGAAAATCCACATACGTATACATTTCTTGTTAATGAAATGCATAAATCTTTTGTTCCCTTCGACAACGAATGCAATCTTACCATTATCTTACATTTTTATGAGACATTTTTATCTCCCATACATTTTAAACAAGAACAGTCTAGTTTCAAACACATCAAAATTCAGAAAATGAGAAATTTTTCTCCTTCATGGAATCTTCTTCGATGTTTTAAAATGACAGGATCAATTTCAAAAGAGTATTTTGTGATCTAAGTTTAGCCCAAACATATAAAACATTTTACGTTGAAGAACCATGGCATTTTGACGTATATAAGTGTAATATATAATGCAAAATCTCATGTTTAACTATTTGCCCAGAAATCTGCGTACTTTTAAAATTCGTATTTGACGAATAAAAATAACAATAACATTGTAATTATAAGAAACTTCTACAGACAGAAAACGTAACAAATTTTAAAAAAGATTACCAATAATTTGAAATCTACATTTATATGTTCCTACGTACTAACATTCCTATGTACTTAAGCCGGTTTATACTTATGAGAAAGGAGGGGGGCATATCAGGAGGGGATAGGCTTCTCCTTATGTTAGGTTTATAGAGAATCTATGCTCACTTCTACCCAGACTTGGGTGTATATAATTTGAAGTGGCACTCTATTTGAATTATATACAAACACAGTTTATACATGAAATAATGTTTATTGAATTCGCTGCACATATAATTGGCTTTTACAGCAATAAGCATGCGTACTACTTGTACGGAATGTAAATACAGCTTTCAAGAACAATATAATTTTATACTCACGAACAGTAAGTCAAACCAGCAGTACTGCCACGTAAACTTCTGGCCCGTAAAGCACTAGCGCAGGATAACACCTTTTCAACCTTAACAACAACTCCTCCTTTTTTCATTAATGGCGCTGCGTGGTATTTATACTAAGCGCGTATGCCAAAATTAGCATATCTGAAGCAGCTTCTTTAATTCACTCAAAAGTTCGATTCTTGTGAATCGAATCTTGTGTATACCTTACAGGTTCTTTATGCACCATTACATGTATTAAGAAATCTGCCCTTAATAATGCATTCACCAAATATTATGGTCACTCCTCTCCCAAAATATTTTTGCTCAAATGACTGTACATAGATATATAGCTAGAAAATGTTGGCTACTTGTATTAAGAAATCTGCTTTACTTATGCATTCACCAAATATCATCGTCACTCCTTTCCAAAAATATTTTTGCTCAGATGACTGTACATAGATATATAGCTAGAAAACGTTGGCTACTTGTATTAAGAAATCTGCTTTAATTATGCATTCACCAAATATTATGGTCACTCCTCTCCCAAAATATTTTTGCTCAAATGACTCTATATAGATATATAGCTAGGAAACGTTGGCTACATCTATTAAGAAATCTTCTTTAATTATACATTCACCAAATATCATCGTCCCTCCTTTCCCAAAATAGTTTTGCTCAAATGGCTGTACATAGACATCTGGATAGAATACTTTGGCTAGAAGCATCAAATTGTATTTGTCGTAAAATTGAGGCATTATTAGACCACCCTTTTTCGCAATGACTGTCATGTCCCACTTTAAAAATATATTTGCGTGCAAAATGCTCCTTTTAACATGAATATCAGTTTTCTGCCAATCAATAAAATATGTATGAACTATACATTTCATAAATGGGCATGAAAAGAAACACAGTAAGTTTGAATTTTACAGCCCCCTCCCCCCAAAAAAACTAAATATCGCACGAACATTCTAAAATTCATTCTTCGAATGACTGACGAGGGCCTTAATCCAGTTTACATATACACATTATATCTGAAAACATAAAAATTATTTCTATATCATAAGATTTCTAAAACTACTAAAAGCATTTGTAAACGCCATTAAAATCGATCATTTATCGGAAAAAAGATAAATGCTCCCAAAATATCGGATTGCTACCCCTTCCAGTAATTTGGTTATTGACACATCATGTGCCGATATTTAAGACTGATTTAAACTGAATTTTGACTGGAGTATTTAAGTAATCAATGAAAATTTGGAAAATACACAAAATGCATGTGACGTACTTTTACCATTTGAGAGCTAAGCAGATTTTAAATCGGTAAATCCCCTTGCACCACTGATTTCCATATAAAATCACTTATTGTGTGTAATTCACACAATATCAATCAATCAAAAAGGGGTTCTTATTTATCGCTTGATCAAAACCCTGATTCTCGAGTAAAATTCTTTCATTTAGACGAAATGTGTTAACTTTACGTTATTATTTTTCTAGATCCTGGTCAATAACGGTAACTCATGCAAAATCTGAAAACCATAGAGATCATCTTAAAGTTTTAATTTTTTTTGCTGTTGCACTGAAACCATCTAGTACTGTGAACATTTAGATTAAGAAATCATACATTGATAGCATAAGCGAACTGCTACTGAAGTCCTATTATGCTGCATCATCTGGGCGACAGTATGACTCTGGGCGGAATGGCAAAAGCATGTTCTACGTTGATGCTGGTAGTGTCATACTAGGAATGTAGAGTAAAACTTAAGCATGTATTTCATTATACGTAACTAAAGCTGAGACTCAAATACAAAGTCACGCTCCATCCTTTGTTGCCGGACTTGCTGTAGCTGAGTGTTTTTCTTCTTTACCATGGCTCATAATCGTGAGATTTTATGTTTTAAAGGTCAGTTTTTTCCTTAATCACAAAATGGTTCTAGTGGGCTCAGGATTCGAGGGCTTCAAGTTATAAATAATAGAGTCTTTCAATGATAGATTATAGTTCAGTAACTAAATGACCATGCTGAGACTTTGCCATAAAGCTTCAAACGTACCAGTATCACATCTTATTGATTCTAAACACTGTAATATTTTATAATATTATCCTAAAGCTAGAAATTTTAGAAACCTCTATGAGTAATTTATTTGGCCTGTTCAGGAACAGTAGGTCTTTAATAAAACTAATTAATATGAAATTAAGTAAAACAGCTTATTGCTATGTTAAATATCTCATGCATTGACAAAAAGGGCCATATTGCTATACATGTTAGAATCCCTTGAAGAATTAACTTATACCATAACTACATACAGATCCAATAATTTATCACAATTTAAAGCGATATTTGAACAGAGCAGCATCCAAGTTCAATCGAGTGAACAAAAAAAGAGCACTTCTAAATACAAACAACGTCTGTGGAGAGAGTAATATTAATTTTCACAACTCAATTTTACGTCAAAAACTGAAAAAGACTTAATGTATTTAAAAAGATTTATAAAATACTTGATAAATAAGAGAATAGGTCTTACAAACAAACTTTTAATCAGGGTCATAGCTCGCACTTGACCTGAGAAAGTGGGATTCCGATCTGTCAAATTTCATGTACAATTGAAAAATCTTTACTGAAGTTGTTCTTGCAAAATTACATTGAATTATTCTTTCAAAGATGTTAGGATCAAGTTCTTTATTAAATTTCTATGGCCTTAAAATACGCTGAAAATATAAAATTCGTCGTATGCTTTAGAATATCATATCAATATTTAAAAAAAAGATTATTAAAGTTATAGATGATTTTTAAAAAATTATTAAAAAGTATGCATATAAAAAAAACAGTTTTTTCTACAACAGAAAATCTTAATATTTTCTACTCAAGAACTAAAATTTTCAGATCTGAAAAAAAAATTCCCGAAAGAAACAGCAAATAATACTATTTGTTCAACGTCTAGGGTTACTAAGAAATTTGTGAAAAGTAATGATTTAGCATTGAAATGGGGAGGTAAAAGCTTCTATTTAATACATATACACGGGAATCCGAAAAAAATAAATTCGTTTGTCTTAATAATGGCAGTAAAAGAGACAAGACACGAAAAAGGCGGAGCGAAAGAGATGAATTTTCTCCGAAAATGTAAATTGACAATGCTGAGTAGTTTATAGAGAATAGCTCTCTAGATGTAGGAAACTAATAATCCAGATTTTAATACGCTATTTGTTATGATAGGCATGTCAGAAATATCTCTCACGTTTAGTACGCTCCATTTACCAGATAACATGCTTCATCAAAAATTACACTGGAATGATCAAAAAGAGCTTGTTGTAACACTCAAAGTATCTAATTCATTTCCTGAAATCATATAAAATAAGCCTACAGCATATAAAGATGAATACGGTAAAGATAATTTTATAGAAATGCAGTTTATGTTATTTATTTTCAAATTGAATCAATTCCTAGAAAGTTCGATTAATACTTAGTGTTGCATTAAAGGATATTATTTTCTTGAAAGAGCCCGAATTCGTTAACAGTATTTACTAAATTATTCCTCACTTATATTTGTGGGTACATAGGATAACGCTTAAGTTTTACTCTTCAATCTTTTTTCTTTAGCAACCGTGTTAAAAAATCGTATTAACGGGATAAAATTCTTTAATTTACGAAGGTTTTTGCAATCTCTGATGTTGTGTATTTTTCGGGAGTGTTGGTTGCATACAAATTACAGAGCATAAAGTAAAAACAGATAAGAGAAAAGAAATTTAAGACATTTTCAAAACAAGTTACTATAAAAATGATCGCTAAGAATTTTTTTTTACATTCAGGAAAATGCAAGTACACAAATGATGTTATCACTGAAAAAGAAACAAGTAAATGTTTATGAAACTGCTAGTATATTATGAGTGTTTAACAATGATGAAACATTTGCTGCTTTTTAAAAAACCATTTTCACTGTACCTACGAACTTTTTCATGGTTGATAATACCACGGTTAGTGACAATGTATAAATAACACAAAAAAGTAATGCAAGAAAATATAGAAAAACTGTTGCTTTCTATTTGTTTTGATGGAACAGGCGTTTCTCCTGCCGGCACTTTTCCTAACTCTCGTGATTATTGGATAATTTACTACAGGGTGGCTAATAAATACTGTGACGAATATCGAATCATTTAATTACACACAGATGAAATAGAAAATGGAAAATGCAACAATATTATGAACATTATACATGAAAGTTTACCATGAAATAATTTTACTTGAATCGACTGCCATCTTTATCGATTACAAAAGATAATCTCTTACGCCACTGTCCTATTGCGGCACGAAACATTTTATGAGGTAATTTGTCCCTTCACTCCGTATGGAAGCTTTGAGGGAGTCCAAACTTCTGTGCTGCTTAGCATTTACTTTAGACTCTAAAATCCCCCAAATGCAATAGTCTAAAGGATTTAGATCTGGTGAAGAAGGTGGCCAATCTTCTTGCTTGATAAACTTCGGGCAATTGGCATGGAGCCATTCCTGTGTTGTTTTGGATTGGTGGGACGGTGCAGAATCTTGCTGAAATATCCAATTCTTTTTGGGATACAATCTGTTAGCATGTGGTAATAAACGTGTAGCCAATACTTCCTGTTTGTAATATTCAGCATTGATTTATAACCCTTTATCGATGAATTTCAGAGGCAGTTTTCCATTGTGTGACACTGCAGCCCAAACCATAACAGAGTGCTTGTTCGGAAAGCGTTTAACAGTTCGAAGATTTTCAGGTATATCCTCGAAGGTTGCTGAATATACAACATCATTTTTAGCATTATAACTTTGTTCTGTAGAAAACAGCTTCTCGTCAGAGAAAATTATTTTTTCAACACTTTTGCTACCGTGCCGGTTTAGCAATTTCTTACATCTTTGTAACCTTTTTACTATTTGTGCAGTAGTCAAACCTTGAACTTTTCTTTTGCGATAAGGGCGAAAACCCAGGTCTTCATTTATGATAAGTTGCATAGTTCTGCGACTGATGTTCTCTTCTGCAGCCATTTTATTTGCAGAACGTTGTGGATTTCTTCGTATCTTTTCACGAATTCTTTTGATACGTTCTTTTGTACGAACAGTGCGTGGACGACCGGACCTTGGTCGATCTTTACAGCTATTGGTATCCAGTAATCGATTTATAGTCCTATATATAAACGTCCTATTAAAACCAAGGCATTTTAATTGCTTAAATATTTTACCTGCAGAAAATCCGCGATCAAAAAGCTGTTTAACCATTAACCTTTTGGCTTCCATCTTTAAAAATATTCTACATGTTTTACTTTAAACAAAAATCGTCTGCGTTTACAAAAAGTTGCCAATCATACAAATAGATAGATAAATTGTTTTTCCAAACGATTAAAATTAACTCTTATTTTTTGGAGTGTTACAGTATTTATTAGCCACCCTGTACAAGAGTACCTATCGGATGAACCTAGACCTCACGAGAGGCGTATCTGGTACATGTATAATCATCTGTCTTGTATATGAATGTTCTCTATGGGTCTACGTGGTATAAGCTTTTCATGATAACTACCATACATTATGCATGTCGCAAAACCTCTTCATCCGGTAAAATAAGTTGTAGATAAAATTAATTTTAAAGGGTAAACTAACGAACAACAGTCTGCAATAATTGGAAATTCCTTTCAAACGTGATTTAATAATATTTAATTATTAAACTCTACAGAGTCTCTCATAGTATTTTTGAGTATTAACTTTATCACATCATTCACATACCATAACACACGACGTCTCATTTTACATGCTAAAGAATTACTTTCACGGGATTCATGAATCTTGCCTGATATCTACTTCCTGTAGAAGACCAAAAACTTACAAGGGTAGATTTTACGTTTAAGTAATTATAGAGATTTAGCTAAGAAAGTGTTCTCCTAACAGCGAATTTCTGTTCTGTTTTAACAGAAATTTAGAAAGTATACATAAACATACTATGGGCATAATTATTGGCTGTTTTTCTCTATTTGTTATATAATACCTGAATATCTTCATTAAGGCCAATAAGTTGGCACAATAGACCCTACAACTCATTTTCTGAGGCGTGTCTGTTGTCTCGTAATTACTGCCAATTCTTCTAACTTTGTGTTTAGTTATGTTTAAAGAACCTTGTGACACTTTGAATTTTCTGCTCTCAGTTGTATCTAGAAATGCCATTTTTATTTCAACTATTGAGTAAAATTTGAAATAAGCTTTTTCCTTTTGTGAATATAGCACCGAATTTATTCAGTGATAAAACATAAACACATAATAACACTTTTTAGTTCCCATCGTGTATTTCAAGGCTGTACGACCTTACTGTAAACTAATTGCAATACTTAAGTGCCAATTAATTCATGTTTCTGGTAATTCGTTCCACGCGTGTCGAACTTGTCTTTCATTGCATGATTCACCTAGCTTTTAAATAATTGACTGCGGCTTCATTACGCCACAGTATGGAAGAAAGTAATCAGGAAGAAGGATAGAATAAACATAAAGACTGTTACAAAAAAAGAGATCAAATTAAAGAATAATGAGCTTTTTTTAGCACCACGCCTATCTCACCTTTTTAATGTTTCAACATATAGCTATATTAGTTGAGTATGTGATAAGAAACATTTTTATTAATACCTTACACTCTGTTTTCGACGCACTGACTATACTTATGTAGGCCCTTCAAGATGTCTTAGTTATAGATTACCGAATTTAAATACTATAATTATCAAAAAGTGGCATAAATACTCAGCCAGAGCAAAAACTAACTTAAAAAACTAAGTCTTTTATTTCAACATTATTTTATAGTAAATAATTTATTAAAATTAGGTAATGAGCTAATTCCAACGACATGTAATTATAAGTTGAAGGACATCTTTTACCTTAATCGTTACAACTACTTTATACTGAAATTTAAACTCAAATATATATATTTAAAATTAAGAACTACATGTAGAAATATATATACAAGGTGCGCCCATAAAGTAACCGGACAATTTTTTATGAATAAGAAAAATATTACTCACTTTCAAATAAATTTATCTCCTTCAAAATAATCGACAAAGTAGTCTATACAATTTTTCCAGCGTTTCTTCAAGTCATCGAAACACTGTTTATAGGCGTTGGAACTAACCGTTTGCAAAATGCGTGTAACATTTGATTTAATATCCGAGACGTTTTCAAATTTCTGTCCTTTCATGGATTTTGCATTTTTCGATTACAAAGGACTTATTCACCATGAATTTGTTCCTGAAAGTCAAACAATTAATCAGTATTTTTACAAGGAGGTGCTTTTTCGATGAAGAAACGGGATAAGGCGAGTTAGGAAGGAACTGTTTGATTCTGGGCAATGGTTTCTTTTACACGATAATTCTAGGCCCCATACAGCAATTTCTGTACAGCAATATTTTGCAAAGCATTCAACTTCAGTGATAAATCACCCACCATATTCTTATCGCCAGCAGATTTTTTCCTTTTTCCGAAGCTTAAGATGGCCGCGAAAGGACAGAGATTTGAAAACGTCTCGGATATTAAATCAAATGTTACGCGTATTTTGCGAAAGGTTAGTTCCAACGCCTATAAACAGTGTTTCGATGACTTGAAGAAACGTTGGAAAAATTGTATAGACTCCTTTGGCGATTATTTTGAAGGAGGTAAATTTATTTGAAGGTGAGTAAAATTTTTCTTATTTATAAAAAAATTGTCCGGTTACTTAATGATCGCACCTTATATATATATATATATATATATATATATATATATATATATATATATATATATATTAATTAATTCTTTCATGTGTGGCTGGAATAAACATTTGTATGGTAAGTCTCTTTGTGTCAAAAATAGATCAGTCATACTGATGTCTCATTTCGACATCATGTGCTATTGAACCTATAGATATTTCAGCAGTTGCTTAATCTTTACGTTGGAAAACAAGACTATTGTATATATGACAGCTGAGTTTTACGAGGTACTGATTTGAAGAGACCACGTACAAGAGCATGCATAATTACAAAAACATTTGCTGTGATGAATAGTTTATTGCTGTTACATAAGTCTCAATCTAATGGAATTAATATCAATAATTTATGGGTAATTCTAAATTTCATTAGAACGAATATCGACATAATGTTATAGGGTGATTTTACATTACCGTAAAACAATCGAAGGCGGTGGGAAAGAAATGATTTCTCGAGATAACTTATTCATGGGATATAATAGGATAACACGGAAGTTCAGTATGCCGGGAGGCGAATGAAGTTCAGAGTACTGAAATTATTCGGAGAATAGAAATTTCTACAAACATGATAATACTATACGAGCATGTTTTAGCTTCCCCAATTTCCCTCCCTGCTTCTGTAAAGTTATAATAAACTTTTGAGGAACTGAGGATTTCGCGAGGAAATTCTGAAATAATTGTGACGTTAATAGCATTTATCAAATTTGAAGTAATTTAATATTTTATTTTCCAGCTACCTGTAATATCTCTAATACCTCAATGTTCACTGTAACAGTCTCTAAATAACCGTAACCGGCTACCGAACATATACTGGCAATAAGCTATGCGGTATCGTCAAGCATGTTAAGCTTGCGACTAGAATTAATAAAGTTATCTTAGTATTATAAAAGAGTATTTGTATAATATATTACACTACCTCGTAAATTATTCATAATTTTACGTGGTATTTATAAGCTTCATTTTCGATACGCTTTAAATAGAACAAATTTTTGAATTTTTCCATTTATGGGAATATTTGTATTTTTAATATAGAAAACACCTAGAGGACTGACTGCCAAAGAATTTACACTAAACCTTTCAACTCGCACCCAGAATCTCCTCGATACACAAATTCATACCATTTTGAGCGTCAGATTTCTAATTTGGTTGAGGGAAGTAAATCAAGACGCGTCTGAAATGTGAACAGGATACACGTAAATAAGTTTCTCAATTCCGTTATATTGTGTTATAAAAATGTCTGTTATTCCTAACATAACAATCGTAAATGAAGCACATGAAATTTTACATTAGCCTCCGAAAGTAAAATAATTTATTCAGGCCTTTCTTTGCTAAACATTTCAGTTATAAGTTTCAAATTACCATTTCTTTATATAAATAGCGATGGATGAAATTAAAACCAAAGACCAATAAAAATATTCAAAACATTTTGCCTTCACACAAAATCTTTAAAAACATGAAATATGTTTTTAAAACCTCGAAACCGATCGAGGAATGTATGACAACGGCTTTTCAAGTCCCATTCAATCAATTGCTGAATTCTAGTAGTTCTGTATAAATTTGTATTTCGTGACGAAAAAGTTGAGAAAAATTTCATATATATAAATAGATGCAACGGTGTGAATAACTTACAGTCGTTTCATAAACGCCTGGTGATATTATTTGTTTAAGTACAATAAGTTTATTACTTATTAGCTTTGATTATAAAGACATGCAGAATTACTTTCGATATAGAACAGACTTATATTAGATTATGATCCTCAATTATTTTCCTCTTAAAAGTGTTATATTTGGTAAGTATTAGAATAATTTGTAATACACGAGAAATTAATTTACTTTAATTTAAGATGAGATTAAACTTAAAAACTATTAAGCGAAATGTAAGCTTCCTGTATTTCAGCTGGCAATTTACTACATCTGCTTAAACTAATTAAATTTTTCACAAACGAAACAAACTTTATCATTGTAACATTTTCTTGATTCGATTCTTTTTCTAGTGCACTAGCGGAAATTCTTGATTAAATAATTATAGCTTGTCAACATAGGGAATTTACGATTATCAGGAATTAATTCATTTTTTTCGGAGATATTAATTCGAAATACCCTGTTATGATTTATACGATAAACATTTGACTTCTTATTTGAAGAGCAATTATCATATGATTACAAGATAAATGAATAGAAGACATAGAGAACAAGTAGTATTATAATTTTTATGCTCTAACATACAAGTTTGTATGACTTTTTGAATTAATTTTTGCACTAAAATCTCAATTTAGATACTTTAAAATGATAAAGAAAATGATAAGAAAATGATATAAACTATACATTTGTGTTAAGTCAAAAAAAAATAAATAGTTAGCTAAAACATGACAAAATAAAGTAACGATAAAACATACATTAGGAGAGAATTTGAGGCAAAATATATACTTTTAATGCTTAATTTTTACACATTCGTCTTACACTTCTGTCTGATGTTTTTTTACTTTACCAGATTTTTTTACTTTGTAGGAACATTTATAATACAGAACAACATACAGCCTGCAACATAAAGGGCAAAACTGGCATCATGCAAAACTAAGGTGTTGAAATATACACAGTGATATTAATTGTGTGTTGCTGTAAGTGAACGATGGGACAAACATGTAAAATAAATAGTTTCTAAATAGTGGAGAATGATGAAATACCAGGAACAATACAACCTCGTTTTTCGGAAACAGCATCTAATCCTGGTTTAACGTACAGCAAATAACGTCTCTGTTACGTCGACGGGCGTCACAAATAGTCACATAACAATTGTGACGAAAGTGGTAACCCATATTTGACCCACCTGAGGACTTAATGTAAAGCGTAATAGCTATTTGGTTTTTGGAGCATATGGGACTTATTTTACAACGTAAGTAAAACTTGTGAGTAACATCGCTTTGCCGACACAAGAGTGTGTTAATATCCATCTGTTTATCTTGACGAATTACGTTTATGAGTGTCATACAGTTGTTACAATGAGACACAGAAGTGGTGTCAAATTGAAAGGCAGTCGAAAAGAGCCTGAAAGGACCATTCCAGTTTGCTACAACTTGACGGAACTGAATTTTTGATCTCATGTGATGTCATTCAAGCGTCTAAATCCCGATGTGATTTAATGTCAGATTTTCGTCGTGTCACAGTTACGTTGGAGTTGCGTTGCAACGAAGTAATACCGCTGAAAATCAAATTTGAAATAAAATTTCACATTTTTTAATTTCATGTCATTGAGCAATAGTATTTTTTGAATGTAATATTTTTTATAGAATCTACGAACCGATAATTTGACTGGAGGAGTGTAACGAGGAATTCGTTCCAGAAATAGTTAATTTGGTTGGGCTCATAACGCACGTTAAATTAATGATATCTCTAATTCTAAATAGTTGTCCCTTAAAATAAAATAGCGCAATGTATATACCGTTCCCTCGACGTGTGTGTTCTTGAGAATTTTAGCCGTTGCCCCATTTCTCTTAAAACGTAAAACTCCAACTATAATCTGCTTAACCAGGTATTAGTCAAAGGATTCCCTTGTTAAGTTTCACTAAAATGCACTTTTTATGGCTGATAATTGCAGGGTGTGTCATGTGGACATCCAACTAGCTTTTGTCCACGCACGCCGTGTAAGTTTGCTCACTAAATTGGCCCCATAAAATCTGTTGTAAGTTAGAAATATATGGCGTTCTCTCCTTTTTCCTTTGTCCAAGAGAGATTTTTCCCACGTGTGAATTTGGCGACAGCTTGGCGTGAAGGCACTCTCCGAAGTGTGCTTTCTCTCCTCGTTCGACCAATCACGCCGAGGCGCGAATTTCGTCTATCAGGGCTAAGCCATTCACGGGCCTCCATTTTGGCGGGGCGTTCGGTGTTCTCCTCTTGGCGAGGCTTCGGCATGGCCGGGTTCTTATTATTGGCCATTAAGAGCTCGCGTAGTTTTTTTACTATTATTTTTCCTCCGCGCTGAGGTAGGCTTCCGTACGCCGGGCACGTAGTCTGTAGAATTATTATTTGGCGCTTTTCTCGCTATGGCAACCTATGCTCTAATTTTTTTGCTCTGTCCAGATTTGAAAGAAAAAATTCAGACTTGAGATTTGTTTAAAAGAAAAAAACTGTTGGTTGCATTATTGAGCTCTCCCCAGGACGAGCCATTTTGGTTCTTTTCCTGCGGGAGATGCTATAGTTTTTTTATTAGAGTGTTGGCTATTTTTTTTATGTTGAAAGTTATTGATTATGTTGAAAGTTATTGTAACGAGCGCTTGTAAAAACGTTAATCAGGAGACGCTTCTTATAATAAAGAAAATTGTGTTTAACTACAAGTCTCGTGGACTCGTTTCATTTAAGTACCCCTCAGCCTGATGATTGTTCCTGACCTGGGTTCCTGAATAAACCACTATTTTTCCTGAATAAGTTCGCCGGCCTACAGAGACTAGAGGAGAGGTCTACCAGCGATTAACATCCGCACTTCTAGGAGCAGACTATGGTTCAGTCGGTCACAACCTGTCGCCGTGAAGGTGGTCTCTACAACTCCGTAGTGGCCCTCATAAATATCTTGGCATTGCAGACTATCCGCGTAATTTTTAGGTTCCAGTGTAAATCATCTTTTATAGAGACTTATCCACGTGAACTTTTCAGACAATGGCCTTGTTTCACCGTTAAAGGTTATGGTGACCTGATTCTAGAATATAGAACTCTTCATTAGAGAAATAGACATCTTCAATATAGAGAATTCTTCTCTATAAGGAGGTACTTTTTTTAAGTAGAAAATTGAGTGAAATTAATAATGCATATGCTTTAAAATTTACAGTAATAATAGGGCTCTAATTGGGAAAAAAGATATGCCTGATTGTTGTAGTATTTTACACTATTTCTAAGAAATGTCCAAGAGCAAGCAACTAAATCTCGCGTATTTCATGCGTACTTAATATACACTAGTTGGCCTGTGCGAAAATTTCGCATAATACTATGGATTTTATAGCGAGGCTGGTGGTTTGTAGTAGTATGAAAGAAGAACCGGTTCATTTGTAAACATTGTTTATTTGTCAAATAACAATAGTACGTAAGGATAATACAAAACCAATTACTAAACACCTCTGGACACACTATTGGAGGTGAAGCGTAACACAAAACAGTAGCACATGAGATATGTACACGTCCAAACACATTTGTAGACAATATTAAAAGTTACGTATGACACAAACTCGGGGAATGATATTTATATTACAAAACATGTTTATACACACTATTTGACCGTGCCATACCGACGCATGGCAGTAAAAGAACTCTAGGACCAAAAGTCCATTTTTAACTTCGATTTTTAAACAAAAAATGCAATGTCTCATTCTAAATTAACAATTCGTCAGAAACAGAGAACATAATCTTTAAAATGGTACATCATTTACCGATTTTGGTTAAGTATGAAGGGAGAAAAAAAGAGTCCGTCACCAAAAATCACCTTCTAGAAATAATATATATGATCTTGCAATGAATGTTTAAACAAAAACATAAAAATCATATATGAACAAGTCATTATAAAACATTGCGTTTTCCTATTTATTAATCCTTAAATATTTCCGTCATTTTTCAAGAATAAAGAGAAATATCAAGATTCTAGATTTGGCCTGACATTTCCACATTTGTCTGCTGTAATAAAAATGATAAATGGGGAAGGTTTTATGGTCTGTGTCAAGAAGGAAAAAAACATTCTTCGCACCATTCAGGAACTAACGAGCAAAATAACAATTCCAATTATCAATTTCAGGGTACGTAGAAGTGTTTATTACATAGCTCATGAAATTCTAACTATCGCAAGAAGATAGTCTGATACATAATCATTAAGCTGTGTATACTAAAATGTAAAATAAAGAATGACGAATGCTTAACATTTATTTTAAAAAAAAACATAGAATGGGGTTCATAGGGTTTTTATATATGGGTTTCCATTGCTCAAGTTAGTTTTTTTTATCACGAAGCCATATGAATAAGAAAATTGTAATTGCTGGAATAAGTACTCACTATTTGCTCAGTTTATAGAGCATAAAAATATTTACCGACTTGATGAATTTCTTTTATTTATTTCAGTTACCGCTAGGGAAATTAAAGCAAGAACGTCACGCAACCGAATTAGAGGGCGTATAAAGGGCAGAAAAATCATTTTCATAATTCTAGAAATTTTAATTTTCCACTCAACCTCACCCGACATTTTATTGATTTTCCATCATTGTTTTGCCTTTTCGGAAACTAAAAATATTTTATTCTGTTTTGTAAATGCCATGGTGGCAATTTTAACAAAAAAGAATAGTTTCTATAGATATTTGTAAACTGTTTTTGGGGCGTTATGTATATTAAAAAAACTCCAGAAAAAATAGGAATAACTGGAGATGGCGCTTCATTCTTATAATATTATCTCTGTGATATTTTTAATAAAGTTTGGTCATACGTTTGGTGTACACAATTTTCAGGAATCCCGCAGCACAACTTTCTCTGATATAGCATCACTACAGATTGTAAGCTGTACATAATGTTAACGGCTATGGAACAATATAATTAATTATTCGACATTCAGTATGTTGCCATTTTGATACTTAAATATTTCTGATTTTTGATCAATATAGCAATCACAGTGTTTCATTTTAGAGTGCTTATCATGCGATGAAATTATAAGAATTTCGGTATTTCTTGCATTTTTGAAGGACCTCAGTAGAGCAACAGAAGGAATGAATAGAGCATTTTGCAACAGCATAATATTTTTTCCAACACAGGAACATAACCTTTCGACCTTCAACCCCTGAGCACCACGAAAGTTGCTAATTTCTTGTAATAGGAGCATACTATAGGCGAACCAACATCACCCCAAGGTCACACCTTAGTTTAGACCGAGCATCCACAGGGGTGGCAAAAGGTAGGCTCATACCTTCCTGCCACTCCCACAATGCCCACAGAGAGATTTTCCGGCCTAAAGATTTAACTTTTTCCTTACGGGGTGGGATAACATGTATTCCAAGAATACAGGCTCAAGAATGAATATGGATATATATATATATATATATATATATAACCCCTTTAATGGCCGTTCTTACAAAGAAGGTATGAAATTTCCTGTTCTAAAGAGGGAATCGGAAAAATTGGCCCCGTAATCTAAAGGTTTAAGTGGCTATACCCTGCGTAAGCACGAAACCATTAAGTAGCGCTCGTTGGGAATCAATTCGAGCAGCGCCAGTGCCGAATCCCGACGTGCTATCTACTAAGTTGCTTCTAACCTGTCAAATGCACGTCCTAATGGGATTCATTTTAGTACGAAAAGCATTTTAGACAATGGACATTATTCGCTTTTAATATTCATGTAACAAAAGAAAGTTTTATTCAAGATAATTTAATTGGTTTATTTATTTGAAATCATAATAAAACAGTATAAACTTTTCTTAATAGGTTTAAAGGTTGACCACATACAGTGACAGTTTATGAATAATTTCGTAACAGTTAATTGTGATCTTGAATTAAATATCTTTCCTGCATTGAAAGCAAACAAAATATTTCCTTCACGAATTAATTTTTCTTCCAATTTTAAAAATTGTAACTTAAAATTAAAGTAAAACTTTTTCCAGTAAACATAAATCTCCAGGCTTATAATTTTTGCTCAAAGGAAGATTTCTTTATGATTTAATAATAAACCATTTTTATTACTTCACATTTATTAAAACCAATATACTTTAATATATTTATACCATTCACTGCCATTATATTTGCATAATTGAAAACATAATATTTTATTTACATAAGTTGTATTTCGTTCTATCGTAATTTATACACAGATGAAAGATGATAAATCCATCTTTTAATATGTCCGTTTGAACACGGCCTGTTTAAATAAATAAATACGGTAACCGTTGTTATCAATATTTCTTCACTTTCAAAAATTAAAACACTTCCTTTTTCGTCACTTTTCATCGAAAATGAAGCATCTATACAGAGTTATAAAATGTTTATTTTTACATGTTAGATGAGTATTAGCATAGAAATGGAAGTGAATAAATTATTTACAAGGGCAAATATTTAATCCTTAAAATATGTAAGCAAATATTTCGCTTTTAATGTAAAATTCATAGCTGTTTCGATCTTTTTGCAGTCAACTTCTCGATAAAATATGCTAAATTAAGCGTGTCCACTTTAAGCAACGTTAGCAGATTTATATTCTACTAACTTATATCAGTACGAACGCCCGACTTCTATCTGTTCCGCCCAGATAAGGGAAAACGATGATAAACGGGAACATATTTGTTCGACTCCCGTTGGAGTATTTTATTCCTGACTGCCATTATTTCCTTTCGCAGAAGACAAAAGTGACCCTTTTTATTAAGGAAATCGGTGAGCAGTATTACACCATCTTTTATCTTTCTTAGCTGCAACTGATCATTAAACTTATTTATACTTTTGCATTTTTGTTGGAGTTGAAAGGAGATATACCATGCTATTAATATACACCAACATAAAAATTTATGTTTTACGACCTTGTTAAGACTGTTTAAATCGAGAAAAGGCGGTAATTTAATAGTTATGCTATAAAACCATTTTTTATGGTAAAAAAATTTAGATTTCGCGATAGAAAATATAAAAAGCCACAGTGATATATAAGGAAATAACGCTTAAGGATAGAGACCTGTAACAAAACATTATAATGCAATGCAATACAGAGTGGACAAAAAGTCCCTTTCCGATTAAAAAAAATATTAACTTTTTACCATGTTTTTATTAATTCGCTTTCTTGTTTGTGTGTGTGTTTGTCCAGTACAAATCTTGCAATCGATTTTTAACTAACTTCCCGACTAGCCGACTAGCTCATTTGAAACTTTTAGAATAGGTCAGAACACGATGAAAATCCATTATTTTAATACTTTTAGCCATCTTTAAGCAGCTTTGACTTCATTTTCAGTTAATTTTGTTTTGTAGACTGGTGCAGCCATCTATCGGCCAGCACGGGAACGAAAAGTCAAACGCAAGTTAATTTCCAATCAACTTCATTTTCTTTCAAGTTGATAGGATAATTCATCAAAAAAATTTTAAAAAAGTATTTATTAATACATAGAATTGTCAAGTTTATATGATTCAACAGAAAATTTAAAAACATGGTATATAAAAAGTTCTTTTTATCTTGTAATTATTTATTTGTGAATATTTTTTTGTTTCAGACATTAAACTCGGGAGATTCCAATATTGAACAATATACCATAACACACCATTGCAGAGCAAATGAAAAGGGTCTCATTATTTTTCCATTATTTTTTTAATTTTAACCATTATTTTTCTCCAAGACTTTTTATGTGGAGCTACCTGAAGGAGAAGGTCACATCAACAGACCACGGACTTTACGGGAGCTCAAACATAACATTCAAGCAGAAACTGCCCAAATTACCCCGGTCACACTTCAAAAAGTTATGCAAAATGCCATGAAAAGAGCCGATGCCTGCGTGAATTCTAACAGTGGACACGTAACCGATATCATTTTCCAAACCTTATGTTACGGGGGTCCGGGACACATTAAAAAAAATTTTATTTATTGAGTTAAAAATTTTGAATTTTTCTGTGATGGTTAACCATATAATTTGTAAACAAAATCACTTCATAAAACTTCTGAAAATGTTTTTAAAAAATTTTAAAATTTTAAAATTTTAAAAAACGTGGGGTAATTTAAAATTATTATAACTCGAAATATTATTTGTCGAATTTCATTTTTTTTTCATTTAATTAAACAGAAATATATATGTTTTAATTTTGATTCAGCATTTTTTAAAATATTAATTTTTTAAAAAATTAAAAACTTTATATTAAAAATTACAAAAAAAATGATGTAACATATTTTTAAAAAATCATATTTTTAAGAGTAAATATTTTTTTTCAAATTTGCTGAATCAAAATTAAAGTAAAATAGTTGAAAAAGAGATGTTCGAAGTTTCAACCATTTATCTTTGACGGTTCTTGACTTATAACAATTTAGAGACGAGAAATGGGGAAAAAACCTATCATGAATAAAAACTCACTTATATGTTTAAACAACGCTTGGTACTATTAGAATGTTGCAAAAAAAATAATAATTTCTCCTGTTCTAATTAAGATAGAGACGTGATTTAAACGTCAATTTAAGCACACAGAAATTTTTAATGCAATAGTTTTTTTTTCGAAAATTCGAACAATTTTGTGTCCTGGACTCCCTTAAAAAAACATGAATTAACCTTTGATTTATAATTTATTTTTTAGTTTTTATCACTTCGGATATAAGTAGGAAAGGGACATTTTGCCCACCCTGTGTAATACGGGGATTCGACAGTTAGTGCCTGAAAGTGATTGACGAGCTGACCCGAGCCTCTCAAACCGAGCAATCGTGTTCTGTCGATTGGACTGTCGATTTTAGAGCGATCCCCTAGAGTTATCCCCTTTGTCCGTTGTATTGCAAGTCAGTGCAGATCACACTGAAGTGACTAAAGTTGAGCAGCTTTTCATCGGAGCATTCAAAACGAGCATTTGCGAAGAAACGGGGTTGCAATGTTTCATCACTGTTCAACAATGTAATGCTTGCAATGAGCAGTACGTTGCATCGTTACAAGTGAGCCGCCACCTTAAGATAAGAAAAAGTGGGTCTGCCCTTTCCCAACCTCGAACTTTTTTGGAACTTCAGGATAAAAACAGATTTTAGATGCAAAAACAAAAATGAATTCACTTAAAAGCTGTGAAGTACATTATATGGATAAAGTATTTGCACATTACAGAAAATCGGCGAATATGCAATTACTGGGTTTGCCGGACGGTATGTTCGGAAAGGCATGGGAAAAATAAAAAGCAACTCCTTTTGTATTAACTCTTCTTTCACTCTAGTGGAGCTGTGCCCCTTTGGACGTGAACTTTCCGTGTTCTAACGCTGGCTCGTCATAGGATGGCATGTGTGTAATCTTTCTGTGCGAGCTATTGCATCCAAACTGGATAGCCCACAATCGAGTTTAGCGTATGTTAAGAAGTGATGGAAGCAAGATTGAGCAACAACAGCAAAAATACATCCCAGGCAACCACATAAACTGACAGAACGTGACAGAAGATACTTGTTTATCCACGTCAAGAAGTCTTCCACTTCTCCTGCCCCTACGATTACTCTAGAGCAGTGGTTCCCAACCGGTAGTCCGCGAAAGCCTAGGGAGTGGTCCGGCACCACATATAAGAAAGTTGCCAAATAAATGGGGATTTTGAAAGCAATGTTCATTGAACTAGATGGGCCTAATATATCCGATGACTATCAGGTGTTGAATTAAAATTTCTTAAAAGTTTAACAAAATTATTTTATTCTTAGAATATACTTTAGAATGTGACTACGTTAATCCTGTATCCCTTTTGCCTGAGGGATATTCTATATCACCATACCTCCGAAGGTTCCCTCCCCCTCCGCAAAAGTCGGTGGGAGGTGTTGATGGTCCGGACATGGTTCAATTTCTTGCTTAGTGGTCCGCAGATTTCTACGGGTTGGGATCCACTGCTGTAGAGGTTGGAAATGCATCTGGGAGCTCCGTTAGTGGCAAAACTATCTGCAGAGAGTTGCACATGATCGGTATTCATGGTCGAACAGCTACATACAAGCAATTTATTACACCTGTTAATGAGAGACATTGTTTGTCCTGGTGTGTCGCCCGACCTTCCTGGACCGTTGGAGAATGAAAAATTGTTATTCGGAGTGATGAGTCTCGGTATTCACTATTCTAGTCTGATGACCGTGTTTGGGTGTGGTAACAAACCAGAGAACGGCTTCATTCAGACTGTGTTATTCCAACAGTGGATTTCGGAGAGTGTTCATCTTAGTGTGGTTAGGACGGCCCATTGCTTATATATATATATATATATATATATATATATATATATATATATATATATATATATATATATATATATATATGTATATATGTATATATATATATATATATATATGTATGTATGTATATATATATATATATATATATATATATATATATATATATATATATATATATATATATATATATTTATATTTATATATTTATTTATTTATTTATTTATATATATATATATATTTATTTATTTATTTATTTATATATATATATATGTGTGTGTGTGTTTGCGTGTGTACATACAATATGAAAGTATATTAGTAAAACTTATGCTCTATGAACATATTATATCGACTGTTATATTAAAGCAATTCATGGGGGTTATATCAATTTTTATATTACTGAAAATTATGCATTTTATATAAAAAAAGTGAACTTTTAGCTTAATTCTCAACTAAAAAGCAACAAAATCCTAATTATAATTAGATAAAAATATCGTACTCATTTTGGGTCATGTTCATACTTGCAATAAGATTTTTAGCATTATATTTTCAATTGAAAATTCATGTAGCGTGTCTAGCTACGTTATCCATCATTAATGTCAGCGATACTTCTCATACCAGAATTCTACTGGTCCTCTGGAATGGGTGCAGCACACTGTGCATCGCTGTGAGCTTCAATCAATTTTTATTAAGTTTTTGGCCCTTTAGCGCTATATAACCAGTTAGTAAACAAAGAATTGTGATCCATAAACAGAAGCTAATTAATGTTTTCACAGATGGTGGCAGGAATTCCCTGTCAGTATTCCGTCCACTTATAAAAATATGCCCTCATTAATGCTAAAATTAATTATACATAGAGAATATTACCTAAATATCTAAAAACCAGAGAATGAAAATATTATTTATAGATAAGTATATGCAGATCGCAGTTACGTGCTTAAAGGAAATAAAGTAATCAGTGAATCTTTGCAAGATTATGATACATCTGATTTAATGCCTTAAAAGAACTTCGTCATTTTGAGCTGATGCTTAATGAATGTTCTTTCCTATTTAAAACTTTCGGGAGATTGCCTCTTTTGTAGAGACAGATCTATTTAATCGAGTTTTTAACACTCGTGGTGAATTCAAAATAGTAAGTCATCCCACGATGTTTATTTCGAATAATAAATGGTAATACCTCTAAAAGGTTTATTGACGCATTAAAGTTTGCTTCATATTATATTAACACTTTTTAATTATATATTCGCATGTATGTATGTATGCCTAGTGTATGGCTCCTTCATATCCTAGCTGATGTATCAAGAAGTTTTTTGCCCATTTTGAACTGATACTTTAATATGCAATCTCTTCTATTCGAATCTTTACTTGCTACCGAGTTTTAAAGGCTAAATGAAGAAGAATATTTGAAATTATACATGCCTCTTCGCATTCCCAGGTTAGAATTACATCTCCAAAAATTTATCACGCATACATAATTCGCTTGATAGACCTTTTAAATTTAATTATACTTAGGTACATATCTACACTACTTAGAGAGAAATATAATTGAATTTGGGAAGTAGCCGAATAAGGGAGATTTGTCATCGAAGTTTTGCTAACTGGCTGCGATACAACAACAAAGATTTGGTGGTGCAGCGTGTGTTTTGGCGAGACTAGGAATTAAGATGGAGGCTCAGGAGTCAGTCTGGAACTCTAATCTAGAGAGAACGGTATTCGAATACATAAAATTTCCAAAATTTTAAGTCCACGCTTTGAAAGCTGGCGATGTATTAGGAGCAGTGATAGATCGCCAAGGTATTACGTAGCGGTTTTTGTCGGGATTCGGAAACAAAATGGATGCTTCTCGGTGAAATTGGATATTTAGAAGATCTCAATCATACCAAGAAGTCAAGGATTAGTAGTGTATAGTTAAAAATTCATGATTAAACTAGTTTGATAATGGATAAAATGTTATTGAATATCCATTCATTATTAAACCTTCCTTATTATTTCGAGGTTAAAGGAAGAAGCACAGACGTTTACGTGAAATTTTTAAGAAAAAAAGTATTTCCCTTATCGTATATGATATAAATAAATATCCTTTCCAGATACAAACATTTAAAATGACGACATGATTGAAAAATTAAAGATTTCACTAGTTGGTACCCGTCAAAACATGATGGCTAGATAGTAAATAAATGTACTAATACACAAATTATACTCAACACATCATTGCAAAATGCTGAAAATCATAATAATGCTCAGAAACAAATTAATGTGTTTAAGCCGCCTCGTGCTTAGGGAGTATCTAAAGCCAGATTTAAAAATGCCACTGAGAATGCGCAGAAATAAATTTTTTTATTGTAAATTATGGCTATTTAAACAGCGTGAAATAAACAATTTCCATCAGGTTTAATCTTATATTTCTCAAACAAAATTATCATAAAAATAAAAATGGCAGAGAGAGATCTAGAGAGATCTAGAGAGACTCCTCGGAATAAACGTGTTTATTATAAAAACATGTCACTGAACATGCGCAGAAACAATGAGTTTCTAAAGCCAGAATTAAACATGCCACTGAGCATGCGTAGAAATAAATTTGCAATTGTGCATTATTGCTAATTAATAGAAATTGCGGTTGCAAAAACCAAATTTGACAAATCTACAGATTACAGTCTTTCGTTTAAGACCAAAATGAAGTTAATTGATGCAGTAGTTTTCTCTCACGGACTGCCCAAACAGTCGACTTAGCAACTTAAATATATAGATATGCGACAAAATAATGTTTTGTAAACCCAATGAAAATTCCATTACGCTAGATTTCCAATTGCTGTTAAAAGTAATATAATCAATGAACAAGCATCAATAACTTGTAGCACGAAATTCTATATAAATACGTGAAAACGGCTACAAACTGGACTGATAGAAGGAATAAAATATTTTAAACGAACCAAATTTATATGTAACGGATTTTGTCAGTCAAATGTGTAATAGCGTCCCAAATGATAAAGTTGATTCATCAATAATGCCAATATTTCACCAAACTATACTCAAAATAATAGCTGTATGGACAGATGTATTGCATATATTCTGTAAGAAAAGTCATACAAAATTACACTTCTTTATATCATGAGGGTAGTTTCATTGACAAGCACGACTCTTTGCAGATCTGGAGTTCTGTGGTTCAGTTCAGGAAAACTTACTACGGGTGCTCGAACGTTAGAAATACACTTTCATGGGGTAATATTGGATCACTGTGCAAGTATATGATGAATTGACAATGAAACACTATGCATCGGCGAAACATAGTAAAAAATAAATAAATAGGGTTTGCTAACCGGTGCAACGACCAACGTTCTTGAATAAAAGAAAATTGGGGGGGGGGATATTATGTAAATCCTTGAAAACAAGATTTTTTTACGTAACATCGGTAGCTGAATTTCTTGGAACATCAATGCAGGTAAAAAAAAATCTGCGATTCAGGTCTGTTTTGAAAACCGCATGTACTACCATCCTATATATAATAGCCGTTGTCTCTGTATGACACTTCCGGGCTGTACTCATCTTTCAATTGAAGCCCTCAGTAAACAAACCGCCGGTTAGGCTAAATTTCAATTTCAGATGTGGATCAGAATTTTTTCTTACCTAAAAACAAATATCTTCTGCATCAAATCACGTTTGTTCAGCCTATTTTTCTATAAAACATTCAGAACTAAAAAAAAATTGGATGTTTTTAGCTGTATATTTAACAGTTTTTAAAAATCTGTTTACTTTTGCGATGAATTCTGAAAGTAAGCAAACTTGAATATGAATGAATCGCGTAGTGAACTGTAAAAATTTTTTTTAACTTTCATATACTTTTTTCATTATGACGTCATTTTTAGTATTATGACGTCAAAATGACGGGTTGGATGGCAGTCTACTACTCCAATCGCATGAAAAACTAAATAAATAAAAAATAATGAAAGGGTTTACTTTTACAAGGTGTGGATTAAATGCAATATTTTTGATAATTCGGGATATTTTTTAACTTTCATATACTTTTTCCATTATGACATCAAAATGACGGGTTACCTACTAGTAAGCAATAAGGATTGAAAGGGAAAATAAATTAACAAATACTGACGTACAGGATATACTCATACAATAATCTAAAATTATGAGCATATATATATATATATATATATACACTGCTGGCCACTGTAAAGGCAACACCCTGAAGGAAACATGCAAATAACATGAAATTTACAACATGCATTAGCGGAGGTGAGATATGCAAATGATTAGAATTTCAGCGCAGACGCACATCACGCACGCCTGTGGCGCCACTTCAAAGCGCTATTTAAGGCTTGGAGATTTCGACGATTTCAAGTTCGGCAATTGTGTTTTTCTTGTGGTTTTTTCAAAAAAACGATCAATTATGCATCGTCGAAAACAGCTATCATCTTTTGATCAAGTATCCGAGTTCGACAGAGGAAGGATAGTGGCCTACCGAGATTGTGGATTATCTTTCAGGGAAATCGGTAGTCGTGTTGGACGAAACCAAACAACTGTAATGCGGATATGTGATCGTTGGATGCAGGAGGGTACGACGGACCGGCGTGTTCGATCGCATCCACCTCAGCACACCACTTCACGTGATGACAGGCAAATTGTGCGCATGGTAGTGACGGATCACTCAGTCACATCACGAACCATAGCACAGCACATGCAGTCTGTAACGCATCATCCAGTGTCTGCGCGTACCATTCGACGCCGTTTACAGCAGAGTGGTCTGTCCGCAAAACGTCCATTGCTTTGTCTACCCTTGACGCAGAACCACAGACGTCTCCGCCGCCAATGGTGCGATGACAGAAGGATGTGGACGGCAGAATGGAATGAAATTGTCTTTACTGACGAGTCACGCTTCTGTCTGGAACACCACGATGGTCGCATTCGAGTCTGGAGACACCGTGAAGAGAGGATGCTGAACAGCTGCGTTATGCACCGCCACACTGGTCCTGCACCGGGTATTATGGTATGGGGCGGTATTGGATATCACTCTCGCATACCTTTAGTACGTATTGCCGGTACTTTAAACAGCCAGCGCTACATCTCCGAGGTGTTGGAGCCAGTTGTCCTTCCTTACCTTCAGGGCTTGCCCACAGCCATATTTCAACAGGATAATGCGCGACCACACGTTGCACGCATTGTCCAACGGTTCTTCGTCAATCGCCAGATTGAATTGCTTCCCTGGCCACCTCGCTCTCCGGATCTTTTGCCGATAGAAAACATGTGGTCCATGGTTGCTCTACGATTGACCCAGATTCCATCCCCAGCTGCCACAGCAGAACAACTTTGGCAACGTGTGGAAGCTGCTTGGTCTGCTGTACCCCAAGAACTCATCCAAAGTCTCTTTGAATCAATGCCGAGGCGTGTGGCAGTGGTGATCTCCAACAATGGCGGCTACTCTGGCTACTGATTTTGGCAGGAACCACACTACACAGAAGTCTATAAATTTAATCATTTGATACTTGGTCAACATGTTATCTACAAAATAAATTTTGTTGTGATATCTCTTGTCTTTCTTGGTGTTGCAATTTGGGTGGCCAGCAGTGTATATATATATATATATATATATATATTCGCTACGGAGTACATTCAAATTAAATACAACGGTAATTGTATACAATTAATGCAAAAAATATATATATTTATAATAAATACAACAATCACCGAATGCAATTAATGCCAAATAAATATTTATAAAAAATCGTAACGGATATTTTTATAGAAAAAATAATGTAGAAGAAAATATTCAAATTAAATACAACGGTCAATGTATGCAATTAATTTGTATGTTTAATTTCCATAAAACATACTAATTTGAATTAAATTCTTAAAAAACTTCCATCTCAATTAGTATAGTGGTTGAATTTTATCTTTTACCGTATTTTAATATTTATTTTGTCAATTTATTTCGTTGTCATGCACGTGACGCAAAATTAATTTAAAGTATCACAAAAAGAAATGAAATCACGTGATCAGCAATTAATAAATTAAATTCTAAAAATTAATCTTTAAAATTTCGCTAAAAATCAGAAAAGGGAGGTAAAGATTCGAAAAAGGTTTCATTTTAAATTAATTTTTATGATCTTTCACGTGATATAAATTTTATAACCCTCAAATTATTATTTTAAATGCAAACTTTAAAAAATTCTACGAAAACAGCTTGAAAATTTAATTTAAAAAATCTAAGAAAATTTTTTAAAATATCTTTATTAGTACACCCCTACACTATAAGAAGAATTGCCATGTAAAATTTTAGCCCTTTAGATCCAGCGGTTTGGTCTGTACGTTATCTGTCAGTCAGTCAGTTACGGAACTGTTATATATCTATATTAATAAAAGGAAGTGTTTGTGTGTGTGTGTAGTCTCCAGACGAATCTATCGCACTTACAACCATGAACTTCGCACACAAGTAGTGCAGACGATGAGTACGTGCACCTCGAAGCTCGAATTTTAAATTTTATTACCATTAAGTTTTAATTAATGAAAAGCCCAATAATTTTTGAAGGGTGAATCCAGATATGGAAGAGCCCCCAGCCGTCTACCAAGGGTGAATCCAGAAATGTAAGAGCCTCACAACTCTCAAGCCAGCCATGTTGGACTTACTGAACAGCGAGAAGCAAAAACGATAGAAAAATAAATACAATGAAACAGTGTCAAGTTATATATTAAACTCGAATAATAAATGAAAATAATAATCTTTCAAGTCAGATTTTATGCTAAAAAATTTACATTTTAAGACATTTCGAAGAATTACCGTTGAGTTTTTGACGAATTACCGGTCTCAGATTGTAAACAAACGTTTTTTGTAGCCATTTTCATTTTAGAAGTTCATTCCAAAACACAATTTGATATTTTTCCTTTTCAGCTTTTAGTGGTTTATTATAAATGTATATATATATTTCTTTTATACTGTTATTTATTCTAGGTTATTTAATCTGTGTTTAGATTTTATTTTTACTGTGTTTCCTTTTCTTTAATTTTGCACTTTTGATTTTAATCCCAGGTTTAAGGCAAACTTTTTCAGTAATTTATTTTGTTTTTGGTATTTCTATAATTTTAAAACATACTTTTCATTTCATTTTCTGTAATTTTGCTCTCTCGATTTTAATCTCAGTTTTATTTCAGGGTCTTTCATTTATAGTTCTGATATAGTTCTGTGTTTAGTTTATATTTATACTGTGTTTCATTTTCTGTAATTTTACACTTTTGATTTTAATCCCAGTTTTATTTTAGGGTCTTTCTTTCACATTTTTTACTATGTAATTTATACTGTGTTTAGTTTTTAAATTGATTTTGGTTAACAAACAAACATTCTTAAAATCCCGGGCAACGCCGGCTCGCCGGGGGGGGAGAATTTTTCTTCTGCTTGCGACTGTTTGCAGGACATGGGATGCGTAACCACAAAATTTAAATAATTTTAATAGATGTTTTTCAGTGTTTCCATACTCTGACAATGATTGCTGAAGGCAACGGATCCATAAACCGACCGGCTAGACTGGCGAAGCCCGGCTAGTATATATATATACAGGGTGTCTCATAAAACTTTGCCACATTTTAAAAATTTATACAAAAAGAAGTATACAAGGCAAGAACTGGAAATTCAGAGGTGAGTTACCTTATAAATTAGAGTATTTTCTGTGTCAAAAAGATTGAACAGATGGCGCAAGTTGTTCCATGCAAGAGGATGTTGTAAAATGGCTACTCCATCAGGGAAAGGTATATGTGTTGATTGGTATTGTAAAACGGAATCTGTTACACAAATGCAAAGAAATTTAGAAAAGATCTGCCAAGTCATAACGATATCTTAGCATATTTTAAATAGTTTCTGGAAACGGGAAGTGTCCTTGATAATCGGTAGTAATGTTGAAACACTCAAGAGACGGATATTTGATGCAATTTCATGTGTTACGGAATACATTTTGGAACGCACATTTGTTGAGATTGATTACCAATTATTGTTCTCCGTGTCACAAAAGTTGCACTTACTGAAATTTATTGATTATACTAAAAAAAACTATAATAGATAAGGTAACACATATGTGAATAACTTGTTCCTACATTGTGTACTTTTCTGTGTGAATTTTTAAAATGTGTCAAGGTCTTTTGAGACACCCTGTGTGTATATATATATATATATATATATATATATATATATATATATATATATATATATATATATATATATATATATATATATATATATATATATATATATATTTATATTTATATATATTATATATATATATATATATTTATATTTATATATATAGTATATATATATATATATATATATATATATATATATATATATATATATATATATATATATATATATATATATATATATATATATATATATATATATATATATTTATATTTATATATATTATATATATATATATATATATTTATATTTATATATATATATATATAATATATATATATATATATATATATATATATATATATATATATATATATATATATATATATATATATATATATATATATATATATATATATATATATACATTATATGCATAAATTCATACATATATAAAGGGAGAGTGTCACAGAGGTGAACTCATACGTGTGCAAACTCAGGCGCACGTGTGCGAATTCTAATATACAGCCTTTTTATACATGCACAAAATAATGCGTACATGTCAGGAGTTATGCGCAGCTCAATTGTCATTTTTCGGCCCTTTGAACTCTAGGACCGAGGCATTCTCCTCCATCCCGGCACGTGTCTGTGTTACTGTTTTCCCTGCACTGCAGATACCCGACCGGATCAATGCGTAGCGAAAGACGATCAGCGGCAGCCCACCATTCTCTCCCCTTTCTACACCCCAGCCTTAATTAAGATAAGTTGAGGTCGGTCTTTTTTAAAGGTAATGGGGTCAGAGAGACACACGTAATTTCTACTGACGTTCTCAGTTAGAAGGAATTTGGTCAAGGATTTATGCCTGCTGTAAACAATTGGCTTGAATAGAGCAGAATATACTGCTATATAGACTCATTTTAAGAAAGCCTAGTGAAGGAATTTTGCCGAACTGTTCAATGAAGAAATACTTTAAAAAAAGCAGGTATTATAAGAAATGGATGTATCTGAGACAGAAATTTTATCATTAGTAATTTTTTCCGATCGATTGAGAGAGTACTTACATGGAAAATCTTTATGTACTTTAAGGTGGTATTTGCTTATTTTTGGTATTCTTTTTTACTCAGAACAGAAATACACACATATGTACATATAAATAAATATTATATATATATATATATATATATATATATATATATATATATATATATATATATATATATATATATATATATATATATATATATATATATATATATACAAATATATATATATATATATATATATATATATATATATATATACATATATATATATATACATATATATATATATATATATATATATATATATATATATATATATATATATATATATATATATATATATATATATGAAACAATAACGTTTCCCTTCTCTAACCTTTGTCTTATTGCGTCAGAACATTATCCCCATTTAAATTTGACCTAGAAATAACCAAAGTAATCTATTAGTTTCCCCTTAAGAAAGCTACGCGCCTACATCTTATATAACAACGCATGTTCTAGAATCATGACGAACCATCACCCCATATGACGTGTTAAAGTCAGGTATAAATTTTGACCAAGCAGAAGTTCAAATTAATCGTACGCTGGCGAGAGATTTTAGTTTCGCTAGCACTTGTGCATCCGCTCCCAGGTCATAAAAATGTAATTCTTAGCTGTCCGAATCGCCGCAACGGTGCGCTGGCGGGGACCCGTTCCCCGCTAACCACGATGTCCGTCCAAACCTTGATGTCAATGGAAACTGTCAAACAAGAAAGTGCCTTTTAATAAAAACTATAAATGTACTGGACTCCTCGTCTCTGGATTTGACTAAGTTGGGTTTTACTTTGGCTTGCCCCGGTTATACGACTACATTTCGGATTTTTCCAGTTCACCGGCCTGTTGCATCGCCCCGCGACAGTTTTTATTGCAATATATATATATATATATATATATATATATATATACACACTCATGGACAAAAAAATTAGCGCACCAAGAAATAATTGCGGGATTGTAACGAAACTTGCAATGAAGATACATGTCGGGGAGATATGCAAATGATTAGAAATGCAGCGTGATTGCGCATTACGTATAGCCGGTAGAGGGCGTTGAACATCGTACTCTGTGGAGTATAAAACAGGTAACCAAAGCTTGTTTGTGTGTGTTGAATCATTTACAAAGAGCTGAGATAGACATGCCATTACGCCGTGTTCGAAGACAATATAAGCAGTTGTCGCAGTTTTAGAGGGGGAGAATCGTCGGGATGATGGAAGCTGGGTGGTCAGCTAGGCAAGTAGCTCGTCAATTAGGCCGCTCTGATTGTGTTGTGAGGAGGTGTTGGGACCAGTGGTCCCGAGAGATGTCATGTACACGAAGACCAGGCTCAGGACGCCCTCGACAGACCAGTCGTAGAGAAGACCGCCACATCGTAAGAAATGCACGCGTACAGCCAACTGCTTCATCGGCCGCCATCCAGGCACAGGTAGCACCTTCACTAGGGGCCTCTGTGTCTTCTCGAACCATACGAAGGCGCCTGGCTGAAGGACAGTTGGTATCGCGGCGCCCATTACGTGTGCTGCCCTTGACGCCCACCCATCGACGCCTCCGTTTGGAGTTTTGCCGCGCACGAAGAAATTGGACTGCAGCGGAATGGAACCAGGTCGTCTTTAGCGACGTATCCAGATTCAATCTCGGCAGTGATGACAATCGTGTTCGTGTGTGGAGAGCCCGTGGTGAACGCTTCAATCCTGCCTTTGCTGTACAGCGACACATCGCTCCCACAGCTGGTGTGATGGTATGGGGTGCCATTGCGTACAATACACGGTCACCCCTAGTATTGTTCCGTGGTACCATGACAGCCCAGCGGTATGTTCATGAAATCCTGCAACCACATGTGTTGCCACTCATGCAACGGCTCCCAGGAGCCATTTTTCAACAAGACAATGCTCGGCCTCATACGGCAAGGGTGTCACAAGATTGTCTCCGCACTGTTACTACCCTTCCTTGGCCTGCCCGATCCCCAGATTTGTCTCCAATCGAGCATATCTGGGATCATTTGGGACGACGAGTTGGGCATCCCACGAGTTTGAACGAACTAGAGGCAAGGTTACAGCAAATATGGAACGAAATGTCTCAAGACATCATACAGAACTTGTATGACTCAATGCCTGATCGTATCGCATCGTGCATTCCGCAAGAGGGGATCCAACGGAGTATTAACTCCTCCGTTCTTTTGCCTTTTTCTCTGAAATAAATTATCCTTTTTCTTTGATTTTCTTATCATTTACTTATATCAAAGTAGTCATTACGTATGTAAAATTGTGTTTCATTTTGACGTCTCCTTCTTGTTGCGCTAATTTTTTTGTCCATGAGTGTATATATATATATATATATATATATATATATATATATATATATATATATATATATATATATATATACATATATATATATATATATTTATGTATATATATATGTATATATATATATATATATATATATATATATATATATATATATATATATATATATATATATATATATATATACATATATATATATATATTTATGTATATATATATGTATATATATATATATATATATATATATATATATATATATATATATATATATATATATATATATATATATATATATATATATAGTGTGTGTGTGTGTATGTGTATGTGTGTGTGTGACCAATAAGTACCATTTCCTACTTGCTTGATATCTTTCCTGATTTGCACCCCATAGAAAACGTGAGAGATATCATTGCTCGAAAATAGAACCACATGTGGTCACCTGCAGTTATAACCAATGAATAGTGGATGAAAGTTGAATCTGCGGAGAGTGATATTCCGCAGCCTGCCATCTAGAATCTTTATTGCTAAATGTCACGCCCTACGCAAACCAAAATATGTATTGTTTGGCTGGTTGTTTTTAACTAACAGACCAGTAATTCAATCATTTATACATGTTATCACGAGTTGTCACCCAAAAAAATTTCATTGTTGAAAATCAAATCTTATCTGGTTTTCCAATTTCATAAATCAACCCTATACTCGTATATATATATATATATATATATATATATATATATATATATATATATATATATATATATATATATATATATGTATATATATATTATTTTTCTATTCCCTCCGTCCAAGAAAAAATAAAATTATGCTCTGTAACGCTCTTAATATATTTTATGAACGTAATATTAAAGAATCGATAATGGAGTCTAGCACATAGTGGGATGGAGTTTCAGTGAAGTGTATATTAAGGCTTAATGCATTGGCAGATTGTAAATAACAGTCGAGATATTATGAAAATTAATTAAAACTAAATGCAACATAATTAAAGGATGTTCTTTATTTGATTTCAACAACTTTATTTTACTATTGAAATTTAACAAACAAAAATACACTCTGTCACAAAAAAATATATGCACCCAGAAAAAATCTAGCTACTATCACGAAACTTGGCAGGAATGTAGTCTGGGAAGAGATATGCAAATGATTGAAATTACGACGCCAATGAGACAAGGGTAAGTGCGCTATGCGCAAAAAAGATGCGCAGCTGGGAAAATTTAAAATCATGATTGCTCGTGCCATAGGGTTATTCAAACAACTCGACTTGGATGGACGGTGTTGTGACTAGAGATGCCTCTGAGGCGTAACCGGCGACAGTACAAACAATGGTCAGACTTTGATAGGGGGCGTATAGTAGGCCTCATAAATGCAGGTTGGTCGAACAGGCGTATGTATCGGCCGCCACCTCGGTCGGAACGATATGGTAGTTGCTCGGTGTTGGTAACAATGGATCACAGAAGGGATACTCTACCGTCGGTAGGGTCATGGCGTCCCAGGAACTCAAATACAATTATAAGAGCGGCCATGTTCGCACCAACAACGTCGCTAGAATCGGTTCGACACCGTTTACCACCTTCCACACATCCGGTGGTATCAAGGGAAACCATTCGGAGATGACTGATCGACGCAGGTATAAGGAGCCGACGTCCATTAAGACGCCTACCACTGACCCCGCATCATAGGCAGTGTCGATTGGATTTTTGCCGACCTCGGGGAAGCTGGAGTGTGACCTACTGGAGGCGTGTGATCTTCACCGATGAATCCCGATTCAGTCGCAATGCTGATGACCAGTGCATACGCGTGTGAAGGCGGCCAGGCCACCGGTCCGATCCGGAATTTGTTGTCGAGAGGTATACGGTTACACAAGGTGTGACAGTGTGGGGAGCGATTTGTTGGGACACACTACCACCTCTAGTCGTCCCTCAACGCACTTTGACAGCACGAAGTTACGTGGACGAGATTTTAACGCCAGTTGTACTGCCTATGCTATCAAGTCGCCCAGGTTCCATTTATCAGCAAGACAACGCTCGTCCACATACTGCGTGACTCTCCCAACAATGTCTTCAAGGATATGACGTACTCCCATGGCCTGCCAGGTCACCAGATCTCACGCCAATTGAGCACGTCTAGGACGTACTTGGAAGGCAACTGTAGCCGTCCCAGAATACTGGTGAATTAACTGCCCAGTTGCAAAGATTATGGCATGATTTTCCGCAGGAAGTCATAGGTGACCTCACTGATTCGATGCCACGCCGTGTTTCGGCTTGTATAGCTGTCAGAGGTGGATTTACTATTTACTGATTTGTAACATTTTTCATGCCATATCTTCTAAATAAAACGGCCTGTTCTTCTGAATTTGTAATAATTTTCTTATCTCCTCATACATTACATACATGTTAAGTTTCGTGATCTTAGCTCGTTTCCTTCTGGGTCATACATTTCTTTGACAGATTGTATTTCCTATATAATTAACGCTAGTAATTTCGCAAAATAATCAAATCCGCTAAAATGAAACCTGCGAATGGGAAGGATAAACCAAATTAATGTATATGAATACCTGCAAAAGAAGTCCTCTAAAACTGAAAATGAACAGCTGTAGCAGCATACAGGTATTACAGGTAGCAAAATATCACCAGAAAAATATATGTTCGTTTTATTTGACAAATTTTAGATTTTTAGCTTTATAGTACATTTTTTCAATGCAGTATCTTAGTTTCAACAAGGATTAATGATACATTGTTTTTCTACATTATGTGGCCAAAAGTATCTGGACGCCTAGTGGTACGGACTCGGAGAGTCTTGAGGCATATATTAATATAAAGTTGGTCCTCCTTTTCTATCGATGACAGTCTGTACACGTCTGGGGAGACTTTCTACTAGTTTTTGATAGGTGTCCATAGGAATTGACTTCCAGGCGTCCATCACAGCTGAAGTGAGTGCTGGCAGTGAGGATGGTCGATTTGGCTGGCTACGTAATCTGAGTCCTTATTCGTCAAAAAGTGTTCAGTGGGAATTAGATCGGGGCTCTTATAAGGCCAGTCCAGTTTTTGAACACCCATTTCGTCAAACCATGCATGCCCAAGTCTCGATGTGTGAATGGAGCAGTTACCCTGCTGGAAGAAAAATGGGCTTTCCCCGAAATATTGCCATAGAGTTGGGAAAGCAGCATTGTCTAGAATGTCCACATGCATCTCAGAGTTCATGTTTCCAACCACAGGAACTAAGGAACCCAGGCTAAACCATGAAAAACACCCCCACACCATAATGCTGCCACCACCAAACTTAACAGTCGGCACAATGTAGTCAAGTAAGAAGCGCTCGCCGGGCATCCGCCAAACCCAGGCGCGTACATCGAACTGAAAAATCTTAAAGCGAGATTCATCACTGCAAAGAACATTTTTCCACATGTTCCCAGTCCAATGACGGTGAGCTTTGCACCATTGCAATCGACGCTTCGCCATTCTGGAGAGTGATGTTCGACTTGTGAGTGGCTGAACGACCATGGAATCCCAGGTTTTTTAACTCTCTAGGAACAGGCCTGCTGCTAGCACTAACGCTTGATGAACTTTGGAACTCCTGAGTGATTTCAATTAACGAAGAGTCGTGATTTTCATTCACTACCCTTTTCAGAGTTCTACGGCTATTCACTAAATTTTTTCGTCCTGGCACTTTGTTTTTCTGCAGTTTCACTGCCTCGACGTTTCCACTTCACAATTATATCGCTCACAATAGATTTTGGCTTCTGTAGACTGTCCAAAATTTCACGAACTGATTTCCCACAAAGGTGGCATTCCACTATAATGCCACGATCAAAGCTACTTTGACTTACTCATTGTCTCACAAACGCATAAATATGACCTGAAAAACCTCTACAAACACTTTTATAGCTTTCGGTTACACATCAGATTACGTCACCTGCCAGATTCATTTCCTTAAGGGGCTGTCCGTATACTTTTGGCCAGATAGTGTATAAAAGAAACTGTACTTTGAAACATTTCTTTTTCATTGAACTAATTTTGGTTGACAATAGTTATTTCAGATATTTGCCTTGTTTTAAACTTTCCTCGAGCATATAAATACAAAAACATTGTAGTCTTTATTTCATTCATTCTGCGTATAGAGATTTTTTTTAATCTGTGTCTTCATAACATTTAAAAATCCAAAATATTAAGTAGATCAGCACAATATCATTGCGCATGATCTTCAATGTATTTTCAATGAACTAGTTGTATTTGCTTAGTAAACACTGTATCGCTTACTTCTCTTTGCGTTTATTATCTGTATTATTTTTCAGTTTATCCTCCTCTGTGTGTTATCAAACTACTGAGCAAACATTGTTTGAGTACAATAAACAAAAGCTAATTTGAGTACAGTTTTCTGCTGAAATTTGCATAATATTCTTACTTCTGACTTATGATTAGTGCTACACAAACACACACACACGTATATGCAATGGGATTTTAAATAACAAAATACTCAGATATAATACAATAATGAAGTTGAGGAGAATCTATTTCTCACTTCACTAACTATACATATAAAAATGGATGGATGGATGTTCCAGCATAACTCTGGAACGCCTAGAGCAATTTTAACCACACTTAGTACACATATGACTTATAATCTGGGAAAAAATACTGTGGGGTAAAACACCACTAACACTGCTAAAGGTGGGGATATGCATGTGAAAGTAAATGAAAACGACTGATACTAGTGTCGAATCCAGTTTTCGCGGTCGCTGAGATAAATAGTGACACTCTCGATGCCGTTTATGTACAAGTTCAGCCTCCATCGGCATAGGGGTGAGTGAGGAGGGGGTGAAATAAAATGTCCAAAATGAGCGAGATAAACCGAGATGTCCAAAATACCCGGGCATCGGTTTAACTAACTTATTTCCATCAACATGGAATATGTGAAAGATAATTTTAATAATTTAATAATATTTTTAATAATAAAAAAATTATTTAAATAGAAAGAATATTTCACCAAGTTTTAATATCAATCATAGATTTCGATCATAGTATCATAGATTTCGATGTGTGCACCTTTTGTAGCACGACAAACGTCAAAATGGTAATTCAGTTCTTTCCAAGTTTTTCGTAGCATATAAGGAGTTATTACACGAATTGCTTGAATGATACGCTTCTTCAACTCATCCACAGTTTCCATTTTTTGTTTATACAGAAGGGATTTAATGAATCCCCAAGCAAAAAAAAAGTCTAATAACACCTGATATGCCACGAAACACTTATAGAAAACTGGATTACCATTTAGAAGTTTGCCGTGCTACAAAAGGTGCACACATCGAAATCTATGATACTATGATCGGAATCTATGATTGATATTAAAACTTAGCGAGATGTTCTTTCTAATTAAAAAATAATTAAATTCTAATGGGTAGTTCCATAAAAATAAGTCATGACTTTTGGATACCTTTAGCCCGGACACCCTGTATTTTGAAGGAAATTTTACATTCAAGCTATGACTTTTAACAATATTAGTCTTACCTTGATGCCCGCTCTTTTGCATTTTTCTATTGCATGTGGCACGGTTGCATTTGGAGGATCCATAAGGGACACGAAACCCAGAAATCGTAATCCACTGAGGGGTATATCACTTTCTTGAAAAGAATGGCCTGTAGGGAACATTTCCTTTGGAAGTTCGTAGTCACAGAAACCTGGGTGATAAACAGATTTTAAGCAGGAATATAAGAGAAAACCAAAATTGACACTGAATGGAATCGATAACTCTTTCAATTAAATGAGTGAATTTTTGTTGTTTTCATCTTATTTTTTTTTTACTTTTAACTTTAATTCGATAAAACTTGTTTATCATAATTAATATGAGTATTTGGAGGTAATGAGATGAAAATGATTAATGACTCTAGATATGGAATGAATTTAATGAGAATTTTATTTAGGACGGCTAATTCTTAATTAAGAATTACGAATTTCCGGACAACTTTACCGATAAAACTTGTATAAAATGAGAATGCACGTCACGAATAAAACAAAAAACTGCCCTGTAGAAAATAGTCCCGTTATCACAACTGCTAATGTTTAAAAAAATATATTTTCAAGTAAGACAGGAAATATAATATTTAAAAAAATATAATTTGAGTATCACATAAACCCTCGTTTTATGATATCTCGTATTGTGAAAGACATTTTGAATATCTAAATTTTACTCCTCTGTTTATGGACCTGAAAATACGATTTGAATGGAAAATATTATAAATTTATGCCCGCCTTATTAGTGCCTTTATTTAATTATCATTTCTCTGCAAATTAACCAACAAATATCTGACAACTGGACCTCTTTGAAAATTTCAAATTAGTGTACTTTAAAAAGAACATTATATTTTTGGTACTACAAGCCAAAATAATATTACTTCATAACATAATATTTTTTTAACCCTTAAAATATGCAATTTTAGAGATAACTTTTAGATTAAAATAATGCCTTTTTCACAACGCTTAGTTAAAAATCTAGATTAATAATTACAGGTACTGAGCGTATTCACTCACTCTACTACACTACACTAAAGAAGCATGTACAGAGGGTCGTTCGCACTTTATGGAAACGATTTAGTAATTTATTTTTGGCGTTTGCATTTTGAGAAAAAAATTGACAACTTCAGAATAATCGTCTGCTACTGTTTTGTTTTCACTGGAATGTAAAATAAAGGATTTATTTTGAAAATGGCTCCTAAAATTGATAAATGACTCGAAGGTTACATAGCTGCGCTTTTCGAGGAGAAATATTTGTATCAACAAATTATAAAGCGGTGTAAAAATCACGGTTATGGCATTTAAAAAAAAGGGAATTTATAATATATTAAATTTGAAAGGGAAAAAACGTCTAACTGAAGGTAAAAATGAAAACATGACCGCAAAACCTCATCCTAAGACTATTCAAACGCAGGTGAATATCAAGAAAGTGAAGTCTCTGATCCTAAAAGAAAATCCGCCGACTCAAAGATCCATTGAATCGAAACTAGGAATATCTTCTGACACTGTAAGTAAAATCATTCATAAAGATTTGAAGTTAAAAAAGATGTAAAACCTAAAGTTCATCTGCTTTTTCTAAAGCATATTGCTGAAAGAAAAACAAATTGTAGAAAATTATATGAAAAACACCTAGATGCTGAAAAATGGAAATTTGTGGTAACACTCGATGAGGTATGGGTGTATTTAAGTGACTGTAATAAAAAACGATCAATTTTCTATTGCTCATTTGACGGAAATGACCACACGAAATTGTTTGTCAGTGTACAGAAAAGTTCCCAAAGGGATTCATGATAGTTGCAGGATTTTGTTACAACGGCAAATTTAAAATTAAAAAAGTCTGAACTAAAGCCAAATTTAATTCACTCTACTATCATCAGAATATTTTAGAACCAAATTTTGAAGAAGATATTCCAGCCTTATACGGAAAGGACATTGATGAAGTTGAGCTTCATATGGACAAAGTCTCTAGTCACACGGCTGAATCAACTGCCGCTTATTTAGCAAAGAAGGGACAAAAGCAGGGATAAAGTGTAACCCATCTAATGAAACACCTTTAAAATCCCCTGACGCTTCTCCTATGGACTTTTCCGCTTTCGGTTTATTAAAACGAGCCTTAGGAAAAACAGTATCCAAGAACACTGAACGAACTTTGGAAAACGGTCCAAGAGGAATGAGGTAAAACTGACATGACAGAACTAAGAAAAAGTTTACTTTCCTGGAAAATTCGAGCTAGAGATATTGTCAAGAACCATGGCTATGAAATAGAAGCAAATCGCCGCATAAAATACGGCATTTATACATAAAACTTAACTATCAAAATCGTTTCCATAAAGTGCTAACGACCTTCTGTACAGGATGAACGTCTGAATTTATT
Organism: Dolomedes plantarius; assembly: GCA_907164885.2. NCBI lineage: Eukaryota > Metazoa > Arthropoda > Arachnida > Araneae > Dolomedidae > Dolomedes > Dolomedes plantarius. The sequence goes on along the minus strand of OU015493.1, from coordinate 156,478,265 downwards.
CGAGGCATTTAATTTTTTTTTTCTACATAAGTGTTACGATATTACTTATTGTGAAAGACGATTTAAATATCCAATTTGTTCTACTAAAAATGTTGACTGTTGTCCTAGGAGATAATAAGACTATTTGAAGAGAAAATTGGGAATTTACATGCTTCATTAGTGTATTTGTCTAAGTATTCATTCTTGGAAAATTAACTAGCAAATGTCTGGAAACTAAACATATTCAAAAAGCTTCAAATTAGTTCTTTTAAATTGAACATTTTATTTTCAGGAAAACCTTGAAAAACTATAATCCTACAAATCTATAGTTTCTTCAAAACTCTAAAAATATGCACTCTTTATGATTGCCTTTTCTCACACCAGCGCTAATTAAAGTACATAATTGATAAAGGCACGAATTAAATGCATTAATTCTATGTTGAAAATGGACAAAAGAAATTTACTTCTAAGGAATACTGCATGTATTTCGAAAATTTTATATTTCCACAATTTACATCCGAAATACTTAAGTTATGGAATTTTCAATTTGAGAAAGAAAAATTCTATGATTTTTTGGGTTAACTAAGAAATAACAAAATTGGTTTAAACTAAGAAATAACAAAATTCTAACATGTTTTTATACAAAAATAATTTTTTTATTTCTTCAGGAATTTAATAATTTATAAATTTAATTTCGATAGAAAAAACATCAATTTTATGTTCTAATGTATATAATTACAGCAACTAATGCATTATTGAGAATGACGGTATATATACGAGTACGTATATGCTATTTATGCTGATCATCTATTTCATAATCTGTGTAATATGCCCAGCGACAGCTAGGCGCCACACAGAAACAAGGGTAATTACATAAGGGGACAGGCATTATCAAAATTAGAGAATTAATGAAATAGAATAGATAAACTGGTGGGCTTATACACACAGATAGACACACACACATATATATATGGTGTGTGTGTGTGTGTGTGTCATGACATTAATTGAAAGTTAGGTTAAAATATGAAAGAGTAAGAAATTAAAAGAGTGATCGCAAATAGTTAGCAGAGAAGCCGATAGATGGTGGCACTTGTCAATCAATGAATAAACCTTCGTAAGAACAGGCTGTGATTGTTTGGCGCGCGATTAAGATCCGGGTCACCAGTTTGGCGCGCGATTACACGTGCCATAAAATTTAGATTATTAGGAATTAGCAATTAATAAATGAAATAACACCAGATTAATGAATGCCAGCCATATAATAACAAAACAACATTTAATAAAAGAAATAAGTAGTAAAATTGGTTTAAAAGGGATACAGCCGAAGTTGGAGGCCGTACATAGCCAGGCAGACACACGGACGAGGGTCAGAGCGCAGAGTCTAAAAAAAAGGGAAAAATGTCCACCCGCATAGCTTCGGGTTACCGTAAGTTTTTATCGCCAATTAGCGAAGGAAACAGTTCTTTATCGCTCGGCTGGCGTAGTTATCCGCTGCAATTGCATCAGATTTTCGCTCGACACTTCGCGGTCTGTGCACGGCACCCAAGCGTCTTCTTTCAGAGCGTCAAGGGAGAACAAAGTCATTAGCGTGGGATTTTTCAGTACGACCGAATATAAGTCTTTTGTGAAGGAAGAGGGACGGGACTTCCCCAGTGGCGTAGCTAGAACTTTTGCCGCCCGGGGCTGTCTCCAATTTGCCGCCCTTTCTAAGTCAATCAATTGGTGGTTTTTATAAATTAATAAACGTAAATAAATAATTGTAATTGAGACAAACTATAGGTGGGGAACTTTTTTACCATTGGATGCCATACTTAAATTAGGCAGTAATAAAGGAGGCCACTTAAGTTGATATACCTATAAATGCAACTTTTATAAAGACCACAAGAAACTTACAGAGGTCGCAGTTTCCCCACCTATGAGACAAAACATATACCTAATTTATAAAAAAAATTTCATAAAATATGTTTTATTTTGTATTTTTATATTTATAAATAAAAATAAATAATTTCATTTCTTTTGGATAAACAAACAAATTGTACACATATGTGTATGTAAACAAAACGTATTTATATATTTACTCTTCTAAAAAACGCCTATACATCCTTAAACGCCTGGCTTGTTGTCATTGGGGATGCGCCCGCACTACATTGGAAACACCTATAAAACATTTATTTTACCTGTTATCACTTATTGTTGTGAGGTTCTTATCTCTGCCCCAGAGAACCTGATCGATAAACTGGAATTAATACAAAACCAGGCCCTCAGGCTGATCGTTGGTTTGGCAGTGAAGAATTTTCCCATCGACTCCCTGCTACTCCTGACTAATACTAGACCCATTAAGTCAATTATCGTAGAGCGGGCTCTTATACTTATGAAAAGTTAATCAGACTAAATGTATCGTTTTGGAACTGTTATGAAAATGTACCAAGACAGCTAAAGACCCAAAGTGGTTTTTACAGAGAGTCCTAGAATTAAGAGCAGAGCTGGAACTTGATGATGGAATTGTCCAGGGTTTCTTGAGATCCCCTAACCCTGTGACATATGTTGAAATAACTACCAGGCTGGACCTTGCCCAACCATTCCTTAAGAGCCAATTGCCTCAAGCAGCTTAAAGATCCTTGCACTTGAGACCCATCCATAGCCTCTACCCTGAGCCTGAATGGTTACATATTTACACCGATGGTTCTTTGACTGAATTCTCACCATTTGTCGGCAAGGCAGAATATATTCTTCTATCTTTTCCTTTTATTGTGCCTGTTGGAAAACAAAAAACCGCCTTTGACGGGGAAGTTTTGGCTACTATGTGGCACTGGAGCAACTTGTCCCCAGACACCTTTATAATAAGGTGGTTATTCTATCTGACTCCAAGGCTGCTATTCAGGCTATCGGAGCTAGGGAAATACCCATCTCTAAAAATATACTAGATTGTCGGGTTCTTCTGGATAAGTTGAAGGCAGAGGGACGACAAATAACACTCCAATGGATTCCAGGACACTGTGATATTTATGGCAACGAACAGGCAGATATATTGGCTAAGAAGGGCACTCAAATATTACAACAGCCAAATACTTTTAACTCTTTTACATTCCATAAAACTTTATATCAAAAATCTAATGAGACCAAAACTGGAAAGCATTGCTCACTTCTCGCATTCTTCAAGAAGTTGAGGAATAGCTTGGGTCAAACATTTCAGATAAGCCCCGTGAAAAGGCTGTTGCGGAATTCAGACTTACGGTAGGCCATGACTGTCTGGCGAACCCACCTTCACCGAATGGCATTTTTGCGAGTCCTAATTGCCCACTTTGTGGGAAAGATGAAATCATGGACAGGAACCATTTGTTGGATGCTCGGCGCTGCGTGGAGACTCCGAGGTAAAGCGATATTGGAGCGCACGACATCTGCTGATGGGACATTGACTTTTTTCTCTTGCTGTTCCCTTTTTTTTATATTTCATGTTCCTGTTAATCTTGTAACTTGTAAGAGTTTGTCATTTTCCTTTGCCATTGGAAATAAAAAAAATTAAAAAATATTTACTCTTCTAACTTTCATGGTAGAAAAATCGTGTATAATGCTCTCAAAATTTATATTATTGTAATTTCTTGTTCTAATAGACAATACTGCAAGATTTTGTAGTCTTAAATCTCTCATTGTGGAACGAAGATAATTTTTTATCAACTTCCAATTTGGAGAGAAGCTCCTTTCGCAACTAGCGACACTGATACCAATTTATAAAAAATTCTTAGCAAAATTACAATGTTTGGGTACAGAATTTTCCAATCTATACTGTTGAATAAAGTTTAGTAGATCAAGAGGGCCTTCCTTCCCGTCTTTCCAACGTTTTGAGTCTTCTTGTAGTGCAGGTACAGTCATAAACACCTGGATCCTTTTTCTTTCATATAGAACTGTTCTTTTCAATGTCAATCTATAATAAGTCTATACAATAATATGTCTTTATCAATGATAATATTTTCAACCCTACATTGACTTGACGATAAGGAAAATATTCGAAATCATATAGTAATTCATAATTTGTGGAAATCGAATAGTAAACTTATGAATTGAACAAGTGGTGCTTTACAACTAATACTAAAAAAAAAATATGCTGCCCCAAAATATGTGCCGCCCGGTGCGGACCGCACCCACCGCACCCCCCTAGCTACGCCACTGGACTTCCCTTAATTTTTGTCGGAGCTGTGTTCTAAAGTGATCTTAACTAAATAAATGATGTCTTAAAATTAATATTCTGTCAAAATCTTTTCCACCCGACCACGACTGAATACTTTTATCTCATCTTATAACGCATGGGTATGTATCAACCGCGTCACACACACACACAATATATATATAATATATATATATATATATATATATATATATACACTCAAGAGCCAAAACATTATGACCACCCCTACATTTTGCAATGAATTCGCCTGGATGACGTGGAAGGCACGTGATCAGGCGGAAGTGGTATTTAACTGCTGCTGGAGAGTCTGAAGAATCATTCTTTCACTTACTTCTGTGTGTGATGAGAAAGGCTGCGGATCTAAGCGACTTTGATAGAGGGCAGATTGTAATGGCTCGAATGGCTCGGAACAAGTATTTCCGAAACTGCACGACTCGTGGGTTGTTCGCGACCTACAGTTGTTAGTACTTATGCAAAGTGGATGAATGACGGTAAAACCAGCAGTAGACGACATGGTGTTGGACGTCCACACGCTATCAAAGATAAAAAGGTCGTACGGAGACTGTCTCGCATGGTGAAGCAAAACCGGAGCCAGGCAGGGCTCAGCTGACAGCTCAATACAATGCAGGGCCAAGTAGATAGTATCGCAGCACACTGTTTCAGCGGGACACTGTTGGATATGGGGCTACGCAGCAAACGTCCCACACGTGTGCCTTTGCTGACCAAGAGTCATCGCCAACTGCGCCTGCGCTGGGCCCGGGAACATCGCGACTGGTCCATGGATCAGTGGGAGAGAGTTGCCTGGTCAGATGAATCACGGTTTGTCATTCATCACGATACGCCGTCTTCCAGGCGAACTGTTGCTCCTCAATGTACAGTAGGTCATACACAGGGCCGGGGTGGCGGTATTTTGCTTTGGGGACGTTTCTCTTGGGCGTCTCTGGGACCCGTGGTTGTGGTAGAGCAGACCATGAATGCTACACGGTATCTGAACATCATTGCGGACCGGTTGCACCCTTACATGGCCTCTGTTTTTCCAGCTGGAAATGGAATGTTCACAGGACAACGCCCCATGTCACAAGGCTAAATAGTGTTGGAGTGGTTCCAGGAACATGATGCTGAATTCCAGTTAATGTCCTGGCTGCCTAACTCACCGGATCTCAATCCGACAGAACACATTTGGGATTGTCATGGGACGGCAGCTCAGAGTTTCAAAGACCACCAATTCGCAATATCTCGGATTTGCCTGACCGTTGCTGTAAACATCTGGTTACAATCTGTCTCCGGCCATCTACCACGGACTTGTGGCATCCTGCCAAGGCGGGTTGAAGCTGTTTGCGCCGCCAAAGGTGGGCCAACTCGTTATTGACAGGTGGTCTAATGTTTTGGCTCTTGAGTGTATATGTGTGTGTAAGTAATAAATTTTAACCATCTCTAATCTTTAATCCCCTGTAATCCGAGTTCTCTCTCTATATGGTAACCTTTCCGTCCTTTACCCTTTTCCAATACTAACCTACCTCGCGAATTTCCGGCAACCCGTTTACAGCTACTTGTCGCTCGCTGAAGAGAGTTGGAGATGCTTTGTAAGGATGTTTTGCTGAAATAAATTGCTTCATTCTTGATTTCGAATCGTATTGTTTTCGGCACGATGTGTGTGTGCTTCATCAGGAGATGACAACTCGGGGCCATTTCGTATATATATTATATATATATATATATTATATATCTACTATATATATATATATATATATATATGTATATATATAATATATATATACATACCTATATATATATTATATATATCTCTATATATATATATATATATACTATATAATGTCTATCATGTAAATATATATATACCTACATACTATATATCTATATATATATATATTATAATATATATATATATATATAGTCTAAATATATATATATATATATATATTTATTATTCTATATATATATATGCTAACGATGGCCTCGACGGGAAGGAATTTAGATGAGGTTAAGGTAGTCGCAGCAGAAGAATGGAGAGGAAAATCGTTGTGCTTGATGAGAATCACGGAGGGCCATCACAGAAATTGAGTCCGGCCGAGGAAAACGGGAGCCTTTCATTCAGTCATAGAAATGATTTATTTCGTGGCACAACCGCTGGACCGCTTACAATGTCTAAACACTTGGGCTACACATCGACATTATTACACATTATCACGGTTCACAATAGCTTATTCCGGTCCCTGCCGAATCATCATAGACAAAAGAACGTAGCGCGCTAAAACTACATTTTCCCAGGACGACAGCAGACACAGAAAGAGCGACAGAGAACGCTATCTGTGTAGGTGGTGCGGCCGAGTTAAAACTTTTAATTGGCTAGTTGAAAACCTCTGACCACGCACGTCATATGAGGTGATCTGATGGAGCATTCGAGAAGGTTGCATCACTCTGTTACTTGAAAAAAACTTTAGCTTTTACACGTGTATTAAGGAAAAATCTAATCCGCTACGTTGGTTATGTGTGATCAGAATTTGGATTACGGCGGGGGGGGGGGGGTATTTTATTGTGAAAAATGAAAGAATTTCGAATAGGTGTTTAATTAATGAAAGTGAAATGGTATTGGTTCATATATACACACACACATACATATATATATATATATATATATATATATATATATATATATATGTGTGTGTGTGTGTGTGTGTTTACCTTACTGCCCCTTCAAGTAGTCTACTCCATAAATCATAATTATCATAATAACACAGTATTCAGTTTTAGCCAACAGGGAAACTAGCCAAATTAAAAAATATCTATCATAGGATCACGTTATATAGGCTTTTGCCTCTGTCACGGTTTCAGACTTGGCTTATAAAGACAAAAATTACATGACATATTGGGAATGATTATAGACTAAAAACTGAGCTTTAAATGGAAATTATTGAGTGAGCAGAGAAATTTTTATCTAAATTCTCCATACTCAATCCGAAAACAATAGAGGAGCAAAAATGAGGTAGTTTAGATTAGTAGTTAGTATTTTAAAGCTTGTTACTGGAAGTTTCGCGCAATTAACTAAAATTTCTAAGATTAGAAAAGTCTATACCGATGATTCGTTCTCCATCTTCCATCAATTTTTCAAAATCTGTCTGAAAATTCAAATTCTTCAGGTGTGATATAGGGACATTTTCTCCGTCAATTAATACTGTAGAGCAAAAATTCAACATGACATCGACTGCACCTTTCATGCACATTAAGAAGTTATCATGTTGACCAGATGAGCGATCATAAATATCGTGAATTGTCACCTAGGAAAACAAAATCGGAAAAGATAAATGAAAAAGAATACTTTACAACCTGCAGCTTAATAAACTTAGTGATTTCAAAGATTCCAGAATTTTCTAGCTGTAAATGTTTCGGAACATAATGTTAAGCTTGAATAATTACTAGATAGAAAGAACTTTTTATATACCACGTCTTTAAATTTTCTGTTGAATCATATAAACTTGACTATTTTTCTCTCCTTTTCTCTCTTAATTGCACAAACCTTCACTTAATTATTCTTTTTCACTTTCTTTTATTTAATTTTAATCACTTTTTAGTCGTTTCCACTATCCACAGACTTTATAAGCTGCTAACTTTTATAATTTAAAAAAAAGTTTTCGCACAATATTTTTGCAAACAAATTAAATTCTCATGTATTCTGTTTTCAAAATCGTCGAACGCCGTTACGCAAAAGTGCAAGCATTGAATTTGAACGAACTGCCACCTTGTGGAATTTTTCGGCTAAAAGTATCGAAAGAATGCATTGTCATCGTGTTCTGAACTATTCTAAAAGTTTCAAATGTCTAGCTAGTCGGGAAGTTAGTTCAATTGCAAGATTTGTACTGGACAAGCACACAAACAAGAAAGAGAGTTAATAAAAACATGGTAAAAATCAGCCTTTCATATCGTATAGTGTTTAGCGTCAAGACTTCCGACTGAGTGGTTTCGGGTTCAAATTCTGATTAAGCTGTGGGTTTTTCTATGCTGTCCCATAATACGGATCGATGCTGGTTATAGATTAATTTTTCTAATTTTTTTTGTTATACTAAGGAAATGATATTTTCTGTATGTCCATGCTTATAATAAAATATGATTACTTATACTTTGATCAACAGACAGCTAATATTGATTCGTAAAAACATAGAAATTAATTGAGAATAAAAAATATCGGGGATTTTTTTGAGTTATTTCCCTTTTTGCTTGCAATTTCGTTTTTATTTGCGAAATTATTAAAAATCGTTTTTCTTAGGTTTAAAAATTTTTCCAGGATACAAAATTGTTGAAATTTTCGAAAAATTTTATTACATTAAAATTTTTGTGTTCTTTACGCTCAAAATGACGTTTTAAATCATGTTTCTATCTTAATTAGAACAGGAGAAATTATTATTTTATTTTGCAACATTCTAAGAGTAGTAAATCATTCTTTAAACCTGTAAGTGCGTGTTTCTACATGATGGGTTTTTTCCCCATTTCTCCTCTTTAAATTGTTATAAGTCAAGAACCGTCAGAGATAAATGGTTGAAACTTGGAACATGTCTTTTTCAACTATTTTACTTTAATTTTGGTTCAGAAAATTTGAAAAAAATATTTCGTTTTAAAAATATGATTTTTAAAATATAAGTTTCATAATTTTTTTGTAAATTTTAATCCAAATATTTTTTAAAAATTAATATTTTAAAAAATGCTGAATCAAAATTAAAACTTATATATTTTTGCTTCATTAAATGAAAAAATTTTGAAATTCGACAGATAATATTCGAGTTATAACGATTTTAAATTACCCCACTGTTTTAAAAATTTTAAATTTTAAATTTTTTAAAAACTTTTTGAGAATTTTTACGATGTAATTTTGTTTACAAATTATATAATTAACCATCGCAAAAAATTCAAAACTTTAACTCAATAAATAAAAAAAATTTAAAATGTGTCCCTGACCCCCAACCACTAACATTTAGTTCACTGTTGAAGATCTATCAATAGCTAATGCATTTCTATCATTAATACAGTAGGAGAAATGATTTCTATAATTGAATTTGAAACTGACTTTACTTAGAAAATGATATTCTCTTTCATTCAGGGTGTCTATGTTACACAATACAATTCCCATAATTTAAATTTCAGTATCTTGCATTTCATTCTTGAAAGAAAAATTTTAATTTTCTATAATTTATTGAGGTTGTCTTAGAACTATTTATATTCATATGTAGAGAAAAGTCTGTGACTATCAGTGGATACATACGTTACCGCCCATGTGCTAATTGAAAGACACTAAAATATTCCACTAAATATTGTAAGGGCTTTGCCTAAAATGAGACTGACAGCCCTTTAAGATTAACCAAAACATTTATTAGATTTCTTGGCTAAATAAGACAACTGTACACTATGAAAAATAATAATAAATTTACAAAAACATTCGGGTTTGCGATGTCATGATGAGTTGGCTGGATTCTTCGCTCTGGTGAGGCACGTGTCCGTTCCATGGACCTTCTCACAAGATCCCTTATCACCTCGGAAAATAACGGACAACTGACTACTACTACCCGGGTGTAGAGTATATCTTCTTATTATTTCCTTCTGGGGGTCTGTAGGTTACCGCTTGCCGCTGCCAAGTGTCTCGTAGGCTCCGGCCAGTCTGCTTTGGCATCGGGACTCCATTGTCAACGATGGGGGACTTTTCAAAAGGATGTTCCTTCCCATAAGTAATCAGAAGAGTCTCTGCGCCTAGTCTTTTGTGGCACTAAACGGTAAGGTCACCTTTCGGCACTGATGAAATAGTTTAGTTTACAAAGGGGTGTCCGCTCCCTTGGAATTTCCACGTGAGGAATGCCGAAGTCATTAAAATATTATCTAGTTTTATCCACTGAGTGACTCGAGGTAGCCAAGTGGTAGCGTGTCGGCTTTCGATGCTGATGGTGCTCGGATAGAATCCCGACAAGCGCCATGAAATACCTCCTTGTCTAGGCAGGATTTGACCACGTAAAATCCATAGACTGGAAAGTCCCTCTATGAGGCCAGAGAGGATGGGAGAGGGTACGATCCTCCAGATGTCACCCCAGAGGGTGATCAGTCAAAATTGAAGTTGCACTTCGCTAAGTCGTATTCCGACTCTGGTGGTGCCGTTATAAACCGGAGCTACACACCTCAGTCAGCTAGCCTATGTAGACCCGGTATGGATAAACTCTGGCCAGAGAGCATTAGAAACAACAACCACAACAACAGTCCTCTGACTGAAGAGTTTTGCTGTTTTAAAATTTCTTTAACTATAGCGGCCTCAGAATTTTATTTTTTTAGAAAAGAAATAAAATTTTATTTAATTTATTTATAATTTTCCTAGTAAAATTTTATTTTTTATTTAATTCGCATGCAAATTAACAAATTTATTTGGCCAGTTCTGGATAGATAAAAAGTTAAATTTTCTCAATTTTTAATTTCCTTAATGTTTCATGAACTCAAAGTGAGCAATTAATCTTCTTTCTTACTCTGTGATCGATTAATGTTGCTGTTATATAAGCATAATAAAAGATGAATTATTTAGTATTCTTCAAGATAAATTAATCCCAGTATTAATATATAATTATTAGGGGGATAAATGTTCTTTATACATGGGCCTCCAGACACAATAATATATGTGACAAGAATATAAATTGAAAAAGCAGTATTGAGTGTTATTTGATCTCTAAATCTTAATTAAATGACACGGCCTACACTTATTGATGTGGAGATAAAGCGAGAAAATAATAAAAATTCTAATTTAAGGTTCGTTCGTTCTCTTTTTTATACGAAAAGACGAAAATTAGAGAATGTAGAAATATGAATACAAACATACATACATACATACATATGGTGACTAAGATGGAGGAGAGAGAGAGACTTAGTAGAAATAAATTAAGGACTAACCAATATGACTTACAAATATAATTCTCCACTTTTAGCCTTACTATTTCATTGAATTGGAATTTTATAGCTGATTAATTTACATATAGATTAATTTATGAGGTACACAATAATCTTATGGAAAAATTTTTGGTTTAGCAAGTTACCCCAAAATGCAGTTTGTTTGTTTGTTTGTTGTCGTGTCTACAACTAGTGCAAATGCACTATCCATAGAAGAGGGGTGCCATTGCCTCAAGAGAGATTGGATTTTTATCTGGTCCGCGAATTTCGAACCGAATCAAGTGACAAGACCGGATCACTTGACCCCGCACTTACAATTGTATTGTTTGGGTACTTGGAGGACATTGCAAGTACGACAGATTTTTCCCGTGCACCAGCCGCCATTAGTGTACACGTCGGCGGTTTTATTGGCGACGGTTATCGAACCAGCAACTTGCAGATCACAGACCCGACGCCTTTGCTGACCGGGCCACCGTGCCCTAAAAATGCAGTACGTGTATTATTTAAGAGAATTAACATATGATAATAGTTCTTAACATTCATAAAGAAATTATGAAGAAATTCATTCAGATATTTCTAAAAATTTTACTTTAATGAAGATTTTTATCTATGAACTGATGAAGCGATTTTAAAAGGCAAAAGCCTGTATGAAGTGGTAAAAGATAGCTGAATACTTTTAGAGTAAAACTAACTTTTAAAGGCTACACATATTACTTAATACAAATTGCTTTTTTAATTTAGTAAGTTATCAATTAAATGTTAAACGGGTGTGTTTTAATACTGAAGTTTTGATGTATGCGAAAAACTGAACATTAAATTATAGCACTATCTTATGTACATAATATACATAAGGTGCATTTATTCTTTGTGAGAAATGATATTTTCCTTTATCAAAGTTTAGATATTATCCTCCACTTTACCAACTGCACAAAAATGCATTTTGCATTAACGTAATGGGGACATTCACATAGTAATTATTTACAAGCGTTATTAACGCGAAAGTGAGCCTTTCCATCACAAATTGCTTTATAAGTGTACTTGTACTTCGTGACTTCATAGGGAGATATTTGGGTCGTTTAATAAAGTTGAGTTTCCCTGGAGATCAGCGAGCATATTAAAGGGCTTATTGCATCTAAGGACAGAGTGAAACAGTCCAACAGTCATCTACAACTTACTTTTGACAAATAAATAAGCATTAAAAATAATCTTACCATTAAAACTATAATTATTCTTAACTTTTTAATCTAATATGAGCCCAAAAATGAACTTAATTATGTCACCTTATAAAACTGAACTTTATACAGAAATTCATTCAAAGATTAATCAAGATTTTTCTCTCAAGATGATGACTCGAGTAGGTTCAAAAATTTGATTAAAAAAATACTTTTTGAAAGATTGTAGTAAATAATTTTTTGATAGCACAAAAATGCTACTGTTATCTCTATTGTAGATTTGATTGTCTGGCCTTTTCCATTTTGCCAAAATTTCCATAAAACAACCGATAAAATAAATAATGTCGCAATGACGTTTAACAGAGAAAGAAAAATTAAGGAATTTTATCAGTAACATATGCTGCATATTCAAAATCTCGAACCGCGTTTCTTTACAATTTTTAGTTTTTATACAGTTTTTAACAATTTAAGAATCAAATTACAAATGCATACCAATAATCTATGAAATATATAGTATTAAAACAGAAATATATAGTATTAAAACAGAAATATATATGTATTAAAACTGAAAATATTTTTCTTTTATAATATTATTAAAAAATTGTTTACTTGTGAGAACATCTCTAAATAAGGCTTAAAGTACGTCAAATAAATCGGAACTGATGTTACAGTGCTTGATATATAGAGTAAATTTATATTTTGTTAGGAGTGAAGGAATTAAAAAGACTTTAAAAGTACTTTAAAAGTTGTAAGAAATATTTTTCAAAAGTTAACGATTATGGTTTTGGAGACAATCCTTAATATCATATACTTTACTTATATTCTTATATCTATTAAATCCTAGATTTGGATACTAGGGTGATAAGATTCTTTCTCCAAATTCCTGCAAAAAATGCGACCGAAATACGTACCCCAGGAAATGCAAAGTAAATTTTAATAGCAGTAAAAATAAACTGCTTACTACATTCTTTGTTTCAGATAAGCAGTTACGCTCTTCCCTAAAGCCATCCTTACACATGTTATTCTCCCAGCGCGTCCTGAATCCAGCATTATTCGCAAAATTTTCCTCGTTAACGAGCAATTATTTAAAAACTTAGCTGCCGCAGTGCAGTTATTTCTTTTTTTACACTTTTGTGTTAAATAGGGTGTTTAAAATCTAGTTTTCATGACCAAAATATACTCAAATTTCTTCTTTCGTGGGTGGAAAGTACCCGTTTCTCCAATGAGTATACATACAAACATACATATATATATATATATATATATATATATATATATATATATATATATATATATATATATATATATATATATATATATATATATATTACCTCTGCAAGAAGAGTGTTACATCTCAAACTAGCCATATTTTCAGGAAGAGCTAAAGAAGAATTGAAATGGATCTTCCTGAAAATATGACTACTTTGAGATGTAATACTCTTCTAGCAGAGGTGCGCGATATATATATATATATATATATAATTATTTGAAGTACTTATGATTAAATATTAAAGATGTAACAAGCAAAAAGTATCCGATTATTTGGACACACTCATAATAATGGAATCAATATTAAAGCTCATTAAGATTTATTATTTGGAAGCATGCATTATAATGAAATTTTTTTTAATAAGGTAATTTCGTTAAGATAATTTCATGTACATGCTTATTTATAACTCATGCATATTCTTAGGTGCAAATTTTCTCCTCTTAAATTTACTTCTAATTACGGGATTGAGTTGCTGAAATAATGCAAATGACATAATATGGATAATTACCATACCATATTTTATGTTGATTGAATATTTAAAGGTATGTTGAATATTTCAAGGATTAAATATAAAATATTGATGATCCAGAATTATATTATAAAAGAAACGATTACTTATATTTATGAAAGAAATGCTAAATTAACATAGAATTAAAATTTACTCCATATTAGAGTCAAGAAAAATATTGTATAGTCATTTTTTGATTCTTTAACCTTAAGCAGTAAAAGTTTTGCTCGTAATATCTGTTTTTACCACCATAGAAACTGGAATGTTTTCAAGGCAATGAATATGTATAAGGTTTAATGTTAAAGAATTAAGAGTTTTCAAATTATGTGCTTCGAAAATTGAAAAATATGTATATATACTTCATAAGCCGATTAAGTTGAGGCGCAAAACATATCGATGAACAAGAAAAAATCATTATAATGAAACAATCGGAAGCCAGGGTCTGAAAACTGCAGGCCAACAATTCCAATTAAGGTCAGAGAGACGAAAAAGTTATATTCCTTTTCTAGCGTTAATAGCGAAATCCATTAAAGAGGCTGGCACATGCAAGGTGTGTTTCCGAGCCAAATGTGCTGAAAACAAGTACTTTGGATTGGTAGACATGCTGCTAATGATTAATAACTAGGTAGAGGTGCATAAAGCAGTGAAATGGTTTTCAGGAGCGTGAAAGAGAATGTCAAAGAGAAACCCTACAAAATATGAGTACAATAATAAAATGCCAACAGGATTTTTACTGCATTACTCACGGTATTTTGTCATATTTCCTATTCTTTTAAAAGAGTAATTTACTCGTACGAGTCAGGATGGGCCTTTTAATACCAGTTGTAGAAGATGTAAACGTTTTTACGTTTATTTATTTTTATTACTCAACAATATTGTTGGTGTGGACAGAAAAAAATGAAAAATTCTTACATGCGTATGTTCGCATGCATGTAAGGAAACACACACGCATACACTCATACCTATCTATCAATCTCTTTCATTCTCTCTCTCTCTCTCTCATATTCATATGTGTGTGTGTGTGTGTGTGTGTGTGTGTGGAGGGGAAGCTTCTCATCACATAAAAATCATACTCATCACATATAAATCATTCTCATCACATGTACAATATATCTAGTTACATAAGTCTCTAAGCAAACTGAAATTTGGAGCATATAACCGACTTATAAGTTCTATTTAGTTCTCTAGTCAAACACACTGCATGGAAGGATGTGATATTTAATTATCCAAGTAGCTTTCGTGTTCAATTTTCAGGTGTTTGTTAAAGAAATAAAGTTTCTGTTACTGACATATGTTGATAATTATATTAACATCTTTGAATAAGAAGCGCTCAGTAATCTTACCCCTTTCTTTCGAGTTTTCCATAATTACCTAAACGATTTTTTTGTCACGTTTTCTTTTCGGTTCTTCAGTTAGTGTACATAATGAAGGCACACCGAATATACATGAAGGTACGTGTGAGGCAATGAGTCAAGCGGAAAGACGCCTGAACGAACGTCTGTACAAATAAATGTTTAAAGAATTAAACGAAGTATTTCGGATGTGTTATATTCCACAGATAATTTAGCTGCGTAACAGCGATAGAAGTTGGCCGTTGTGATGAGATTACTAATAAATAAACCACTTGTATTTTTTCCCTTTATAACTATCATTTCTATAGTTTTAATCATCTTCAGACATCAATAAACACAAAGTAGGACATTTAAAACCAATATCATATTCCAAATTATTGTACATATTAAAACCTGTTATCTATATAAAAGCAAATACTTAATACTAACCAGACAAAAAAAAACTAACATGGAAAACTAAAATTATAACTACCCTTATATTAAACTGCGTATTAAATCAGTATTACCCTCTTTTTCATTGTAAAAATTCTTGTTTTATCTTCTTGTTTTTAAGTTTTTTCCATACATAGGGAAAAAGGAAATATTTCCTTCAGCATATTAAGATACATATGCATTATAATACTACATATAGAACTGGCGCATCGTATAAGCATAGTATATAAAATATCTTCTTCTATATAGATGGAAGGAAATAGAAAAAAAGATAAATATAGAATTCTCAAAACGAAAGAAAAAGGAAAAATGGCATAATCTTCTGACATTGTTATTACTCACAAAGAAATACGAAGAACAGACTATTTTATTTGTTGGTTTCCGACTTTGCACAAATCCCCTTTTCAACTTTCTCTGCTTTATGTAAATTACATATTATGTACTTATTTATGAATGCATGAACCAATTTGTTTATAAAAGAATTGTTATGTTCTCCGTTTTCAGAGTTATTTCCCTCCGCTTAGAATCCCATCTGCGGGTAAAGTATAAGAGTTTAAACAGGATTTCCGATAAAGCCCAACCCCCATGATGCATGGTCATTCACTTTTTTGTAGCTAGGAAACAATATGTTCAAAATAAATATCGCTTTTTCCCCTTAGGTTTATTCCAGGGAACTTTTAGTTCTTTTGTTTGTCAGGTGGCAGTGTCATGCGAAGGATGTTCTCGCATTTATAGAGTAGCATTTTTAGATGGAAGGCTACTTTAGCTCAGGTTTTATGTTTCATTCCTTTTTTTGACGGAATTCGGTTTGGGTAAGTTTCTAATAGTATCTTCACGAAGCGAGGTAAGTAGTTGTTCTCGAGGAAATTTTACGACCTGCGACTATGAAATAACTCACTTCGACCGTTCGGAGATCTATCCGATGGAGCTATTATTATTTAATAATAGCTCCATCGGCAAAAGACTAATTGTTATTTCTGTTGATGGATTATGATGATGCAAAGTATCTAAGGGTCTCCAAAAGATTATCATAGGGCGCGGTAGCCCGGTTGGCAAGAGCAGCGGGCCAGTGAACGTCCCTGGTTCGATGCTCGTCGCTGCAAATCTATCGCCGTGTTCACTAATGGTGGCCGGGGCACGTAAAATAGGGCGTGGCTACAATGTCCTCCATGTTCTCAAATTTACCTCTGGAGGTGCGGGGTCAAGTGTTCCAGTCTCGTCACTTGACTCGGTTCAAAATTACGGGACCGGTCATTTAGCCAAGTCGGACTCCGACCCTTGCGGTGCTATTAAAAACCGGAGCCGCACCTTAATCGCCCATAGCCTTCGGGACTTGACCTGATGTTACATGTCCGTCAAGGGGCATAAACAACAACAACAACAAAAGATTATCCACAAAATTGTTATGGTCTGTGATTGGTTTAAAATATGTCAATACGGGTAACGTTACGCTGGCGGATTCTATGTGAAAAGGCCCTAGATCTGATGAAGTTGAATATCATTCTTCTTTTGCAAGTAATTTGTGTGAACTTTGACAATTTTCCAACAGCAAGAATTTGCGTAATGTCTGCTGTCTGATCAACATCATTAAGCTGATGAATCAATGAAAAGACGTATTTGGAAGCTTTCTCTAATATTGTAGTAATAAAAACTCATTTTGATACACTATATATCTGTATCTTGGAACAAAAAGGGCCAAAGTCCATTTTAATCAAGTGTCAGAGAACATCAGTTACAGTTTGCAAATCTTACTAACTTTTTACAAGTTTTATTTTTCAGTTTTAGTCATATATTTTGCATACATTCTAGTATTATATTTATTTCGATTTCTTTTTCATTTGTCACTCAAATTTCAAAGTTTTGGACATTGACCCTTTTTGTTCCAAGGTACAGATATATTTCTCTAGTCAAATGCAATATTTCATTACCTATGAAATAAATAAGATAATATAAAACTGCAGTTTATTTGTACGAACCCATTGTACTGAACAATTTGTGAGTAACGGGATTTTTATTATTTTATAATAACTGAATTTTAAACTAAACATATAAAGATCCTTTGTCTTGTCAAGTTATTTTTATATAATGCCTAAACAATCAATTTTTTTCATAAGGGAAAAAGTTGACAAAGGGAATGTGAAAAAGGAAACAAATAACAAAATTCCATTAATAATTATCTTAAAATAACTTTTTGAATGTATGAAACACTTGCTCTGAATTTCATATTAGGAGAGCCGAATAAGGTTATTTATCGATTAAAGCATCTGTTATAAATCTATGTTAGTTAATAATGATACAAAACAACCTAATAAATATCCATAACAATTAAGTTATTTCCTCCATTATGTCACAAAAAGTGAAGAAAAGGAAGAAAGTAAGGGATAGTTTTTACCTTCCTAAATTCTTGTTGGATAAATCATTCATTGTTCATATTCTGCGATAGCAACTGACATATGATCCCGATATTTCAATGTCAGTTTTTATTGTTCGGGTCTAACTATAAAGGAAGCAGATAACCAATCCTTTGTGAAGTTTTAAAGTATAATACGTTTAACAGACAAATACATTAACTTTTAGCTTACAGCCATTTATCCAAATCCCTCTTTAGAACGGGAAATATCATACACCCTTCGTAAAAACGGTCATTAAGGGGTTTATATATATATATATATATATATATATATATATATATATATATATGTGTGTGTGTGTGTGTGTGTGTGTGTGTGTATACATATATATATATATATACATACATATATATATGTACACACATATATATATATATACATATATATATACACATATACATATATATACATACACATACACATATACATATATATATATATATATTCTTGGGATACATGTTATCCCACCCCGAAAGGAAAAGGGTAAGTAAGGCTGCAAGGTGTTATTTGAAACCCGCATCTGGTAAAATAGAATAAGAAATGAGATCCACTTAAACAGTCTCTTAATGTGCAGTTTCTGGTTGGTATCGCAATCGTAATTAAGGTAGTAAACCTGTGGCGGCAATTTACATTTCCAGATGATGTCCTCCCGTTTCAATTCTAAATTCCCGTACGCTTGGTTGCACGTTTTCAAAACTATTTCCAATAGCCGGACAAGCGGACAATTAGTTTACTGTCAGCCTTCCACTCTGATCCATAATTTAAATCTGCGAGGCTGGAATCTTATGACGTCACAGCTAAGAAGTTTATGATAAATTTTCTGGGAATAGACTCATCTCATTAGGTAGATGTTATGTGTATTAAAAATGAGTTGTCGGAATATGAGTTTGATTCAACCATTCTGTAGCTTCATATAAAATTTAACAGAATTGCTCTAAAGTTTCACTGTATAGTAGTACCCAGTTTTTACCGGAACTGACGGTTTCTTGATATCGTGCCTTTTAAGGCATCTCTGTCTACGTTGAAATGGCTGTTTTGGTGCAAAAATTCGAAATTTTTTTTATTGCTCTTTTTCAAACGCCCATCTTTTATGATTTTAAGGCAACAAGAGACCATGAAAAACTTTTTTTAAATTTATTAACTAATTGCTATGAAATTTTGTATACTTACAGTGTTATTTAGAGATGGAAATTCTGAATTTAAAAAATCAGAATGTAATTAATTAAGATATTAATTAAAATGTGTTTGTTAATTACTCTATTTAAAAATGCTCCATGCGCATTCATTTTTGTCTCATATCTAATTTTCTCTCTTATGATAGCTTTATATAGTTATAATAAATGTTAGTTGCAAGATTTGGTTTACAGTCATATTTATAAAAACTAGAAAAGAAATCGATAAAAATAGGACATTTTATGCAAAATTTTATGAAAAAAAATTTTATTGCAAAAATTTTAAGTTGTTTTAAAATAGTATTATGAATTGATTACTATGTTTTATTCTAACATATATAAATATTAATTTTTTAAATTTTATGAAAATTCAAGAAAAATTATGACGCGTTTAAAATTTTGAACTCACCGAAACGACATGAAAAATTGTTTTGTGAAAATGGCAATTAAAGGTTTAATTTGACTAGCATTTCCATTGTTTACGTTTGAAAAAATACTTATAACTCGGTTAACAAAGTGTAAGGTATACACAAGATTCGATTCACAAGAATCGAACTTTTGAATGAATGAATTAAAGAAGCTGCTTCAAATATGCTAATTTCGGCATACGCGCTTAGTATAAATACCACGCAGCGTCATTAATGGAGAGGGGTGGTTGTTAAGGTTGAAAAGGTGTTATCCTGCGCTAGT
The DNA here is from genome assembly GCA_907164885.2 of Dolomedes plantarius. Taxonomy (NCBI): domain Eukaryota; kingdom Metazoa; phylum Arthropoda; class Arachnida; order Araneae; family Dolomedidae; genus Dolomedes; species Dolomedes plantarius. The sequence continues at coordinate 156,458,169 of OU015493.1, read as the reverse complement.
GCTTAGCGGGCCAGAAGTTTACATGGCAGTACTGCTGGTTTGACTTACTGTTAGTGAGTATAAAAATATATTGTTCTTGAAAGCTGTGTTTATACATTCCGTACAAGTAGTACGCATGCTTATTGCTGTAAAAGCCAATTATATGTGCAACGAATTCAATAAACATTGTTTCATGTATAAACTGTGTTTGCTTCAAATTCAAATAGAGTGCCACTTCAAATTATATACACCCAAGTCTGGGTAGAAGTGAGCATAGAATCTCTATAAATGATCGGATCAACATGTTTTTTTTTTAATTTAAAGCTGATGAGTTGCAGAATCATTTTCTGAAAGAAGAAAAAAAATCGTTTTGGGGACATATTTTTGTCAATCTGAAGGTCCAGTGTCGGATTAAATCTGGTTTACTTCGATTCGCAATATCATTGGATGGGAACTTATGGCCAATTTTATAAACCGAAAGCTATATCCAAACACGGGAAACGGCATCTTTGAAATGAATTTTCTAGAAAACTGTTTTTTTTTCGGTTACTTTGTTAATAATTTAAATAGTTTTCAATGTATTTCAATGAAATTTTGCTGTAGCATTTTAAATATTACTAACTATCTTTTGAACTAAAAGCTAATCTCTGTGTGCTAATTGAAACATTCTATAGGTACCTGTACTTATAAAAATAATTTTTAAAAATCAGTGTTTTTTCACTTTTTTCTTTTGGTATATTTCGGAAATTTTTGGAAATATTGTAAGTCGTTTTACTCCTCGGCTCCCTCCTCTTTCGCGTATCAGCCCATGATTCACCGAAGACCGGCCGCTACGCATTAATTCCTGTATACCCAGACGAAGGTTAATTTCCGAAGTTCGGTGAAATGTCATTGTTGTGGGCCTGGGCGCCGGACGGACAGTACAGATCTGCCGACCAATTGGGGAAACTCGGGTACCTTTTGGAAATATTGTAAAACTTTTAGTTCAGTACACAGATAAGTGTCGCAGTTGTATAACTATGGTGCCCTGTATAAAGGGCTTAACTCAAAAACACTGATTTAAATATACCAAGTTATTGGCTTTTATACCATTCGCAGAAATATAATTTCGACTTTGAGTCTTTTGTACAAAGAAATGTACTTTTGTATACAAAATTGATAACTTAAGCCCTTTATACAAGTGAAGAAATTTTTTTTTAATCAATACTAGCAAATATCTAATAATTGCAAGATAAAAAGAACTTTTTATACACCATATATTTAAATTTTCTGTTGAATCATATAAACTTGACAATTCTATGTATTAATAATTACTTTTTAAATTTTTTTTGATGAATTATCCCATCAACTTGAAAGAAAATGATCAAATGCATAATCAATCGTTTAGCTCGAGAATTGGAAGTTAACTTGCGTTTAACTTTTCGTTCCCGTCCTGGCCGAAAGATGGTTACACCATTCTACAAAACAAAATTAACTGAAAGTGAATTCAATTTTGCTTAAAGATAGCTAAAAGTATTAAAATAATGCATTGTCATCGTGTTCTGAGCTATTCTAAAAGTTTCAAATGTCTAGCTAGTCGGGAAGTTAGTTAAAAATCGATTGCAAGATTTGTACTGGATAAACACACACACACGCACAAACAAACAAACAAGAAAGTGAGTTAATAAAAACATGGTAAAAATCACTTTTTTTGACTTAAGCCCTTTATACCGAGAACCATAGATTCTTATAAAGGAAATTAAAATATATTGAGTTTAACTGAGTGTAGGATGTGTGGCGTAAGCACTAAATTATGCTAAAAATATTTAAAGAAATTCCCTATATTTTAAAATGTTGCGAAATTTTTACCCAAATTATATTTATTTTCATGATTTTATATCACATATGAACTAAAAATATATGTATTAATTCAGTACTGAATATTTTTAAAAAAGTGCTCTGAATGTAGGCAGACACCTTAATAGTACAAATAAAGAGGCACTCAACTTTTTTCCCACCAGGAATTCATTGGATTTGTCATTTTAAAGTCAACACCTATATTGATAGCTACAGTCATACCTCGATACTCGTGTGCTTCGGTACTTTTCCACCTTGGTACTCGTCGCATTTCAACGAGAAAAAAAATGCTTCGGTACTACTCTACGTTTGCTCGATACTCGTTACACACGCTAAAACATGTACGTTCCCACATCCTGTATCTCCGGACGTAAAATAGGACCTAAAGAGGTTTAATTATGGAATTTTGTCGTAAAGTATCACCTGAAAATGCTATAGAGAGCTGAAATGTGGAAGAATTTTGAAACGTAGGCAGAACAAATCTTTTTTTTATAGGTTTGTAGTGGAACTCCCGAGATCAAAATCTGCAGGAGGATTCATTGGTGTTAAGAGACAGACAAGTGAAAGAATCCCTGTGCAAGTGCCTGTATTATTGGAAGGAGAGTCCCCTTCCAATCAACAATCCTTCTCCTCCTCTACTTCGCTACTATCCCATTAAGCCCTTAACTCTTTTCAGTACAGGTTGAGTGAAGATAAATTTTATTTTGTTATATAAAATAATTTAAACTATCTAATGATTGTTTTAAATTATGTCTGTCTAGTTTAAAGATTTTGTATCAAAAAACATCTCCATTAGTTTATTTTTATTTTTATTTCTAACCAATGCGGAGGCACTTGTCGTCAAAAATTCACCTTTACTATACCGCAGTTTTACTGTCCATTTTATTATGGGGACACCATATAGGTGGACAGCATTGCCACATAGGTGGTGTGACGAATTAAAATAATTCGCACAATTAAAATCTGTCGCAGCCTACTAGCACCCATTTTACTTGTCACAAATGAGGGTAAACTGGGAAGAAAGGGATCGCACAAATAAATTCTCCGTAGCTGCTGACACCGCTGCACCGCTGCACCGCTAACCCGCCCCCATTGTACGTGTAGCAGTTGAGGGTAAACTCGAACGGAAAGGCACACAAGACTGTTTGCAAAACGTGACATCTAGGCTGAATAGGACGGCTCGCCAGATTGATTACGCGAGACCACCCCAAGACCGGGAATTTGCAAAAATCACAGCTTGCGGTTCAGCAAATAAAAAGGCTCAAAAATGACATCATCAATGAGAGACGAGTTCTGTGGATGAAGCGCCAAAGTCCAAAATTAGACGACAGATCTTAAAAAGACAGTTAGTTAGCGATCTCCCGAGCTGAGAGAACTACTCCGACCATTCCGAGGTCGAGATAGCTATAACGCGGACTTGTGAAGTCAGCGGTCTTAATCTCAAGACGAGATTTTTCGGCTTCAGTTAGGAAGCTTGGTTTCCTATTTTTTTTGGAAGGTATCTCAAGACGAGATATCAAACCCAATGGTGCTGGTTATAGAGACTTACCTCGCAGTCATCCGCTCTGCCGATAAAGTAATCGAGGGCCCTGCCGGACTCGATATTGATGTGAGAAGTGAGCTAACTCCTCTGACAGCTCATCCGAAAGGACTCAGAGACTATCTATCTCTTCATTGATCCTGTAACCTATTTACGGTGCCTCACTCATCAATTTTTCTTCAACTATTTTTTTAATAAAGTAACTCTTTTAATTTACTTGGCTGTAACATTAGTTGAGTCGATCGCTACCTCGATCAATACGTCACAGTGGACAGCCCCTATGAAGGGGCGACACAAAAGGGAGGCATTTTTCGTGGCGCGACGCCGGGATTCGATCCGAGCACCCTCAGCACTAAAAACTAGCGCTCAAGCCCCCATTAGTTTATAAATTTCCCAATTTAATGGGAAATATCTGGTTTTCAGAAATGAATTAATACGGTAAAAATGCGTTCGGCTCTCTTCGTTTTCGGTACTCGTCGTGCGTTCTGGAACCAATTAACGACGAGTACCAAGGTACCACTATATTTGGTACGCATAGATATCTATTTTTACATTATATTTACTTCTTTTTAAAATAAAACTTTTTACAAATAAACAAATTTATAAACTAATTGATTAAATGAAAGTTCCTATCGCGGAAATGTTACATTTCTTATTATGTTAGTTATCGTCTACAAGTAATTTTTAAATTTCACATGTTATAAGCATTGTCCGAAACGTATATTTGAGTTCAGACACTACATTAACGCATTATAAGATAAGTATTAAAATTCTATGGTCCTATGAGGATTATCATAACTATAAAATAAAATAATATTCTCAAATTAGAGGCTTTTAATGTAGACATGTAATAATAAATTTCTATCAGGCCGAGATTATACAAATTATGATAGCTGTCAAAACGCTAGGATTGCACATTACTTGGGTTCGATAAGTTTACCTAAGGGAATAGATAAACTTAACTTTAAGTTTACCTAGGAGATAAGTTTATCTAGGATAAAAGGTAAACTTACCTTTAGCTTTACCTAGGAGGTAAGTTTACCTAGGAGAAAATGTAAACTTACCTTTAAGTTTACCTAGGAGAAAAAGGTACCCTTACCTTTAATTTTTCCTAGGAGGTTTTACCTAGGTAAGTTTACCTAGGAGAAAAAGGTAAACTTACCTTTAAGTCTACCTAGGAGATAAATTTACTTAGGAGAAACAGGTAAACCTACCTTTAAGTTTACCTAGGAGATAAATTTACCTAGGAATAAAAGGTAAACTTATCAAATACAAGTAATGTACAATCCCAGCAAAAACTACTAATATCTCATGCAAAATGTGCGATAAATTTATTTTTTCAAACTTACGTGATACTTTCTGTACGAATCATAAGGAACCTCAAACACTTTTCTATGCATTTCTCTGGCATCATCTATTTTTTCTGTATTATAACTATTTCCAGATGTGTAATTCAGAAACGACATAATTGCTATTTCTGACTGGTCGCCAGGAAAGTGTCTAAAACATAGGTAACAAATTATTAAATAAAATACCCTTAACATTATTAAACTAAAAAAAAATTAGTAAAATTACTCTTATTAAAAAAGACCCTCAAAACCGTCATGGATAAATAATTATCTCTCTGTGAATTTAAAATAAAATGTAATTTCGTTGAAGACTATTTCTTGAATTCTCCAATTTTATGACTAAGATTAATTTCTAAATGGGGCACATATACTTAAGATCTGTTTATTGCAAGCTCATGGGTACAAACAATGCAAACGATACAGTTGGCGTAGATATTTCCATATACGATCTAGACCATATGGATATTGTATTGAAAAATAAGTACAATAAACTTCCTATTGCCGAAAATAAAATAAACTCCAAAAGCGATGTATCAAGAAGATATTTAATTAATGAAATCTTAAAACCATATTAAAAGTTCGTAAAGAGAAAGTATGACTGATTGCTCAATATTTGATTTTTAAGAGCTTTGGTAACATATCATTTTATCATACGACAAAAATATTCAGAGTCGTGACTTGTTATTTGTATCACATTCGACAAAATTTTTATTAAGAGTCTTTAATATCAAGGCGAGTACACATACAGCGAACAAAGGCGAACGAAGGGTAACGAACAAAGTTGTTCGTTTAATATATACGTAGGAACGAGCACCTCCGAACACATTTATTTACCACGGTTTTCTCACTAGGAGGTTCATCAAAGGAAGTTCACTACTCTTCAGGAATCATCGTTCGCTGCATGTATACGGAAACCACAGTTTGGCTTCGAATTTTTTTGACTTTTTGCTTTGGAACTCCATTTCGAATATTATACTTAACGTCGTTGCTCGTTATTGGAAAGAATTGAGCAGTATTGTATGGATTCGATTACTGACCACAACAATTCACTTCAGGAAAATGAATGAACGGCTGCACATGTATTCGGTTTGTTAATGTGGACGACCAACTAAATTTCATACCGAACGCCGAATTTGTTCGTTGAAATTTGGAACAATTTGTTCGTTACCCTTTGTTCACCGTAGTTCACTTTTAGAAGAAAGACATTTCAAACGAATCCCAACAATAATATCTTGGGGAGATATTATTCTGAAAAACTTGGTGCTCTGTTCTGTACCATACCCTTACTTTCTGTTATTTCATAAAAAGGATAATTATGAATTATGGAGGAGTTAAATTTTTCTGGCAACAATGACAAAAGAAACTTCATTTAAAGACTATGATATAACCAAGAGTATCTTTTTTCGCATTTCCTTTCGCACCTCTTTCTGTTAATCTTTAAATACATTTTAGACATGCAGCCCACACTAAAAGATAAACTGTCCCATACAAATATCCTGTAAGTCTCTACGTGCAAAGTAACGTGTGAAAGTAATACTATTTTAGTGTTGTAATTTATATTCAAGTGTGGCATTTTAAGTAAACTTCAAATATTTTTTCTACTCACTCCTTAATGAGGCCTTTAATTCTTCGAATACGCGTAAATGTCTTGCTACACAAGCTTGCAGTTCTGAAAAAGGCTTTCCAAGTTTCAGCGTGAGGAGTTAAATCAAATTTCATTTCTGGTTGTAAAAGAGGTAAGAAGTATGTAAATTGAAAAGCAGTATCATTAAAATATTTCGAACAAATATCTTATGAAATTTCAAATAAATTAATTATTTATAAAAGGGTAAAATAAAATTTCCTAAAGGTCCTAATCAGGTTCATTGAAAGTTGCAGGATGATGGGAGGCTGTTCCAGATTACATCATGACTAATGGGTACCGCAAAGTTCGGAGGTCGATTCTTTGCCCGGTGTTCCAACAATTTTGACCAAGCAACCCCAAGGACCGTATCTGGTGGTCTCGTTCCTCCTACCTCTACGGAAGGACTTTATGGCTTACAGATTTAACGTAAGAGAACATTTAGAAGCGCTTTTTGGGATTCGAATCGAGTACCCTCATTTCTGAATTCTGAGGCGCTAACAAATTGAATACCCCGGACTTTTTTAACTTTACTGCCACGGTTTATTATGCTAGCAGTCAGCTGAAAGATCTTCATGTTATGCAGGACATCAAAGCCCTTCTAAACGCTTCCTGTAATGCCCTGAGTTTTCCACAGTAAAATATTTGATTTGAAATACTAGCAGGGGTTTACCCTACTGCCAGTCAATATGTGAGGGGTTGAAATTCGCATCTGCTTCATCAGACAAAAATTGTGTCACTCAAATTTAGCTAGCAGTGTTCACAATCGATTCACTTCAACCTAGTAAAATTGCTTAAGTAAGTACTTAGAAATATATTCTATCATTTTTTTTTCATCTGACCGAGGAAACGAAATTTATTATCACAAAATTAGAGTAGGTAACCAGTAGACTAACAGGGAAAATTGCTCTTTAACTCTTGCATGCATTAAAATAAACTAAGTTCAATCTGAAACAGAAAGTAAATATTATATTATAATTAATCTCAATTTTTATTAAATCATTGAATTTCGTTTTGAAAATTTAGTTTCTATTTATCTGTTTTATATTCAGTAAAATTCGAGTGTATAGAAATTACAGAGTTCCTTTATATGTAGAGAGATGTTGCAAACACTTTAAACTAGGACAAATGTTGAGAGATAGCAATGAATATAATAGGATATCATATATAATTACTATAACTTAAGTGACTCGGAACGACTTAAATTTTACTAATGCCAATTTTATCATCTAAGTCTACTTTTCGCCGAAAATTTCATTACTTAGAAACGAACACTTATATTTAACTAGTATAATCGCCTTTGGGAGAAACGTGGAAAAAGTGATTGGGTTTCTTAAATTAGTAAAGATTAAAAATGTTTTAAATGGGATTGGTGTACGACATTCATTTGGCCTTCCTTTTATTTTTATGTTGCATCAAATTTAACTTTCGGTTAAAAAGTTAAGCAATTGTTATAAGAGTTTCCCTGATGTACTTTCTGATAATTTTATGACAGTTAATTATGCGTACAACTATTCATTAAAAGTTTTCTATCGGGTAAATGAATATAGATTTTGTTCGATTTAAATAAAATTAAGGCTTACGAGTTCTATCGTCCGAGAGCAAAACATCAGTAACTTTGCCATCTATCCAAATCCCTACAACTGTCATTTTGTTTTGCGTTAGTACTCCAGTCTTACTACAACAAATGCTGCTGACGGATCCCAGTCTTTCTACGGCTTCATAGTTTTTCGGTAAACAGTGGTTTGACGCCATTTTCACAGCTGTTTGAGATAAACAAGCCTATAAAGATAATTTTTTAATGTTTCTTAAGAATGTAGTAAAATTGGGCTTATTTAATAATTGTTGATGGAAAAAGCTACCACAAATATATAAAAAAAGACTATCTTACATATTTAGAATTTATCTTTGACACATAATTTACATTTATTGAGTGGTGTATGATCAGCTAGCTAGCAATCTCCACCATACCTTTCTTTTTCGATACAGGGAAAAGGACTATATTTTATACGTCTTTAAAGATACAAATTTGGAATCACTTTTAGAAAATTCCCCACATTAATTTTCATCAGTAGACCTTCTTTTATTCAGAAGCACAACAGCCTCTTACAGGCCTTGGCTGCCTCAAGCACGTTCTCCTTCCAGCATCTTCTATCCATAACTACTCCTCTCCAATTTATAATTTTCAAAGATTTTAAGTCTTTTTCAATGTCATCTAACCATTTAGTCGGTGGTCTAGCTCTAGTTCGGGATCCCTTCGGTTTTTCAAATATCAAGATCTTAGTGGGATTATCTTTCGAGCTTCTCCAAATATGGCCAAGCCATCTTAATCTATTATTACGGATGTCTTTTGTTATTTGTGGTTGCCTATAAAGTCTATACAGTTCAAAATTATATCTAGTTTTCCAGCGTCCTTCTTTCTGCAATTGGCCAAAAATAGCCCCGAGGATTTTTCTCTCAAACATGTATACAGAGCGCTGCGTGTCTATGCTCAAGGTCTTTGTTTCACTCATTAGTAGGCTATTTTACAAAAAAAAAATGTCGTTTTAAATCGATCGAAGAACTATAAGAAAAAATCCTTTAACTCAGTTTTGAGTAAAAAAATGTAGATTGCTAGTTTTGACCCTACACCACGCAATTTATGTCATAAAACTTACATTATTTTCCACAAAAGAATCAAAGTATCAAAGGAGTATTTTGTAAAGCGATGGTTTCAACTCTAGGTGTCACAGACAGCAGAGATTTGCTAAGTTACGAGTGTCAGTTTAGGACCAATTAATTATATAATTGTTAGCGAGTTACACTAAAGACTACTTGTGAAACGAATCATGTACTTGCCTTTCCGGGTATTGCGTCATTTGTTCTAGACCGGTTTGATCATAAAACCTGACAACCGGATCAAATCTTTAATCGAATTTCCACAGCTGTGAAGAAGCTACCGTAAATAATTTATTATTCAGTTTCCAGTAGTTGGTGCGTTTTAAACAAACCGGATCGTTGAATATCATTAAATGAGGCGTATATAAGGCTCACATACGATTCAGTAACAAAAAAAAAAAAAAGAGCAGAAGGAGGAGCTTTTCTCGACTATAGTTGAATAGATAGATAATGAAGCTGAGGACAATCTGAAGAAAGGTAATGTTGATTTATAGTTTAAGTTTAAGACGCAGTAAAGAAAATAGAATAAGGGGCTAACAGTCTTTGCCTATGCCTAACTTGAGGTAATTCCATCACAGTGTATAGACACTGTTGTTTGTATATATGAGACTTGTTTTTTTTAATGAATTTAGAGAACGCTATTGATTGATATGGATATTTTATTGTTGAAGATTTTTAAACTAACTTTTAATATTTTAAACAAATAAATTTGAATTGTTATTGTTGAAAAAGTCTTGTCGTCTATGCTTTCATCAATAGTTTTAACGTATACCTATTGTAACAAACAACGTTTCTTCTGCGATTTTACTCTGCAATTTAATTATTAGGTTTTTTGTTGACGTGCTCGTTTCACGTGCACGCTGACAATAAAAGAGGTTATGGGCCAGATGTTACTGAAGGTATATGACCATAAAAGCTAAATAGGCAATGACCAGATGTTATTGACGGTATACGCTCATAACAACTGAAAGGATTATTAGCAACAATGTTATTACAATATTTCGCCCATGAAAATATGTTTTTACGTTTTGATACTATATCAGTGGCCCTGAAGATGGGGGGGCGTTGAATGGAATTGAAGTAAGTTTAATGTTGATGCATATTAACATAGACGACAAGTGAAGTTTATTTTGTATTTTGAAAGAATTTGAAGTTTTGAAAAGTGAATTTCGGGGATACAATTAAAATGCAGACCCAAATAGAGAAGCTGAACGCAACAAATTACGGGAATTGGGCTGAAGATATGAGGTACATTCTTATGGAGCGTGGATGTTGGGGCATAGTAGCAGGCACAGAGCTAGTACCAAAACTTAAAATTAAGAATGAAAAAAACGGAAGTTGAAAGCACAGCGAGTAAAGATACCGATACTACAAAGAGTGTAACTACTCAGGTAGAGTATCCGGGTCCTGAAGTTACATATCGTGACATTAGGGATTATAATCTCCGTGCAGGAACCGCAATTTCATTGATTTATTTAAATATTTCCCCTGAATTTCGGAAAATAGTGGAGGGAATAGAGAATGCCCGAGAAGCATGGCTCAAATTAAAATTATTTTTTGAACCCGACAATAGGTCGAGGCATATGCAACTGATTAATGAACTATTTTCTAGCAGAATTCAACCACATGAAAAAATTAGCCTGTTTGCAGCACGTTTAACGAGAATTGTTGAAAAATTACGAGGTATAAACCAACCAATTAATGAAATTTACGTTAGTTTTCAGTTATTACGCTACTTACCAGAAACTTATGATAGCATTTCACAATCCATATTACGATGGCCAGAAGAAAAATTTAAATTTAAGGACATACTCGTAGAACTGGTAGCTGACGAAGATAGACTGACGGTACGAGAACAAGACCGTAACAAAATGCATGAAGTCAAAGCTTATTCTGCAGTCACACGCAAGAAAAATATGACATGTTTTAGGTGTAATCAGGTGGGACATATTAAAAGAAATTGTTTCAATGGAAATCCCGTTAACGAGTACCAACAGAGACAGCGTGTTCCACCAAGAAATACATCACCTTATCGGAAGAGTACGGCAGTTAGAGGTCATTCCCCTGCACGTGGAATAAGTCCTGTGCGTTATAAATCAAAACCAAATTCAGCAAATAAGAAGGTGAGATTTCCTTCGATTAATCTTGTGCAAACTTATGTGAGTAATTTTGAAGAATCTTCGAATTTATGGACTTTCGACACTGCTGCTAGTCATCACTTTTGTAAAGTGAAGGAGTGGTTCCAGGATTTTGAGGAAATAAAGGACGATAAATTATCCGTAGCTATCGAAGGAGTGACATTCCCGATTACAGGTAGAGGGACAATTCAGCTACAGTTTGGCTCCAGAACATTCCATTTGTACAATGTCATGTATTCACCTAATCTTAAGTTGAATTTAATTTCAGGTTCTGTTTTAGACAGACAAGGTCTCAGGTTCGAAGGCGGTCAAGGTATGGTAAGAATTAAAAACCGGTATGATAAAACTGTTTTTTTTTGCCAAATTAAAGAATGGTTTATATCAGGTTTGTCCTAAAAATCCCCGAGTTGCCAGAATAAGAGAGGATTGCAGTGCTTGTGTGGCCAGGAAAGTTGACGATGAACTGGTACATCGAAGGTTAGCACATATAAGTCCATATGTAGTCCGGGATACAATTAGGAAACATGCCATAAAGGGGTTGGAAAAATTTGAAGATCATAATTTTGACTGTGAAACCTGTACACTTAACAAGTTCAGACGGGTTAGTTTTAAATCTGTAAATTTTAGACGCTCTAAATATCCCAATGATTTGATCTATATGGATACTTGGGGTCCTTGCAGTACTATTGGTCGCAACGGTGAAAAATATTTTTTATCGATTATAGACGACCATTCACGTAAGTGCTCTGTGTACCCTATGTGTGAAAAATCTGAGGTTTTCCGGATTTTTAGAAATCATGTCGCTCGTGCAGAGAGGTTCCTAGGGCGGAAAATAAAAAGTATCCGTACCGATAACGGGACTGAGTTTGTAAACAATAATTTTACACAATTTTGCAATGATCATGGGGTAAAACATGAACTCACAAACACATATACACCAGAGCAGAACGGTACTGCAGAAAGGTTCAACCAGACAGTATCAAATGGGGCGAAGTGCTTGTTAGCAGACAGTGGGTTAGAGACAAAATTTTGGCCTGATGCAGTTTTAAGTTTCACCTATGTCTGGAACAGGGTTGTACATAAAGGTCTAAGTAAGACACCATTTGAGCTTTTTGGAGGGTATAAGCCATCGGTAAACCACTTGAAGCCGTTTGGGTCCATCGCGTATGTTGGTGTACCACGACAACACAGAGCGAAGTCAGACGCCAAGGCGAAGAAAGGGGTGATGATTGGATATGCCTTTAACACCAAGGGTTATCGGATATGGTTCCCAGACACCAATAATGTGGTGGAGACCATAAATGTCAGATTCTGTGAGGATTCACAAGGGATGGAAGGCGACAGTGGAGCAATGATGGGTCCCAGTGATAATCCTAACACCGAATCATACTCCAAACATGAGGGAGATGAAGACGTTTCTATTATCAATTTAGGTCAGAATCTACCCCGTGAGAGTGACGAAGATTTGGAAAAAGATAGTCCTGAAGAAACCCAAATTGATAAGAGTCCCTTGCCAGCCCAAGATCTTAGAAGTAGCGATTGGAAAAGAAATCCATTTGGTCGATTGGAAAGAATCCATTCCGATTCCTCAGATAAAAATGGATATAAAGGGAAAATATCAGATAAACCAGCTACCGCATCCACAAGTTATGCTAGTTCTTGACTAGACGATATACAGATGCCTAATACTTACAAGCAAGCATTGAAATCACCACAGCATAAACAGTGGGTAGAGGCCATGGAAGAAGAGATGAAAGTCATGACAGAAAGACAGGTATGGCACCTAGTTGAGTTACCATCAGATACAGATATCATAGGATGCCGGTGGGTTTTTGCGTTGAAAAGAGACGAAAAGGGCGAGGTGGCCAGGTATAAGGCCAGACTGGTGGCACAGGGTTTTAAACAAATTAAAGGAGTTTCTTACGAAGAGACTTTTAGCCCAGTCATTAATTTCAGTCTAATTCGTTTTTTCTTCTCACTTTTAGTAGTTTTACAGGGTTGGACCCACAGACAGTGTGATGTCAAAGGAGCTTATCTGTATGCACCATTAAAAGATGATATTTACATGTCTCAGCCTCCCGGTTTTGTTGTAGAAGGTAAGGAAGATTTTGTATGCAAATTGGATAAAGCTATCTATGGATTGCATCAAAGTGGTAGAGAATGGTTCTTCGAGATTCATAAAGTATTGATAGAACTAGGTTTTAGCAAACTAAATTGGTGTAACTGTGCATATGATTTTAATTGTGTGTTGATTTTACTTTTATATGTTGATGACATGGTTTTGTTCGGTAAGGACGAGGAGATAATAGACAAAGCCATAGGATTGTTGAAGACACATTTTGATTTAAAAATTTTGGGAAAAACTAGAAAGCTGTTGGGAGTTGAGTTTGAAGAAAAGGGGGGAGAAGTTTTGTTGAGTCAGTCAATTTATATTGACGATATTCGTAAAAGGTTTACAAAATTCTTCGTACCGGTTTCCTCACTTCCAATCAGCAAGGGTACAGTATTCTCAAAGAAACAGTGTCCACAATCAGATGTTGAAATAGAAGAAATGAAACAATATCCCTATAGAAATTTACTAGGCTGTCTATCGTTCCTCGCTAGTAGAACCAGGCCCGACATAAGTTATGCCGTTAACATTTTTAGCCAATACCAAAGTAATCCTGGTAGAATTCACTGGGATGGTTTGATAAGACTTTTGGGCTATGTTATACACACACACACAATTTTAAACTTAAACTTGCGTGCAATGAACCTAGTATAACGGTTTACTCCGATGCAGATTTCGCAGCCAATAAGGATGACAGGACTTCTATGGGGGGACAGATAGTGTTTCTTGGAAAAGCTCCAGTCATGTGGAGGACTTTCAAGGAGAAGTGCGTGTCGTTGTCAACTATGGAAAGTGAATTCTACGCTATGACAGAGGCCACAAAGGAACTTATGTGGTTTGATAGAATTCTAGAAGAATGTTATGCCAGAAAGTTAGTTCTTGGAGGAAAGCTTAGGTCAATTCTATATGTTGATAACATGGCGTGTATAGATTTTGTTAAATCCCCAGTAGAGAACCATAGAAGTAAGCATATTGATGTCAAATTATTTTTTATTCGTGACCTAGTTTATCAGAACATATTTGACATAAATTATATAAAAAGTAAAGAAAATCTAGCAGATCCTTTTACCAAACCCCTGACCAAATTCGAACTGAGGCACCTATGTGATGAGATTTTTGCATGAACTTTTCTTGAATTTTTGCACGAATTTATTTTGAAGTGGTGTGTGCACTTAGTGTTTGAAATTGTGAATTTTTGCAATGTTTTTGTTTACTTGTTTTGGGTGGATGTTTTTTTCCCCACCTAAACGTCTGAAGGTGTCTAAGGTGACATTTTTCAGCATATCATCTGGATCCGAACAGCCTAACGTACCGTCTCGGGTTAGGTGCAAATGTAATTGTCAGAGTGGTTCAGGTGGTGTATTTGTAAATTTGTCGAGGCACCGGAGGGCTTTGGGTCGCGGGTATGTTTTTTTTATTTTTGGTGAATCCCTGTTTTGTTGAGGGGACTGCCACGTTAATTATTCCATCCACCTAATCAAGGAAAGTTTGTCTAATGAAAAATTTGTTTAAAGCTCAGTGTTTGTATGTGAATTGTTTTTCTGATATTTATGCAGTGCGATATTATGGGATGTATCCTGTGTTTTTAGATATTTAAATATTTTACGATAACTTCTCAATGGAAAACCAATTTGTTTTATGTGTTTGAATGAATTTGTATGAGTGGGCGCCCACGTACATATGTATTGATATTTGAATATGATTGAATGTAGTCGTGTCCTAGTCATTGTATGTTTTAACTCTTTATTGTGGTTTGTTAGTTGTTATATTGGTTTTCAGCCAACAATAGTGTACAGAAGCAGAAATAACTTTTGTTTAGAACTTGCAGATTTGAACCTTCTCAGCAATTTGTTTTGTACCTGTGTATTCCTAAGTTAAGACTGTATTATTGTTGTTATATGTTGCTATCGCATTTTTGTTAACAAGACTAATGTTGGTTTGAATTAATTGTTTTATATGTATTCTAGTTCTGACAGAAAAAAATCGAAATGTAAACTGTGATGGTTTTGAATTCTCGTATTACTAGTTTATGTCGAAAAGACAAGTGGGGGGGCATTTGTTAGCGAGTTACACTAAAGACTACTTGTGAAACGAATCATGTACTTGCCTTTCCGGGTATTGCGTCATTTGTTCTAGACCGGTTTGATCATAAAACCTGATAACCGGATCAAATCTTTAATCGAATTTCCACAGCTGTGAAGAAGCTACCGTAAATAATTTATTATTCAGTTTCCAGTAGTTGGTGCGTTTTAAACAAACCGGATCGTTGAATATCATTAAATGAGGCGTATATAAGGCTCACATACGATTCAGTAACAAAAAAAAAAAAAGAGCAGAAGGAGGAGCTTTTCTCGACTATAGTTGAATAGATAGATAATGAAGCTGAGGACAATCTGAAGAAAGGTAATGTTGATTTATAGTTTAAGTTTAAGACGCAGTAAAGAAAATAGAATAAGGGGCTAACAGTCTTTGCCTATGCCTAACTTGAGGTAATTCCATCACAGTGTATAGACACTGTTGTTTGTATATATGAGACTTGTTTTTTTTAATGAATTTAGAGAACGCTATTGATTGATATGGATATTTTATTGTTGAAGATTTTTAAACTAACTTTTAATATTTTAAACAAATAAATTTGAATTGTTGTTGTTGAAAAAGTCTTGTCGTCTATGCTTTCATCAATAGTTTTAACGTATACCTATTGTAACAAACGTTTCTTCTGCGATTTTACTCTGCAATTTAATTATTAGGTTTTTTTGTTGACGTGCTCGTTTCACGTGCACGCTGACAATAATTATAAGATTATTTCGTAAAATTGCAGTTTTCAGTTGTATAGGATACCATTTTTACTATAAATATTTAGGGAAGCCAAAGTCTGCAGTTAGTACTGTTCAGCACGGTCATATGTTCCTAAATTTTGTTTTCTTCCAGTTGCTGGGAACTGAGCGATGCTCTTATCCCGGAAGAAGCCAGAAGTTTATGACTACTTCACCCCATGCACTGCATGAGTTTTCCCCGGTGCACCACAGGGGGTGGGTCCACCTTACACCCGTTTGAAACGTTCCGGTCCCGTAATTTTGAACAGAGTCAAGTGATGAGACCCCGCACCTCCAGAAATAATGTTTGGGAACTTGGAGGATATTGAAGCTAAGACAGATTTTTTTCCATGCACCAGCCGCCCTTAATGCACACGTCGGCAGTTTTGTCAGCGTCGGGTATCGAACCAGCAACTTGCAGATCACTGGCTCAACGCCTTTGCTGACAGGGCCGCCGCGCCCTCGATCCTAATCTAACACGGACAGATCGTCAGCACCACGGTAAACTAACGAATGTGAAAAATCGATAGTGTAAACTTTCGAATAAGAATATTCGTTAATTTAGCATGTAAATCAACAAAAGCTCGATATTCGTCAAAATGACATTACTGATTCCGGCTTTCCGAGCGCCGTAGAGATTCGACACTTTACCACAAGGTGGGCCTTGGAATATTAGGATAAACAAATGAATTTGAAAAATGAAATTTATCACATCCGTTAGTTTGCCGTGGTGCCAACGAGATGTTCCCTCTACTGCAGTGGTTCCCAACCGGTGGTCCGCGAGAGCCTCGGGAGTGGTCCGGTACCACATATAAAATAGTTACCAAATAAATGGGGATTTTGAAAGCAATGTTCATTGAACTGGATGGGCGGAATATTTCCGATGACTATCAGGTGTCGAATTAAAACTTCTTAAAAGTTTAACTTAATTATTTTATTTTTTGCCCCTTTTGCCTGAGGGAGATTCTATACCCCCATAACCCCCAGAAGGTCCCCTCCCCCCTGAAGTCGGTTTGGAGAGGGGGTTCGCACATGGTTCAATTTCTGGCTTAGTGGTCCGCAGACTTCTACGAGTTGGGAACCACTGCTCTACTGCGAGTACAGGAATTACACTCAGCGATTGGCGTCATCAGGTTCTTCATGCCAAGTGCCTTCGGGACCAGGACTATTTATATTTATGAATTCACCATAAGTACCAGTGTTATAACAAGAAATGAGATCTGTTTTTCTGAAAGGTGCGTCGGTGAAGATTTGTATACAGGCAATCAATATTATTTCTCGAACAAATTACACTCATGCACTGTTCTAATTGAGGATGAAAGCACTTAAATGGAACAATATAATAATCAGGATTCTATTGTAAATGAAATATTTTAATTAAGAGTTTGATCTTACAAATATAAACTAACAGGGAGAAAGATACTCGCCATTTTCATCACAAAATTCTTATAAACCATTAAAAGCAATATATTTTGTTCTCAGTAATAAAAATAACTTATTAAAATAAATTACTATATTATTCAAACAAAAACTGATAAAACATTACATTTTTATAGAAAACAAATGCAAAAATTTGATAAAACTATAGGTAAAATTTTGCAAACCATCGGAAGATTTACTATAACTCGTAATTAATTTATTTTTTATTTGACTCCAATAATCTGTTGTCGTTGTTTAGATGAATAACTCTTTTTATTAAGTAACCAATGGAATTTTTTAACTTAAGTTTAATTAGACTCCAGATAGTTTTATAGATAAATGTATAGTAGCTAAATAGTCAGAAAATCAACTAATTTTTTTCGGTAATAGTTTTTGCGAAAACCTTTTCTTTATTATTCACAATAGCCTGTAATTAAAAATAACTAACGCTGAAAAAGACTTTAAGACAGAAACAACAAAAGATAATTTATTCATCCATATCCATTTAAAAACACAGCTGGGAAAATAAAAGTTAGTTTTGTAGGAGGTTCACTAGTTTTAGGAATTTGAAATATTTGACTAATACTAAAATATTAGAATCAGAAACTTCAAGAAGATCGATGTAGTTAAATATTGTAATATGGTAAGCCCTTTTAATCTGACATTCAGCATCTAAAATAAACAGGAAAATCTCTGTTTGTATTTGTTTAGTAGCATCTCTTGGGAATGATCATGTAGAGAACAGTTTTCATGGGGGAAAAACATCGCAAATGTAGCCAGTACCAAGATTAAAAAAAATCAGGCATTAACTAACTATGACTGTATTATTCCAGTCCTAAGTTAGATGGCAATGGAATCACAGATAACAAAATCCATTGTCCTGTAATGCTCATAGTAATTGCTTTAATAAAACTAGTTCTTTTAATGTGATATTGCTAAATTTGTCTTTACTCTTGGGTATTCCATTTTATGTAGTCTTCCAGACTGAAACAGGTCCGCTTGGATCACTTAAGCCAGTGAAATGACATAAAGGTATAGAAGATTAAATAAAATGATATCTGACAAACTGATTCGACAATGATACTCATATCATTTTAAATACAAAATACAATCAGTTACTTATTTTTATGTCGATATTCATCTAAAAGAAGCATTCTGTTAGAGTGCAAGGTATAACTAAATTGCCTGTGGTATCAAATAATTCAATATGTTGACCATATTATCTGAACCCGTGTGTTTTGAGCTACAGAAGTGACATAACATACGGAAGCTAAGTTTGATTTGTTTTAGATAAAATTCGCGAGTTTATTATCTATAAGACAAAATATTTATTTTTATTTTTCAAACATCTTACTTTATGTTAAGGTATGTCATTAACGTTCGAGTAATGTTCAAATAAATATTCCCGAGGAATTTTATCCGAATAATTATGTCTGTAGTAAATGTAAAGAAATTATACGCATGATTTCAACATTATATATCAACAGTTGTTTAAATATTCAATAAGGTATAATACGGACTTGGAAGCTACAATATCATAAACGTAATTCAATTTTATCTCGAAACGTGAAACAAGATGCTTTATAGTTTCTATGTCGTCACAATTTATTAGTTTCATATTTCGATGACATTTGTCATTACGGAAGTTTTATAGCTATTAAGGCGGCTAATATAGCGATCTGGGCTTCCTAATAAATTGCAAGGTATTCGTTTTTTCTATGAATTATTTTGGGTTCCTTTCTTCAAGGATGTGTTTTATGTATTTCTCCTAGGGAGGCATTGTACATGTTCCCAACGTAGGGTATTAATGTTGGCATTGAAAAAAATGTGACGTTAGTATAAAAACTGTTTTAGTGTTTTAATAATACCATATGCATAAAAGACTAACACTTTTTATTATATTTTTTAAGAAACTTCGATAGCTTCTGTATTATAATAATATTATAAAACTGAATCATACTTTGTTTTATGAAAATATACTTTTATACATATTTTGTAATAATAGAAATCATTTTAATCGTCGTATTTCTATTTAGCAATGCATGTGAGCTTTTGATATTAATATATGTAAATTTATGGGAAACAAATGAAAGAGAACTAAAATTTGAATGCCGAGAGGGGATTTAAAATATTTGGCTTGTGCAAGGTTATGAGAGTTTTAAGGAGTTTAAAGAATTTCTTTCACTCAAACAATACAGCCGAGTCCAGAAATTCCGAGTCCATGGCAAGCATGTTTGCAACCCTTTGGCATTAAACTGCAAATCCTGAAATCTTTACACCGCGAATAGCAAAATAGTAGCATAGGGCTAAAATCACCAACCAGCTTCAGTATATTCTCTCCTTTATTGTTCTATTTTCGAGGGTCTTCATACTATTTCAGTTTTATAACTCCAAAATATCGGATACTTGATCTTTGAGAGCCTAAATGGGAATCAACTTCTAAACATAAGCTCGATAAAAAATTCTATCGATCAGTTTTTCTTCGATAAGTGTTCCGCATTCTCATTTTGTTATATTATCAAAGTGTTTTTTGTAATAAAAGGATTCTTCTAGGAGAATTCTTTACTCTCCTTTATTTTTCAGATCGCGAGAAAAACACGTTTTCTACACATTTAGTAGACTGTTAAATCGTAATTTTCGCGAAACTTTTAACATCATTTTACCCAATAAATTAAATCGCTAATTTAATCAGACAGGGTTCAAATAAAGGGAATCTATTCTAGCAACTGTAATTGAAAAAAAACAAATAAAATAAAATATAGCAAAATAAAGTGTTTAAAAAGGTGTATATATTTGTTTCTAAAAGTATAAAACAAAAATCATTTCATACATCGAATAAAGTAAAAGAATTTAGAAGTAAAGTGTAAAAAGTATACATAATAAAAAGTAATGAAATAGAGCATTAGTAAATGATACTGTTTGTCTTCGCGCAAAAGCTCTTGGATTGTTATTAAAGAAGCTAATTAAACTACGCATAAAATACAAAATACTGTGAGTCGGCATATTTACCTACATTATTAAACTCTCAAAATTGATAAGTCCCTTTTCATGAGTTTTTCAATATAAAGAATTTTCAAACATCCCAAAATTTTAATAAACGTTGGTATAACATCACTATCTTCTTAAATTGCATAAAAAAAATTAAAGCGTTTTAGACTCATTACTTCATATAGTGTGACTTGTATTTTTTACGCCTTTCTCTACTGCAAATCCATTTAATGAGGTACTAAGATTAAAGACCGATTTTTCCTAATTTCTCTTTAACACTCCGAATGATTTTCATACTAATTACCTTGTGAACTGGTTAAAAAAGAAATGTAATTTCAAGATGTCTTGTAATTCGACACAAGCAAATCTTCTACAGAAACTGCAAAGAAACATTTTACAAAAATGCCGAAGTGTGCTATCACATAAAAGGGATATAAAACATGATAATAGATATCTTAGCTCCCCAAAACTGTATTCCAAGTTGAATTCCAAGTAAAACCCGCATAATCACTTTATGTTCATTTATAATTGGTGCTTAAAATAGTATGTTTTATTATGATAGAAAGAGATTTATAAATCGATTGAGGAATAAAAAATTATATTCTAACATATATATAAAAAGCAAGGAAGAGAGCGATACACCAAGAAGTGTTTCACAAACCGGTCGATCGTTTTTCAGCAAAGCATTCTATTACACCAGGCGCATGTATTTATTGATTTAGCTAGTGAATTGTGCTAACTTATTCTTTTAATACCTTCGCTGCCACGTGGACACCGATGATGCACATTAGATTTTTAGTCGTGTGCTGCGTGCATCACCGGTGTGTTATATGGCAGCAAAGGTGGTAGACATGTTTACCCATAAAAAAAAGAAAATGAAGTGGTCAAATACAAGCATGTGGTAATAGAAATCCAAGAAAGAACGTCTCAAAATCGAAAGAAAAGAACCAGATGTGTAGGCTTGTTAATGAAAACACAAATAAGAAAACGCGAAGAGTCAAGTCATAAAAACAGCAAAAAGGTGCCAACAAAGTGCAACAGGTGTGATGGGTTTTTATGTGTGACTTTTTTTCATGAATATATATTAATTTTCTAGCTACAAACGTGGCTCATAATGACTGTCACATTACCTAGAAGCTATATACACCACCCATAGGTCAGGTTCTATTTTCAATTTTATTTTTCAAAGTATGTTTATTTTTGTATTTTCTAAGTGAAATAAACTATTTATAATAATCAATATCAATTATTTCGGTATGGGGAAACACTTAATGCTCCTATGGGGGCAGCAAATGTGTTGAGCAATATCTACTTACCGTGATAGTAGAATACAAAATGTCTGGCATACTTGCTATCATCTGCGCCAGTATCAGGACAGTGACTGTAACCCAACACAGATTCTGTAGTATACAGAGGGGCAGCATTATAAGGCAAATGAGAGTTGTTATTGCACCAAATGACAGTATGATTTTTTTTATTGTTTCGTGAGTAGTGGTATTCATTTTCTGGAAAATCGCAGTGTTTTTCATCATTTGTCCATACGCAGTCCGATTTCCTGTAGCAGTCACTATGCCCTCGCCATAACCTATGCAAACAGAAGCAAAACATTTAATAAGTTCTATCTGATTCCAACATACACAAACAAACGAGGATCAGTTTTGGATATTTATGTCAAAATTAAATTCTATGCTACTAAGTCGTGAGTTAAATAAGTGTACAGGTGTTGAATAAATGCAATTGGAAATTAGTTTAATCTATGGTTTAATCTAAGGTTTAATTCGTTTAATTTAACATATTACACAGTTAGAAACTACTTTTCAAAGGGCGCTTTTTTAAGCTTTTTTAAATATAGATATAACTAGTCACCCGTAAGTATGATATAAGTTTATTACAAGTTACTATAAAGCTTTTAAATTTTTTAACCGTTTTATAAGCATTTTAAACTTCAATAAAAAATCTCTTGTCATTCTGTAAAAAAATATGCCGAATAAATTAAAAATTAAATTATTCTAAAGACATAGCTATGATGACCACTTTTTGCAAACTACGCTCCTTCATATAAGAATTATGAACGTTAAGAATTACGTATGTAAAATAATTGTTTTATATATATATATATATATATATATATATATATATATATATATATATATATATATATATATATACCGGGTGGTTATAATTAAATTTCCCCTATAAACGGCATCCTACAGCGCAAACGGGTGAACGGAATGCAACGAAATTTTATATATGGGATATACACAAGATGCGCTCACGGAATTTCGAAAAAAAATTTAGTTTCAAAATGTCCACCAGAGGGCGCCTTTACGGGAAAAACATGAAATTTAACACAATAAACGACCAAAACGGAATCCAGAAACAATATAAACATTTATTGACTAGTTTCTGATTACCTTGTCATCGAACCACATTAAGTAAAGTTAAGGGAGAAACAAAAACAGTTCAGCTTGAGAAACAAGAACAGATTAGGGTGAAATTGCACAAGAGGAGCAGTTGTTAATCTTTTCCAGGACGATGTAGGGAAAGTTGCTCCACGTGATCACCTTCATTCACCTGCAAAATTTCAAGTCGATGGACAGTGTGT
Organism: Dolomedes plantarius; assembly: GCA_907164885.2. Lineage (NCBI taxonomy): Eukaryota > Metazoa > Arthropoda > Arachnida > Araneae > Dolomedidae > Dolomedes > Dolomedes plantarius. The sequence continues at coordinate 156,435,110 of OU015493.1, read as the reverse complement.
TCAACAGTAGATCGTAACTGATCAGTTGTGAGGCTTCGCACATGAAGCGTTATGGAGTTCTTTAAGTCATTCAACGTCGGAACACCTCCATGATACACCAGACCTTTTAAATAGCCCCATAACCAGAAATCGCATGGAGTTAGATCCGGCGAACGTGGTGGCCATGGATTAGGAAAAGAGTGACTAATAACACGTTCCTCTGTGAAGTGTTGGAGCAAAAACGCCTTCACGGACCCATGGATATGTGGGGGCGCACCATCCTGCATGAAAATTGTCGATGTAAGGACCCACCTTTGCTGTAGTTGCGGCACAACAAACGTCTGCAGCATGTCATGGTCCCGACGGCCCGTAACGGAATATGTGACAGGCCCACGTTCACCGATTTCCTCAAAGAAGAATGGCCCAAGGATGAATGTCGCCGTGAATCCACACCAGACAGTGACCTTTGGAGACTGTAGGGGAAATTCAGTCTGGATCCGCGGATTTTACTTAGACCAAATGCGGCAATTCTGTGTGTTGACTATCTCATTGACGTAGAAATGAGCCTCGTCGCTCCACACAATATTCCAAGGCCATGACAGATCAACAGTCATTCTGTTGAGAAAACTAATTGCGAATAAGATACGTTTTGGCTTTTCCCTATCAAGCAGCTCCTGGGTATGGCGGATCTTGTATGGGAAGTAGTGCATTATGTTTTTGAGTACTTTTCGGTCGGTGCTGTAAGAATAGCCTGTCTGTCGAGAAACTGCACGCGCGCTACTGCTCCCAAACTCTGATGTTTGTGACTGTGCGTCAACAGCTGTCTTGACGGCATCAACAAGTACCGATGTGACACGTTTACGACCTCTTCCAGGTTGAACTCTTAATTTCCCCATCTCTTCAAATCTCTTAATCATGGCCCGGATACCTTTAGTAGACATTGGTCCACGTCGTAGGTTCTTTCTACGACGAAATTCACGAACTGCAGCAGAAGCATTCCGCTTGTTTTCGTAAAACAGCTTCACCAATAACGCACGTTCAGCTAAAGAGACCATCATTAGTACAGCCGGAAATATCGACTTAAACATGACAACGTCTGCAAACGTTTTATACCCTAACGTGTTTTGCATAGAACTTCCTCTTCTTCCCAAGCATGCAAATCTCAACATTCTTCACATACAACTGACAGCGTTTACTGGTTTTACATTTTATTACTCATAATTTTTGTTCTGGATTGTTAATATTGTTTCTGTATTCCGTTTTGGTCGTTTATTGTGTTAAATTTCGTGTTTTTCCCGAAAAGACGCCCTATAGTGGACATCTTGGAACTATTTCTTTTTTCGAAATTCCGTGAGCGCATCTCGTGTATAGCCCATATACGAAATTTCGTTGCATTCCGTTCACCCGTTTGCGCTGTAGAATGCCGTTCATTGGGGAAGTTTAATTATAACGACCCGGTATGTATATATATATATATATATATATATATATATATATATATATATATATATATATATATATATATATATATATATATATATATATAATGTTCTGTCCCTGTGTATGTCACCGAACTCCTCCTAAACGGCTGGACTGATTTTTATGAAATTCTGTGTGTGCGATTAAGTTGATTCGAGAATGGTTTAGATTCACAATTTGATCAGATAGAAAATGTTTTTTTAATTAATTTATTTATTTAAGCGTTGTTGTTGATCTTTGGTTAGTTTACGTTCACAATTGGATCCGGTTGGCAGAGCTGCAATCACGTTTCAGATTTTTTTTTTATTTTCATGAATTTTAATGATGTATACACGGGGGCATTCAATAACAATTAACTTAACCTACAAATTTAAATTGTCAATTCTCATTTGATTCTATGCAACTTATGAAGTATTGAACGGCTCATTGATTAGTCATACTAATAGCCATATTAATGAAATTTCGTCCACATACTTGCTAATTTTAACTTCAATAAGTTATTTATATTTATTTGTTGTTTATTTATTACAGAATAATGCCACATCTTCGTGGACGAGGAGGAGATATTGGTCGACGTACACGGAATGCACAAACAGTCCATAACCGTCGGTTAAATAGAACGGCAGAATATCAATTGGCTGACAGTGTAAATTTAAGAAACCATGCTGCAAACACACATGCAAATGAAAATCGAGAGCATCACAATGAACGTCTTCGAGGTAATGCATTGAGACAAAGAGAGGCACGTCAACGAGAGGCACGTCAACGAGTCACCGATGAACACAGAGTACATGATCGACAGCGTGTGCAAGAACATCACGCATTAACACATGCATCACTTCACCGTCTTGCGTTTGAATATGAGCCGGAAATAGACAATTCCTCACATGCACTAATTGTCACTGGCAATAGGGACAAAGAATGCCAACACTGTCATGCATTTAAATACAGAGGTGAGTCGGCCGGTCTTTGCTGCGCATTAGGAAAAGTTTCACTTCCACCATTGAATTTGTCGCCAGAACCATTGAAAACACTATTGGCTGAAGCCACATCTCAATCGAAATTGTTTTTGCGTAAAATTCGTAAATTCAATTCTTGCTACCAAATGGCATCATTTGGAACAACAAAAATCGTTTATAATGAGGATGGTCGTAATTTTGCATCTACATTTAAGATTCGGGGCCATGTGTATCATCAAGTTGGTTCTTTTTTCTCAATGCCTGATGCTGATCCAAAATTTTTGGAAATCTACTTCATGGGCGATCAGGAGCAACAGATTAACACATGCTGCCAATACAACCACATCGAGCAGATGGAGGTTGCTAGTGGCATGGAGGAGTGAGAAATAATGGCATGCATTTAAATCACCTCTGTATTTAAATGCATGAGCACTGATGGAGGAGTGAGAAATAGTGGCATCTTTGGAAACGTTTTTGCAAAATCATAACCACTTGGTCCAGTTGTTCAACACTCTTTCCAACAGATTACAAAACAACAGCTACGTGATTATCATTAAAGCAAACAAAGTACCATATGGATAGCACGCAGACAGATACAACGTACCAACTGTTAATGAAGTTGCAGTTGTTATGGCTAGTGACCCATCTGAACGTCGAAATATACGGATACAATGCAGAGACAACACGGTGCAGATGATTCAAGACAATCGTCGTTCTTACGATGCTTTGCAATATCCATTGATATTTTGGAAGAAGATGGATATCATTTAAACATTAAAAAAAGAAATCCAGTGACAGGTACAACATATACATTATTTTATTTTTATTTTTTCGTATAATTAATTTCTTTTTGTCTTATTTATATTTTTATTTTACAGGTGCAGAACTTAACAAGAAAGTTAGCGCGATGAACTTCTACGCATATCGGCTGATGATTCGTGCCAATGAAGATAACAACATTCTCCGATGCCGCCAGCTATTTCATCAATACATTATTGATATGTATGTGAAAATTGAAAGTAAGCGATTACGGTACATCAAATTTAATCAAGCGAAGTTTTTTTCTAAGGAGTACATTCATTTGCGTGATGCTATTGTCGGTAACGTAGATGAAACAACTAATATCAACAACATCGGTACCGCATATATTCTTCCATTATCATATATTGGTAGTCCGCGTTATATGCAAGAATATATTTAAGACGCCATGACTTTCATGGCCGTATGCGTCGGCCGTATGCGTGCATACGGCCGACCAGATCTGTTCATCACATTTACGTGCAATCCAAACTTTGATGAAATCAAAATTTTGTTATTGTCAGATCAAAAAGCTATGCATCGGCATGATATCACTTCACGTGTGTTTTAAAAAAAATTAAAATAGTTGACGAACTTGATTACACATCACTCTGTAATCGGCGAAACACGTTGATGGCTGTATTCTATTGAATGGCAAAAACGAGGTTTGCCACATGCGCATATTTTAATTTGGTCGGTCGATAAAGTGCGGCTAGAAGAAATTGATAAAATTATTTCAGCGGAAATTCCGGATCGGAATATTGATCAAGAGCTGTGCGACATTGTTACCACTAACATGATCCATGGTCCATGCGGTACTCTGAACATGACGGCGCCATGTATGGACAATGGAAAATACGTACCATGTATGGACAGTGAAAATGTTTTCCAAAAGCATGTATGAACGATACTATCACCAATATCAATGGTTATCCATTATATCGTCGTAGAGATATGGACAATGGTGGCCAATCATATCAATTGCGCATGTCAAACGATGTAATAGTTGATAGTGATAATCGCTGGGTGGTTCCGTATTCTCGATTGCTGTACAAAACCTACAAAGCACACATAAACGTTGAGTTATGCAGTTCGGTGAAGTCCATCAAATACATTTGCAAATACGTTCATAAAGGCATTGATAAGGCTGTATTTGCTGTTCAAAATGTAAATGATAACGACGAAATAACACGTTATCAAATGGGCCGATGCATTAGCAGCAATGAAGCAATTTGGCGCATTTTAAATTTTCCCATACACGAAAGAAATCCTTCTGTTATACATTCGGCCTTGCATCTTGAAAATGGTCAGCGTGTTTATTTCACTGAGCAGACTGCTCTACAACGAGCATTAACTGCCGCAAAAACCACACTAACTGAGTTTTCCAAACTATGCAGCCGACTAGATATTTTCGGTCAATTCGCAAAGACATTAATGTATACTGATGTACCACGATTTTTCACATCGAACAAACAGTCAAAAAATTGTGAACCACGAAAGCGAGACGTTTCAGTCCAAGGATACGTCGGCATATTCATGACAAATACTTTAGGCCGATTATATACAGTCCATCCAAAGTAACGCGAATGTTTTTTTTGGCATTTATTGTTGGTTAACGTTCCTGGACAGATATCCTTTCAATATTTGGAACAGTCAATGGTATTTTGTACGACACGTACTTCGATGCGTGTCGCGAATTGCATTTACTGGAAGAGGATAACCATTGGGATCTCACACTTGCAGATGCAGTACTGAGTTCCTCTCCTCATCAAATTCGTCAATTATTCGCTATATTATTGACGACATGTTTTCCGTCTGAAGCTTCTGTTTTCTGGGATAAAAATAAAGATTCGATGAGTGAGGACATTCTACATCGCATTCGGATTGCTGATCAAGATCCCAACATCGATCGGAAACATATAACGAGGCGTTAATAAAGATTGAGGATATTTGTATTCTCATTTCGAATATGCCACTCATTCATTTCGGCATCGCATCGCCAGCAGCAGAAATTATTAACAGCGATGTTCAGCGTGAACAACAGTTCGATACAACCTCTTTGGCTACTTTTGTTGCTAATAATGAGCAACTACTCACTGCTGAACAAAGTAATATATATGAACAAATTAATTAGTCAACTGCAGCACAGCAAGGCGGATTCTGTTTTATGGACGCACTATCTGGCACTGGCAAAACATTACTCATCTCATTGATACTAGCGCGCATTCGATCACAAAATCATATTGCGTTGGCAATTGCTTCATCAGGCATTGCGGCAACCTTGCTTGATGGTGGGCGGACTGCGCATTCAGCACTGAAGTTACCATTGAACATTCACAAAAAGCCAGACGCAATGTGTAACATAAAGATGCATTCAGGCATGGCTGAAGTTTTGAGAAAATGCAAAATTATTACCTGGGATGAATGCACTATGGCCCACATGAATTCACTTGAAGCTCTCGATAGAACGCTGAAAGATCTCAATAATAATACCAGACTTTTTGGTGGTGCTCTACTGCTGCTGTCCGGTGATTTCAGACAGACATTACCGGTCATTCCACGTGCTACATATGCGGACGAAATTAACGCATGCTTGAAAGAATCATACCTATGGCGAAGTATCAGTAAATTATGCCTTACCATAAATATGCGTGTTCAACTTCAAAATGATACACTGGCATTAGCATTCTCCGAACAATTGCTCAACATTGGCAACGGAAAAATTCAATTGCATGAGAATACACAATGCATCTGACTCCCAGACAATTTTTGCAACATGGTGGCTACCAAAGATGCTTTGATTGAAAGTATATTTCCAGATTTACAAGCTAATTACACTAATCATGGGTGGCTACGTGAGCGAGCTATTTGGGCAGCAGAAAATATTGATGTCGACGCAATTAATTTAAAAATACAACAGTCATTGCCTAGCAATGAAATATCATTCAAATCGATCAACACTGTTGTCGATCCTGAGAAGTTGTCAACTATCCTGTTTAATTCTTGAATTCACTGGATTTACCTGGAATGTCACCACATAACTTGCGATTGAAGATTGGTTCACCAATCATTTTGCTTCGAAATATGAATACACCAAAGCTATGCAAAGGTGCGCTATTGGTCATAAAAAATCATGGGCAATGTTCTTGAAGCTATCATTTTAAACGGCAAGTTTCAAGGTGAAATTGTTCTTCTACCACGGATCCCAATGATCCCTTCAGACTCGCCCATTCCATTCAAACGTTTGCAATTTCCAATTCGCTTGGCATTCGCAATGACTATTAATAAGTCACAAGGTCAAACAATGTCAATTTGTGGGTTGGATCTAGAAAACCCGTGCTTTTTGCATGGCCAATAATATGTTGCGTGTTCGATAATTGGAAAACCTTCAAGTTTGTTCATTTATACCCCTCAGGGATTAACTAAAATTATTGTTCATCAAATCGCATTAAGATAAAATTAAAAAAAATTATTCCTGTTAATATTAAGATTAAAAATATATTTATATATTTACTTTTTGTACATTAAAAAAATATACCTATCATAAAAATGATTTGAGTTTTTTCTTTCGTGCTATTATTTAAGACAGTTTTAAGTTTATACTCAACACATTTAAGTTTATAGTATATAGATACACTCACTCGAAATTGATAGGTCGAGTTGTGATAACTGTACGCGTGGTGGTGTAAGGTTTTTTAAAAATAATTTTTTTTTACATATTTTTTCATCAAAACGGTCCAAACAATTTATAGTTTACTAGATGTATTACCCGGCTTCGCTCGGGATTCAGTTTCTGTTATTTTTTTCAATGATTATCCTCATGTTATGATGTTCTACAGTTTTCGCTAAAATTCTTTTGCGGTAGCAAATAGCATTAATTTGTTGTCGGTGCTGTCGTTGTTCATCGCTTTCCTCTCCTTTCGATGTTGAAGCTCGAAGACAATCATATGTTCGACGCGTTAAAAGTTTCTTCATCAGTCTCACTGCTTCGGATCACTACAATTCGAATTCTGTTACCTTCGAGCTCTTGGGAATGTTTTTTCTTCAGATTCTTGTGTGCGTCTAACTGCATTTCGAATTCTGTTGGCTTCGCGCTCTTCTGATTTTTTTTCATCACATTGCTCATTTCTCAACAATCTTTGACATTTTCCCCTTACTTCTGCAAGATTAAAAGTTGCTCTATTCTTTTTGAGCATTTTAAAGCATTAATTTACAGCTAGTCAATAACGTTTGAATGGATTTATTATTATAGAAAAATAATCAATAATGTTTGAATGGATTGAGATCACACTCAGTATTAAAACACAGCAAATCTGGTAATTATTATAGAAAAGTATATACACGTAATTCATGCTCAGAATTCTTTCTCAAAACTAAATCGTCTGCTACGTTTCAATGCCACTTTCAGACTTTCTGAATTATAATATACACGTATTTCATGATTGTAATTCTTTCTCAAAACTAAATCATCTGCTATGTTTCAATGTCACTTCAGTTATATAAATCATCGCGTCAAGGCTAATCGCACGTGTTTCTAGCTAAGTCAACGTGTCCTGCAGTATATTTGAGTTTGAACAGGTAGCTTGGGATAGTTTCAATTCATGAAATGGATATATAACACATTCATTGAAAATGAATGACTTTCCATCCTTATATTTTCATTTTTAAAAAGAAACATTCCGGCGTTGCCACGTACATGAATATAATATATCAAATTCATTCTTGCATGCGCCAATATATGAATAAATCACGTTTTTAATTCATGTCTATTTATCTTTATGGAAATGTTATAATTTAATTGGCAACAATGAAATGTTACAATGGATTTGAACAAAAATATCCGGGGAAATGTGGCGATTTTGTTTGACGATTTTCAATATCCGTTGATACTTCTAACATAATTCGGGAATGGAACGTCGTAGCGGACTGAAAATAGTCTATAACCATCGCGCAATTTCAAGCAATAAGTTGACCAAGTTTCATCGCAATCGGATGAATGGTACGACAGCGCATAAAATACGAACAAACAAACAAACAAACAAACATTCATTTTTATATATAAAGATTAAAATAATTTTATGATTTTTGGATTTACAACGTTTGAATAGGACAACGTCTGTCAGGTCCGCTAGTATATATATATATATATATATATATATATATATATATATATATATATATATATATATATATATATATATATATATATATATATATAACCATGTATGTTTCAAAAAACTTTCTTATTTAGAAAAACAAATGATTAGGTGTAGAGAATTGGATATATTTTTTACTATCATCTACAAAAGAATTCGTCAAAAATATATCGCATGGAAATTTAATTAACTTCAATTCTGTAGCAGTTACTTAGCACTCAAGTTCCCAGATAAGAAATAAAATCATCCCTTTTTAGACTGAAATGAGCGAAAGAAAATCTTTAACAGATTTTCTTTTCGTCGAAATGACAAAGAAAAACATTTCGGTTGCTGTTAAATATTCATAACGTAAATTCTAAGCAGATTGAGTTAAAGTACTTTTCTTTGTCTGAGAGTACTTAAGATTGGTAATAATAAAACTTTCAATTTTTGTTTCTTCAATGTTATGGAAATAAATATTCGAGGGGATAATATAATACTGATTCTTTTTTAATTCTAAAAAACGTAATTATATGTCATACTTGACTTTTAGTTTCTAAGATGTATAGGGTAGGTGTCCCAAATATCACCTATTGTAACTTTTTTTAGACATTTCATCCACTTTTTAGTTTCTGATTAGGCTGGAAACTTAAAGAACATCCCTAAGAACTATTTCCTTTGGTATCCTGAGATCAACCAGCTCCAAAACCAGTGCCAGTTTAAATTATGTAGCTAAATTGAAAAAATTGAAATTTCCAGTGAACTCCAGAGCGGTTCCTAATATCGCCTACCTCTGTTCCTCTTACCGCCTACCAGGCGAAATTAGGAGCACCTTTATAAGGCGTTGCTAGCAAAGTCTCAGTTTAATGCACTTTCAAATGGTATAAGCAAAATTAGAATTTGGATGCACCTACCTGGTCATTCATTAGATTCTGATTCTTTGGAGCCAAAATTTAGGAAGACAACAGTCTAAACAACTTCAGACGCCATATAGTTTCTGTTTTCAGTGATAAGAGCATTGTCGCTATCGCCGCTGTTAGTACAAACCCAGAACTAAGAAGTTATTGCTTTTTCTCATACATAGCGAGCATCATACTTTAGAAACACGAGTAGGCGATATTAGGCACAAGGACGATATTTAGGACACCAACCCTACGTCATGTTACTAGGATGCATACGTCATGTTACTAAGATGCATTAATTTTTATTTTATGTTATGTGAAAAGAGCAATGAGATTAAACTCGTGGATGTCATGAATCGCGACAGTTTAGCCTGTTATAGATGACGCACAGATTTCCAAAGTGTTTAAAATGCAAATTAAAGCATATCCACTGTTTTATGAAAAAAAAAGGACTAGGTTGGATAGCTTAGTACTTCCATCTACACCTTAAAACCCAGTGCAAACTTGCTGCAAAAGTTATCGGGACGCTGCGTCATTTTCAATCGCATAAGAAAGAATGCATTGCAACTGCTGTTGGGATTCACACGTGACGCCGATACCTATCTGACGCCGACGTCACTCCTGCTAATTATCGAGGTTGCCACAAGTTTCTGCGAGGCGCGCGTTGCATTTCTATATCCCGATAGCTGGCAGTACTCATTTGTCTATAAGAGAGTGCACATCTGCCGCAGCATCGTATCTCCTATCGAGCTTGTGAAGTCTCTCTACATGATGTCTGATGAAAATATGAATTAGATGTAGTGTTGATGACTTTTTTCTATTCATACTAGGAGCTTCGCCCCTAGGATCGCTATGCTCGCTTTTCGTACGGGGCCTTCGGCCCGTAATAAGGCTTACTCGTAAAAAGGCTTAATAAGGCTTAAAAGGAAATTATTTTACTCGTACAAGGCCCCAAATAAGGCTTTCTCGTAAAAAAATATTTGTTATTGCAAACAGAAAAACAATCTTTGAGAGTTTAATCTTTGTTGCCACTCTTTGCTTCTCTTTAGAGTAAAAAAAATTCAAGAATTCAGTATAAAAATAACGCTCGCGCATGAAGTATTTATTTTGATAAAGATACATTTCCCTTTTGAAAAAAAAAATAATAAACTGAACAAATGAACTTCTAAAATGAAAATGGCAGCAAAGATCGTTTGTTTGCAATCGTGAATTTGAGTTTTGGTATGATTAATTTACTAATTATTGACCGATTCTAATTATTTTAGGCTTTTAGAGAACACCCGAGGGTGGGTAAAGAGAATTTTGAATTTGATTTTAGTTTCTTTTAAATTATTTTTACATCTTTCCTCTGTTAGGGCTAATAGCGAGATACATAGGGGTGATTCTCAGGCAATGTAACAGCTTCCATCCATTTACTGTTGTCACCCTTATGCGAAGAGCTTTTCATCCTGTTGATTTAACGGCTTTAAAATTCAATTAAAAATCGAAATTTTAAGATAGAAACTTGAAATGAGGTTTATATGAATAAGAAAGCTTGTCAGCTTCCAGATGATGTAAATATTTTCTTTCTAAGATAAAAACTCGAGGAGCATCGATATTACATCGACAGATGGGACGATATTTCTTGAAAAACTGTGTTTCATTTATTTGATGAAATATTAGTCTGTTTTAAAATATATTTTAAAACAAATTAGGTCTAGTTTGAAAGAAAAAAGTCTGTAGTCTTAGATTCTAAAAAGATCAAAATTCTACGATAATTTTTTGGCGAGTTATCGTAATCTGGAGATGAAGAAGTCAATATTTTCCCACAAAACACAAAATAAAAAAACTTAAAGTCCGACAAAGATGAGACATGTCTAACTTTGGTCCCCCCATTTTTCTGCATCTATTGGTATCGCTCTCGACCCCATACCCATAGCAGTTCCGGAAGAGATAGCGTGACAAGCTTTTGACAGCGGCGGCGGCAGCGGGCGTTACTTTTTTTTAGAATAGAGAGATCGTTTATACTTTTTTATTGTTATTCTTTGTAATACTGTGCATTATACATTTAAATATAATATTGTTTAATTAATAATGAAAATAGCGATAATTACAAAATGCTGATGCGCTTAATGTAAATAAAAAAATTATAAAAATAAATAATTAAATCTATGATTTTTTTCCAAATCAAAGATTGTATTTGAAAAGGTAATATATTTGAAATAATTTATGCACCACGTCAGTAGGCATATTATATATAAGATTACATTATTTTATTTAACCTATAATGTAAATATGAAGTCTTTTATGTACCTGAATGTTACTGCTAGCATTTCCAAGTGTGGTACGGGCGATCTCGTGTAGGTAACTTTTCCTTATAGTGCGTCGCTGATTCAACAGCCTAATTCATCAAAGGATCGAATGGACATTCGATAATTTAAAAATAATTAAAAAACTTGCTATCATCTTCTCCGAGATCCACAAGCATACATTAAAAGTTCCCTTCAAATACCTCTCGCTGTTGTATGGAGGAACCCAGTACTTCCATTTTTCTAATTTCCCTTTCATGATTTACGTACTTGTACACTAAGTATGAAAAAACAACTTTCTTCTTAAATATTTGGGCGCGTGTACGATTCATCTCGGTTGATGGCAAATGAGAGACTGCCGCTGACGCCTATCGCCGTGAAAGTGTGCACTGGAACCCCGATAAGACGCAGATTGAAAATGGCGCAGCGTCCCGATAATTTTTGCAGCAAGTGTGCACTAGGCCTAAAGCTGCTGTGTACTAACCCTACTGAATTCGCTCACCTCAATTGCCCACTTACATATAAAGATTTTTTTTTTTAAATTGCACTCCGTAATAGAAGAAGAAATTTTACACCTTGGGGCATTTTTCGTTTTTTAAAAAAATGCACATACTTTAAAATTTAAATTATTTGGGGCAAAAATGTGGTATATTGTGTTTTAAACGCTCCTAAATTCCTTTGGTGGACGAAATTGATAAAGCCATAATAGATCAGGCTATCTGAAAATACCATTTTTATTGGATTATCAGCATTTACGGAGCTGTAAATAGTAGACACATTTTTTCCATAGAACATTGAGGTGAGCAAATTCGAATAGGGTTAGTACACAACAACCTTAAGGCGGGTATACATACAGCAAACGAAGGGTAATGAACGAAGTTGTTCGCTGAATGTAGACGTAGCAACGAACGATCACTAGGCAGTAAATGAAAGGAAGTTCGTAACTCTCCGTTAACCGTCGTTCGCTCTATGTGTACAGAACCTACAGTTTAGTTTGGAATCTTTTTACTGTTTGTTTGCAAATTTTATTTCGAGTAGGAAACTTAATTTCCTAGTTCGTAATCGGAAACTCAGTTGCACATTATAGTATAGATTCGAGTTCTCACCACGACAATTCATTTCCCGAAAATGAACGAGTGACTGCACGCGCATTCGGCACCCTTCGTTCGTCACCGTTCGTTGTATGTATACCAGTCTTAACAAGAGAGGATGTGCTATTCCTTATGTTACAGAATTCAGTGAAACACTTGAACCGATCACTGGCACACTAGTAAAGACATCCTCTCCCCACGTGCTCCACTTACTCACTAAATCATCTCTATTTCAACTACTTTTGACAGCCCCGTATATTCTTCAGCTATGTATCTGCTATTTTACCTGGTTCACATAGAAACTGAATCAGCATATATATAAAGTGATTCAGAAAAAGTATCTATACCCCGCCTCACAATATAAATAGAATCCTTGATAAGTAAAGAAATCCTACCCTTCGTGCATGTGGTACCAAAAAAAGCAACGTTTTCAGAAATGGCGGGGTTTTGGCTGGTACACTCCGGAGATTTAATCGAAGGGTTTTCTTTAAATATGAGAGGCGCTTCCTTGATCTCCACATTCCAAGCTTTAGTGATGCGTATGTCAGCTGGTATGTTGTCACCTGTATGAAACATCGTAAGATCGCCAACGACTATGTTCTTTATGTCTGTCACTATCCTCTTCCCGTCTCGAATGACTAACGCGTGCTGAAAATTGGGAAAATAATAACATATCAGTTTAGAGTGAAATAAAGATAAATAAACATTTCTAACCTTTAACTACTTAAATTTTGCATGATTTCTCTCATACCTATATATATATACTAGCGGCCCGTCCCGACTTTGTCCGGGTTGAACAAAATATTATACCAATAAATTTCCAGTTGATAGCCAATAAATTGTAAATCTTTTTTTACCTTAATAATAACCTAAATAATACCTTAAATTAATTTTACGTTAGTTAATAATTAAAATAAATTTTTTAAAAGAAAAAGGCGTGCCGGAGAACGGCTAGGTTCGAACCGCTAGCGTCAGAACAGAAGCCCACCGCGATAGCACCACGATAAGGATCGTTGAAGACTTAGGCAATAAAAGCGGTAGAGGACAGTAGCGGTAACAATGGATATTGTTAGGATTAAGCCCCTAACTTTATTTCTACTGATTAGATATACATAATAAATAGCCTATGTCCATCTGGAATAATGTACCTTTCAAACAGTGAAAGAATTTTTCAAACAGGTACAGTGGTTCTGAAGATTACCCTCCACGTACAAAATCGCTCTCTCTTTATATATAAGTACTAGCTGAAAACCCGCGCTTCGCTACGGAGTACATTCAAATTAAATACAACGGTCAACGTATGCAATTTATGCCAAAAAATAAATATATATATTTATAATAAATGCGATGATCAATGTATACAATTGATGTAAAATATATATATATCTATATATATATATTTATAAAAAAATCGTAAGGGATATGCATTTTTTTTGGATAATATCCAATCGTCTGCTGCATTAGAAAGAGAAAAAAATATTTTTTTGTCTATTTAGTTGTTACGCACGTGACGATAAATTTATTGAAAGTACCAGAAAAAGAAATCACGTGATCAGCATTTAATAAATTAAATTCTAAAAATTAATCTTTAAAAATTCACGAAAAATCAGGAAATGGAGGTAAAAATTCGAAAAAAATTTCATTTTGAAGGATTTTTTATGATCTTTCTCGTGATATAAATTTTATAACCCTCAATGTATTATTTTAAATGCAAACGTAAAAAAAAGTTTAAAAAACAGCTTAAAAACTTAATTTAAAAAAATCTAAGAAGAATTTTTGAAAAATCTTTCTTAGTGCACCCCTACACTATTAGAAGAATCGCCATGCAAAATTTCAGCCCTTTAGGTCCAGCGGTTTGTCTGTGCGTTGTATGTCAGTCAGTCAGTCAGTGAATGAATGAGTCAGTTACGGAACTGTTTTATATATATAGATAGATATAGATTAAACGTTTGTCACTTTGAGAATCGTTTAATTGACAAAACGTTTACAATATAGACGTTTACAATATAGACGTTTACAATATAAACGTTTACAATTGACAAACGTTTATAGATACACATTGGTATCTCAAAATTAGAGTAAGAGATGAAATAAAAATACAAAAATAAAAAAAGGATTTTAAGTAAAGAATGTTTTTTAAATTATTTTAAGCACCTAAAATAATATTCAAATTAATATTACGTTACTTAATAATTGTGTGCACGTCCGCCATCTTGGATTTTTTTTCGCCAACTTGGCGATTTTACCGTGTTTTGAGGAGTGGAAAAATTTTCGCCAATGTGTTTTAAGCGGCGTTTTCAAAACGCTGGACTTTGAATTTCTTTAGCTTTTTTAATAAAAACCATCTGTTTAAATTATGAAACTTAGAAAAAATTTTGAAAAATCATTTAAACGTTGGACTTAGATTTATTGTTGGGTTTTTGATAAAAATCACTTTTTTCTGAAAAAATCATTCTCAATTATTGGAAATTTTGGGTTTTTCTTTTAGCTTTTTTAATAAAAACGACCTTTTTAAATTGTGAAACTTAGAAATATTTTTGAAAAATCATTTAATCGTTGGACTGAGATTTTTTTTTGTCATTTTTAATTAAAAACTACCTTTTCAAATTATGATCCATATGAAAAATTTGGTCAAATGAATTTTACTTACAGATAAAATTTCAATGCCATCTATAAAGTTTGCCCTAACTCTTTGACTAATAGCAAGGAATCACCAAAATATTATGCCAATATATTGTTAATTAGAAAAAAAATACAGCATTTTCGTACCACCTAAATAACTTGCAATTTAAAAATTATCTAAAATTCAGCTTTGAAAATTGTAAAATAATTATGAACCCATAAATTTATGGTGAGTAACCAGATCCTCTTTTTTTTTTTTTTTTTTTTCGTTAGGGCATTGTGGTAATGAAATTTTACTTCAGATTTGACCTTAACCAAATATTTGGTGCATACAATAAAATCGAGACAAGGATTATTTGACCATTTATCCTGCTGTGTTGGAAATAAGAAAAAAAACCTTTTCCTAAGCCAATAACTTAACCTTAACTAACTTTTTAACTTAGGTTCCTGGGGAGAGAGAAGTTGAACTTCAGTTATTTAAATTTATTTGTAATCCACTACAACTTGGAATTATAAAATATTTTAAAATATATTGTATTTAAAATGTATACTGTATTTTACATTTTACGAAAAAATGATGGCAGATAATTTTTACTTCAAATAAATGAAATCGTGTATCATTATAGTATACTAATTGACAATCGATAAACAAAATTAAAAGCAACTTAAATTTAATAAGTTAACGAAAAACTGATAATGGATTCAAAAATTTTCAACAAAAAGACTCTAAGTTTTAAAAATAATTTACTCTTTTGAGTCTAGTCAATTTGACTCAGATTTCTAGGTCAAGGCCAAGATCTGACCTAAAATTATTATACTGTAATTAAAAGATCACATCAGAAATAACTGTTTGATTTTAAAATTAGAGAATTTGACATTGGGTTATTTTTACCAGAACGCAATAATTATCGCCATGCGAAATGCGCCAAACCCTGGCGGAAAAATCCGAGATGGCGGCCGTGCACACAAATCTAGAGTATCCCCCTAACTTTATTTCTACTGATCAGATATACATAATATATAGCCTATGTCCATCTGGAATAATGTACCTTTCAAACAGTGAAAGAATTTTTCAAATAGGTGCAGTGGTTCCGGAGATTACCCTCCACGTACAAAATCTGCTCTCTCTTTATATATTAGTATAGATAGATAGCACCACGCTAAGGATCATTGAAGACTTCGGCACAAAAAGCGGTAGAGGACAGTAGCGGTGACAATGGAGATTGTTAGGATTAAGCCCCTAACTTTATTTATACTGATCAGATATACATAATATATAGCCTATGTTCATCTGGAATAATGTACCTTTCAAACAGTGAAAGAATTTTTCAAATATTTGCAGTGGTTCTGGAGATTACCCTCCACGTACAAAATCCGCTCTCTCTTTATATATAAGTATATATATATATATATATATATATATATATATATATATATATATATATATACATATATATATATACTAGCTGAAAACCCGCACTTCGCTACGGAGCACATTCAAATTAAATACAACGGTC
Organism: Dolomedes plantarius; assembly: GCA_907164885.2. Taxonomy (NCBI): domain Eukaryota; kingdom Metazoa; phylum Arthropoda; class Arachnida; order Araneae; family Dolomedidae; genus Dolomedes; species Dolomedes plantarius. Next base: position 156,418,340 of record OU015493.1, on the reverse strand, counting down.
AGTGTATGCAATTGATGCCAAAAAAAATGTATATATATAGATATATTTATAGTAAATATGACGATCAATGTATACAATTGATGTAGAAAGAAATATATATTTATAAATAAATCGTAGGGGATATTTTTAAAGACAAAATAATGTCCAATCGTCTGCCGCATTAGCAAGAAATTTTTTTTTTGTCTATTTAGTTGTTACGCACGTGACGATAATTTTATTTAAAGTACCAGAAAAAGAAATCACGTGATCGGCATTTAATAAATTAAATTCTAAAAATGAATCTTTAAAAATTCGTTACAAAAATCAGGAAATGGAGGTAAAAATTCGAAAAAGATGTCATTTTGAAGGAATTTTTATGATCTTTCTCGTGATATAAATTTTATAACCCTCAATGTATTACTTTAAATGCAAACGTAAAAAAATTTTAAAAACAGCTTAAAATTTGAATTTTAAAAAAATCTAAGAAGAATTTTTGAAAAATCTTTCTTAGTGCACCCCTACACTATTAGAAGAATCGCCATGCAAAATTTCAGCTCTTTAGGTCCAGCGGTTTGGTCTGTGCGTTGTATGTCAGTCAGTCAGTGAATGAATGAATGAATGAGTCAGTTACGGAACTGTTTTATATATATATATATATATATATATATATATATATATATATATATATATATATATATATATATATATAGACAGATAGATAGATAGATAGATAGATGGATATGAATGATCAATAGCCATAAAACATATTATATGTTATCTCTTACAGTTTTCTCCATGTTTTCAATAGATCACTTTACTATCTTAAGAATCTTAAATCCACAGTGAAATACTATCCTTATCTGAAACAAACACTTTCTATCCTTTATCGGCACAGAAAGTTTTACCCTGCAGGTCACACAAGATCTACATATCATATCATTTCAGTAGTTTTGCGATTATCTACTGAAATCGTTTAAGTTATCGTTTCATTATATTGGTAAAAGACCTTCAAGAAACGATTGTTTTAAAAAATAAGACATTTATTAAAGGTAAGAGATTAAAGTTTGAAATGGAAGATCTTTAAATAATACCTGTTTAAAAAAATTTCAAGCATAAATTATGTTTTAGCAGATTAAAAGGATTTATAAATAATTTCTTTTATAAATAAGCGGATACCTTATCGCCACACTTTACGATAAAATATTTATAAGATCTATTTTGGCTCATCCATTAATACGCTTTTTATATAAATTTTGTAATTTTTATTTTATGTAGGGGGAAATATTACCCACAGCACGTAATTTCACTTGCGTAAAAAAACCCTCGCATGTTGATGGGATATTTATGAACGTACTAAGTTTGTGTCTATTTTTTCATTTGCCATACGCTAATTGAAACGTTACTTTATTCTAATGATGATAGGTTTATTAACTGAAATTTTCAAATTTATCACCCATGAAAATTAAACGTGACTGATCCACCTGAACTTTTACGCTATTATATTCCTGTTGATCACTTTTGAAAAACATTTTGTGTTTGATAAATGTCCAATTTCTAGAGTGCCAATGGAAAAGAAAATAATTAAATCATAGTGCCCTGAAAAGACGACAAATGACAGCTAACAGATCATTATATTTATTCTGAGTTCAGGGTGATTTTTTCCCTATGCTTTCGACCTAAGAATATTAGCGCAACCGCACCTTGATTTAACTGGCTACTTTATTATAGAAACACTACACTTATACATATAGGTAAAACAACACTATTCCTTAAGGCTGGTGTGTACTAACCCTATTGGACTCACTCACCTCAATGTAAACATATGGAAAAAATTTGTCCAAGGATTTCCAACTTGGATTTACGGATTTTTTATATATTTTGTATTCGGCAATAAGAAAGAAATTGTACACCTTGGGGCATTTAAAAAAATGCAAATTCAAATTTAAAATTTACATTATTTGGGGGAAAATCCAGTGTAGTGTGTTATAAACATTCCTAAATTCCTTTGGACGAAATTTATAAAATGAATCCTGTTTCAAGGTGCAGAAAAGTTCAGGCTATCTTAAAATACCATTTTTGTTTGATTATCAGCATTTATGTAGCTGTAAATAGCAGACACATTTTCTCCATAGGTTAACACCAATTGGTCCAACTTGAACGTCCATGGGATTCAAATCTGAGCACATTTTGCGAAAGCTCGAGACGTTCACCACAGTAAGATGTGGATAGCTAGGGTGGGTATCATTAAACTAATAATGTTCAAAGCATGAAAAAGGTACCAAATTTGGTGAATACATTAATAAGGTATCCGGATAGAATTTACGAATCCTTTAAAAATGTAACTGGTTTGTTGCCACCAGGAAGCATTTGAGCGCTAAAAACGCTATAAAGAAATTAAAGTAGAAGTGATTAGGGGCAGATGGCGTAGAGGTTCGCCAATCCTCCTGATAGAGGCCAGTGGTGTGCATCAGAAACCAAATTAAGAAACTCAGTTATAAATGATAATGCTGATTTCACCAAGCCAATTTAGAATCCCAGATCGAGGAAAACAAGAAGTTTCTCTTGTCTCGGGAATACATTTTTAGGACTTTCTTTGGTCTTACATCGAGCTCCTGCATTAAGCTCTTATTAAAAAGGTGACCTCTGATTTTTACTATGTTCTTTCCTCTAGATCATATTCATCAGTACTGCGACCATTGAAAGCTTAATTATAAACGCCCTATTTCTATCAGTCTTCCAAAATTCCGAAATATACCTTTAGTGTTTAAAGGTTTATGGAGTTAACAGATACGTAAAATCGCGTATTTTATCAGATTGCTACGTTTATCCTCTTTTGCCATCTACTGCTATCTTTTGCTACAAAAAGAACTGAATTGCCCAGGACCTACAATTGAAAACCGCTTCCGATTGACTCCAAATGCATCTCCGAACTGCGGAGTTCGAACCCGCAGATATACCGAAGACTCTACTACCCTATAGACCAGGGGTGGGCAATTGTTTTGTCTCGGGGGCTGCTTTGTGTAAGCGGAGGTTAGCGGAGGGCCGCACCTTTTAAAATTATTGCATTTATTAGTTAACTTTACTTTTCAGAAAAGGTATAAATTGTATTACAAAAATAAATAAATATAAAATAAAGTATTGGCAGTTTTTTTGCTGTCGTCGAGTTTTTGTCTGTCTTTGGCAGTTTTTATTGGTTGTCCAGATTTTTCTGTTTGTCTTGGGGAGCCAAAAAAAAAAAAAATTGTAGTAGGCCTCAATTTGCCCAACCCTGCTATAGACTATACTATTCCGCAGACAATACAATCGAAGATCAGCACCTAGCCGTTTACTCAGTGTCAGACAACTACCGTAGAGCACCGAGTTCGGTCGAGGCCCTTTCTTGGTTAACGAAAAGCTCACAAAATGATTCCATATGGACGAATTTTTATTTTGCGTTAGCTACGAAAACTCATTGTGGATACTTATCGACGAATCTCTATTTACCGTTTTGATTAGGAAAAGCTTTTCTCAAAACAAATTTAAAATCTCTACAATGTTATAAAAAGGTGCATAAAATTCATTCAATTAACTTCTCGTAATGTTTAGGGGACAGTAAAAATATTTTTATTTTATTTTCTTGCAGTTCTATTTAAACAGTGAACGGAGAGTAACTGAAAAAAAAATTAATGTAAAGACGCCCCGCGGTAACATTGAAAGGACTGCGCTTACTTCCTGGTATTTACTTAGGTATTATTTTTTCTTTTCAAATATTTACACAGAAACGCTTTTCCAGAAATAAATATAAATTTTATCTATAATAAAAAGCGCTTATAATAAGCGAAACAGATATTCGAAAAGAGAGTAGGTACTTGTTTAATAGAGTTTCAGGACCGAATTTTAAATTCAATAGCTTTAATTACATTTAATGTTCACGTTTTCTCCTTAGTTAGATATTGAAAGAAACTCTAAGTTATTTTAAAAGTTCTAAATAAGGTAGGAAAAATTTCTCCGCAGTCTTTTATATTTGTTTTATGTACGGTTCACAACAGAGTTAAGAAATTGAAATTTTGAAAGCGTTAACTCCAAAACTATAACCCCAAAAGGAAATATACTATTAAAAGCAATGTTCTCATAATTTATTGTTTCTATTTTGTTCTATTTTGAAGCTAATAGTAATCAAAAGATGGTTAAGAAAATTGACTGTAGCATAGAACTCATTATAACAATTACTCTGTATCAGAAACACAATTTCCCTTAAACGTGTATGCATTAAAATCATGTTGTTTCCCGAGAAATGAAATATCAATCATTGCCTGTTTTCTGAATTATTTAAATTCTGCCACTGTTCTATATAGTTAACCATGGTTCATATTGTTTCTTAATTGAAACTACTAAACATTTTAAGTATAAACGAGTTAGGTATAAATTAGTTGACAAGAGTTAAATAAGCTAATATTTTTATGAAATGCATTGGATAGCAGATATATGTGTCGGATAGTTAAGTGCAATATTGTGATAGTAAAATAGTTGCTTAGCACTAAAAGATAACACAAAGGACACTAGAAGCTGTAGTGACTCTTTTATAGATAAAGATACTTTAGTACGATAATATATATTAATAATTACAAGATATAAATAACTTTTTATATACTACGTTTTTAAATTTTCTGTTGAATCATATGAATTTGACAATTCTATCTATTAATAAATACTTTTTTAAAATTTTTTTGATGAATTATCCCATCAACTTGAAAGAAAATGATCAAATGCGTAATAAAGAGAGAAATTATAAGAAATTTTCAAACAACAAAATTAACTGAAAATGAATTCAACTCTGCTTAAAGATGGCTAAAAGTATTAAAAGAATGCATTGTCATCGTGTTCTGAGCTAATCTAAAACTTTCAAATGTCTAGCTATTCGGGAAGTTAGTTAAAAATCGATTGCAAGATTTGTACTGGACAAACACACAAACAAGAAAGCTAGTTAAAAAAAACAGAGTAAAAGTAATTAATATGCCATTAATTTCAGTTTCCTAAATAATTTATTTTCGTTATTGGTTCATTTACCACTTGCGCACTGCGCCAATCTCCATAATTCATTTTCATGTTTCAAATCCATCACATCCTTTTCCCAGTTATTAGCTAATAGCATTACTATAACATGTTTTCTCAAACTGCTTAGAATGTAACCTATACATAATAATTAGTTTGATCATGCGTCTAAGTCACTCAACGGGGCTCTGATATGTGATTACTCAACGCTCAAAATCAAGAATTAGACGTTCTAAATCCTTTGCCTTACTTGTAAAAAGTTAATGTAAAGAATGCAAATTGTGAAAAGTAAACAGGATTATGTTTTATGGTAAAAATATCTCAGGGAATTCGAATCATTTTTATCGTCGGGAAGTTGGGAATACATATCTGCTAAATAAATGGCACTAAATTATGATATAACTTACAATTATTATCGGTTTTAGCTTCTATAAATATAACTCACGGTTCCAAAAAAATATGTCGCACCTAGATAAAGTAATATTTCGTTAGTGAAAGGTGGCAGAAAATTAATATCGAGATATACAATTGATTAGAAATTCGAGACCAATTATTTATTTTAAACACCTTATGCTTGCTGTGGGAGACATACTTTAGGAGAATGCCAACTGTATTCATTCCTCACTGAAGAAAGAAAATCTACTAGAAAACCGTATTTTAAAAAAGTGGGGTGCAGATGCCTTGAAAATATTTTTTTCATATGGCTATGTTTTGAAATCAATCCATACAAATTACAGGCAACATAAACAAGCAAAGGACAGGGAACAATAAAACAAAGACCAAGAACAAGTAACAATAAAACAGAGAATAAGATCAAGAAAATAAATACAATGCTTATCAGTGAATAGAGATGGTCACTGGGTGGGTTAGTATACCGATTCGATTTAAATGTTCTGCCAAGCAATCGTGTTCAGTTTTTAGTCTAAAGTTTGCCACTGATTCCATACGGGATTTATGACTGTAGTCTTTCCAGCTTTTCTGGATATCTTCCCAGCGTTTTTCCTTTGATAACAAATCCTGTTTTGTGTATTCTCACGATTTTTCTCTAGATGTATTTCTTTAATGTACTTGAGATTGTCTGTGGTATCTGTTGTTCTAGGGTTCCCTTATTTGCCAGAGAGTCGGCTCTTTCATTACCCTCGATACCTACATGCGATGGGATCCATTGAAATAATATCACTTTGTTATAAGTTTTTAAAAGATTTAATTATTTGTTTTATATGGGAGATGCTAGGAAGTTCAGTGCGATGGCTCGGTGCAACAGCCTGTAGATTTCGTGGATTTCTGCATCAAAACTAGATGTGTATTCTCCTACGGAAGCGTGATGTGAAAACAGTTTACTTTACTCCCGGCTCGAGTCTTATTGTAGCTTGGAACCGTCTGTGTATATTCTAGTCCATTCTGGGTCTGTGTATTTTTCATCTAAAACACATAATGAGATGGTTCTTAGAATTCGGCCTTGAAAATATAACTGACGAAATTTTTAATGCATTGGTGAAGCAAAGAACGTGTCCATACCGCTAATAATCGATCAAAATCGTGAACGAGTGAACACTGCAAAGTACAATTTGGAGTTGTTTCAAAGAAATCCAGATGATTTTTTACGTCGTTTCATAACAGCTAATGAAACATGGATACACAACGACCAGCCAGAAACATAGGAACCTTCAAAACAGTAGGTTGAAGCAGCTGAACCTGCATCATAGAAAATAAAAACGGTTTCGTCGGTGGAAAAAGCTATAGCCACTTTTTGGGGGACGCCCATAGTATTACTCTTTATTGACTACTTGGAAACGGGCAAAATAATTACCAGCGAATATTATGCATATTTGCTGGATCATTCAAGTTGTAAAATTATAACCAAAAAGCCGCGTTTAGCGATTTTTTTACATCAGAACAATGTTCCTTCTCAATCATCTGTGATTGCAGCGTCAAAACTGCTAGAACTATGGTACAGAATTGTTCCCCACTCTCCGTATTCTCCGTATTAGGATCCCTCGAACTGCTACTTGCTCCTAAATATGAAAATTTCTTGCAGTGTAGAAATTTGCATTATCAGGTGATTAGTGAAACAAAAGCTTATTTTGTTGAGTTGGACAAGACTTGCGCTATGGAGAGGATAAAGAGCTTAAAAGTCGTTGGACCAAATGTATCGATTTTAAGGTAGATTATGTAGAAAAATAAATAAAAACTTTCTCAAAATTGTCATTTTCATTATTTTTTGTTGGACTTCTCACTGGCTCGGGTTTATTAAGCCACTAAATCTAATTAGCCACAATTCGTGTAATACGTGCCTAATTCAGTTTAGCGACTTAATCAACCCATATTTCCATAATTTTTACCGTATTGTTATTCGATTTAACAGTCCATAAATGACAACTTTAAAAGCTGTTTTTTTTAAGTTTCGACCCGTGTTTTATGAGCCTTTTATCCTGTTATTTAGGTCTTAAGAAAAACTCATTAAATTTCAAAAGTCGAATTCAAAAGACAGGTTTTAGTTCAATTATATCAATCTACATTACAAGAAAAGTTATGGACTAAAGTTGATGATAAAAGTGTGTAAAAATACGCCTGAAACTATCATATCGATTCATGAGATGCGTATTTTAATATTCAATCGTTTAGTAAAACAAGTTTCATATTTTTTTTTTATTTAAAACTAGTGCTAAGGTCTGTTCCTTTACATACCGTCAACTTTGGTAACTTTGGCCCATCAAACGAAATAAGATTGTATGTGCTGTATCTAGACAAAGGAGAGTGATTATCACTTATTTATTGCAAGGGCCAATAGGCGGCAGTACTGCCTTCACTTTCTCATAGTTTTGTCTTATAATTCCTCAATTTACCCCAACTACAGTGCTGTTCCACTTTGGTATCAAAAAAACGTATATTGCTGTTGTCTTCCAACTTTTCCTTGTAAATGAGACAGAGTACGTGATTCAGAGCAGGTAAGCGAATTGCCTCAGTTTATTATTAACTGTTTCAACTATTTTCACTGTCATTATCTTAATTTATTTTGTGGTTTGCCAACTAATGAATATTTACTACATTAGACAAACTTTGTCCCAAGTCTTGGGGTAAATTTGGCCCAGCATGGCAGTTAGGCCAAAGTTACTCCAACTACTCTTTCTACTTCTTAAAAGTGTCCAGTTTCAAAGAAGCGAAAACAACAATGCTCCATCTCGTCAGAAAGTAATAGACAAAACATTAAAAACAAGCAAATAAATCTCAAAGACAGGCGAACTCTTGAAGTTGTACATGTATGCTGTAGAAGATTTTGTTATTGTGAAGTACGATGATGTTAAATATCCTGGAAAGATTATAAGTTTAAAAGATATTGGGCCGACTGTGCAATGTATGGAAAGAAATCTCAAATTATGGCGTTGACCAGAAAAAAAAAAACTAAAAATTATTATTAGTGGAAAGAAGTGTGCTGGAAAAGCAATCCTCCTCCAAAAATCGAGTCAAAGAAGAATCAGTTTATTGCTCCAGAATTGGATTATGTTTCTTCTCCATAGTTTGGACTATCAATTCATCAATACATATAAGACTGTTAAATTACTGTTTACTGTTTATCTATTATTATTATTTCCTTTTCTTTGAAAATTCTACTTGTAATTTAAAAATAAAATCAATTTTGCATTGAAAAAGTATTGATTTATTGATTTTTTTCCAAATTAAGATTGAGATTAACTCGAATTAGATAAGATATTATTGATACGTAATTTGGCAATACTTGTACATGGTCTAACATTGGCTTAAGCTATCTCAACAATTCAAATGTTTGGTTTTCAAGATCTGGGCCAAAGTTTCCCCAATTCAAGATAACATTAGCCCAACAATTAAAAAAAATTTAAAAATTTTTTAAAGTTTGTATGTATACATTAACAATGTTTTATATTACAGTTAAATATGTATAAAATAATAAAAACCACTTACCATATCAAATTTTAATTGATTACAACTATTATTTGCTTTTCCTGTGAAATCAACATTAAAAGTGGGACAAAGCTACCCCAGTTGACGGTATCTTTAATATGTGATATTTTAATTTCCCGACTGTAGCAGTTATGTTTTCATGCATAACGAAATGTCAACATCACCTTTAGAATGATTTTATTTATTTATTTTTTTAATCTTTGCTCGATATACCTTGGACCAAGTGTTAAGATTGTCTCTCATGTCAATCCTGTGTAAACATTTCCTTAGGAATACTTACTACCAAAAATAAAGTTCAGAAATGTATGAATCCTATGTGACAAGTTACTTGAATGCCGTTAATAAACATAGATTGCTCTTGTAGGCTCTTGAATAAACATAGTATTACTCTTAATAGGGGCATTCTAGCGGGAGGGGTAACGTTTTCAAAATAGAAACAGAAAGCTATAAATATCTATACTTGCTATAAATATCTTCAAACACGAAAAACAAAATTTCCTAATTTGTAATACGTTTCAAAGTTCTAAATCTAGTGCATAACTATTTGTTATAGAAGTCATTCTTAATGAATATTATCACCTCCACATAACATGTAACTTACATCATTAAAACTTTGTTACCATTTCTAACACGGCAGGCATTGTCTATTATGACATTTGTCCATCTACACCGCAAATTCGTTGACTTTTTTATTATGGGAACACCATATACGTGAACCAACATAACTCTCTGATCTTTGCCTTGTTTTCCAGACAATTGGGAATAGATCATTTTTTTCTTTTTTTCAATGCGGAGGCACAAGTCGTGAGACTTTCACCTTTTCTTATTCACCGAAAAGTCTTGCTGGCTACTTTATAATGAAAACACCATCTCGGTGAGCCAGCATTATTCTCTATGATGGGACAACACGGTAACGACCAAGACTTATTCGGGATTTGAACCCAAGCCTACTGCGGGGAAGTGTACGAGGCTAACCACTATACCATGTAGGTAGCTAGATCATAAAAGTAGAAGTGTTTATTAAAAAATGACTGAAATCATTAAGATAGGAAAAATAATTTTCAAAATTTAAGTATCATAATCAGCTTCTATGGTGGACATTTTCTCATTTGTATCGAATAAAACTGAAGATCACGATGGTCTATTTTTTTTCCCACATAAACATGGTTGCAGGAAAAGAACTCAGTCTTATCCATCATCGATGAAATGACTTACAGCCATTCAGGTGGGATTAATTTAACGTGACGAAGGTCTATATTGATTTTTATTACAGTCACTTAGTGGCAAAATCCCTGGATGGCATTGTCTGAATTGCTCACTAACGTAGCATATTAAGGTACTTTTTCCAGTAATGGCAGACTATAAAAAATAATAACACTCTAGTTATACGCGAGAGTAAGACCATTAGAGACTTAAAGAAACAAGCTGGTTAAAACCGCAAGGAATTTTCTTTCCAGATTATCTGGAATTCTTTAGTCGAAAGATAAATAATACAATAAGTCAGTGAAATATCTATAAAATATAACATTTATTTCATAACGAACTAATTGAATGTATAATAATTTTTTTTGAGAGCCAATATTGCAATTTCTTCAAAAACTGAAATCCAAAATATGATGAAAATCCTTGTTACAAAAATTATCTATAAATAATTTGGATACTATGAAAACGCAATCAAAATTTCAAATCTAGACAACTATAAAATTTTAATTAAATGATGTATTGATCCAATTAAAAAATAAAAATTCAACACAAAGAAGGTTTGCGATTTAAAATTTTTAAATCAGAACTAATACAGCATCAAATCATTCTCACGACATTATTATTCTCAAAATTGTAAAATTATCCAGATATAAAATCTGAGCATCTTTAACAACCTCCCAGTAATAAAAAAATAATTCTTAAAAACTCTTATGACTACCTTTATTTTATAGATTGATATCTAACTGAGTCGTAGTTACCCTTTATACAGAAGTTTTGCGTCCAGTGATCTTGAATCCAGTAACACTTCCGTCAGTGATATTCCAAGACTTTTTCTAAATTCGCCATTTTTCTTCATTAAAAGTATCCAAACACTTCTTTCCTTACGTGCATCTGCACAATTCTTGACCCTTCCGTATGTTAAACATATCAACCGAAATATATTTCATTTACCTAACAACTACCATAATGTGGTTAACGTACAGCTGTGTAAAATTATAGCTTTATATTGGTATTCTGATTTTATTGGAACCCGGGAGAATTAATTCAAGAAATTATTTCACATTATATTCACAACTTTTCCGTAACGGTTTAATAGATTTTACTGAATTTTTTCTAGAAATAAATCACTGATATTAACGAGAAATAGCCGCACACCATATTTAGAGTTTAACGTAGCTAGATACTACGTAGTTATAGTTTAGGTTGAGATCTTAGTTAAAGTGTAGTTGTCTCCCCACCGCTGTTCATGGAAAGCAGTGTCATTCACCTATAGGGTGCTCCCATAATAAAGCAGCTAACTAATTTAGCTACTTTATTAGTTATCCTTACGAAAAAGTTAGTCTATCAATTTCGTGGTAGTCATCAGAAAAAAAGTGCCTGAAGCGTTGGATGAAAAGAGAACATGTTGGGAAGGAGAATAAGAAATATCAACTAAAAACATATATGCTTATACATTAATTAAGACATGAACTGACGATAAGAATTACACTTATTTCTTATCTTCACTGTACTCACCTATAAATTTATTTTAAGTAAGATCAGTTTCGTTCCTGAACTGCAAAAATAACAGCGCACGAAGCCGGATATGAATTGCAAAAAATGCTAACTTTTCTGTTAAGGTTTGATTTGATTTGGTTTAGAGAGCCACGGCCAACTTTAAGCTACACGAGGGCTAATTAGACCGGGACCTACAGTTTAAAGCCGATTCCGAACGGCTACAAACCTCCATGCCAACAGTGGGACTCAAACCGACAGTATCTGAACTGAATGCCAGCGTCCTAGTCATTCGGCCATTAACTGGCAGTTTTTGTCAAGGTATTTATTAAATAACACTAAGTAAGTCTAAGTCAGGCAACACTTATATGTTATGATAATACTTTCTTATATATTCTAATTAATATTAATATTTTATTACATTTACTATTAAGTATTTACTAACTATGCGAATAGAAATCGTGTAGCACATTTATTATGTATTTTTTTATCTGTGTACAGTTTCCATTTTCTATATTACACCCATAATTTCATTTCTTTCATATTTATAATATTTTAACATACATTTTATGACAGAAAGAGTCTGTGAAAAACAAATGCTACTCCCGTGATGCTATCCTTGGTACAATGGCAGCTGCAGATGCAAATCGAATTTAAGCCTTTTCTGATGGATTATTTTATTAATGGTCTCCACTTCCGAGCTTATGGGGAAATAATTTATGATGCACGCTAAGACTCACGCAAATTTAATTCTTCCGGAACCTAAGCACGTTTTAACGAGTATTAGTTGTTAATGACTATCGATACGAAAATTAAAATCGATAATGTCTTCCTAAACAAATGTATCGATTTATACGAAGTTCGCTTATAATCAGAAAATATAGGCAAGCTCAAATATTTTTAAATGTCTTTTTTCATTAGTGCATTCAAGATGAATTCTGTTATTTTTTTTCATTGAGGTTCCCTTTAACTGATAAGACAAAGTAAATTCAATATTACACTTTTTCATGAATTTGTTAAGCTAATGGAACATATCTTTAACCACTGCATTTATCGCAACTGAGAGAGCAAATAGTTTTTTAATAACCTTTGACAGTGACGCATTAAAACTTACACATCTATGATCGTGCATAAATCAAAACACAGCAAGATATTTTTTGAGACAGGTTCAACTACACATTATATCCTGACATTAACTAAAGCATTACATTCATATACGTTTTACTTAAGCAGATTGTCTTCCTCGAATATGGAAGATAATCACTCAAAGTGATTCTTAGTTTATGCCGACCTTAATCGCAATGTATAACCGAAACAGCGCTATCAACAACGCGTTTATTTTAATCTTTCCTACCCGTGGCATTTATTTTATCTAGAAAACACTGCATAGTCTATTCTTCTTGCGGGAAAATCTAATTTGTGGTTGAGTACGACAATGCTAAAACTCGCAGGGGCGCCTGTAATAATGTCAAGCACTTGTCAGTATGCACATTTTCGCGGAGGGGAGTTCGTTGTGAAACGGGTATATTAGCCAAAAGCATGCTTGCCTCGGGTAAGGATACATAAATTTGTCTGCGAAAGCATCTCGTAATTTCTTAACAAGATGTTGATAGCAGAATGAGAATGTTATTACTAAACTGTGTATAAAAGCTAAATGGTTATGGTATAATATTGTATCTGCAGTTATTTATGATGCAATATGAATATCTTTATACTATTCATATACATGTTTGTCGCCGTGAATATGGTAAGGAATTATTGAAGATATAATCGAAATGAGTGCATTTATTCTTTATCAAGAATAAAAAAATGAACTTTGGCTTTTGTGCGATGTATCTTTTCAGGTTTCGATCATGAGCTCCTTAGAGACTTAGTTAAAGTCTAGATCAAAGCAAATTACTTGTAATTGGGTACATTTCTTCAAAAATTGAGTTTTGAATGAAATTAAGACGAATAATAAGCTAGCTTACCGAAGAGAAATATAACTGATGAAATAGAAGGAAAAGAAGGAAATATTACAACAGTTAAAAAATGTCTTAAAAGAAAAGTTTGCCTGTAAAATTATTACAATAGTTGTAATAATGCAGATTTTTTTTTTGAAGATTCAATTAATAGAAACCTTATTTTTTTATTGACACCTATGCTAGCTTTTCTCGTGCTTGATTGGTTTTACACATGCTCCAATTTCTCCAATGGTGGGTGAGTTTTAATATGATATATAGTGCAAGTGTGCTAGTCAACTGGTTTTTTCCGAAGTAGTCATTAAGTATACATAAGATTTGAAATTTCTTTAGCATATCTATAGCAAAGTTCATTAAATTTTTGAAATATGTTTCCTTACCTCATACGATTGTTATATTCGTTCGCTGTCATATGACCCTTGTAGGGTTGAACAGGTGCGACTACAGTTTTAAAAAATAACATTTCAAGGTACATAAAATATATCTTTTTTCAATTGTATCTGAGTTAATTATCAACAATGCCTTATGCTTTTATGTCAATACATGAATAAAAGGTAGATGAGTCACTGTTTTAGGACTTGCCATCTTTCTAGATAAAAAACTATGTTGTATAGAAATATCGTCACGCAGTAAAAGAGTAATTTAATAAAATCGAAAAGGTCGAAAATTCTAGGATACCTTAAAACATTCAGTTGTTAAAAAAATTCATTTTGTATTACAGAAAATAGGATTTTTACTAAAAGATAAAATTCCTAATCTAATAAGCATTCCGCACTTCAGATATTGCAAACAAGAATGTGCATTCACTGAGTTATTTAAAGTACCCATTTATATAAATGTAAAAATATTAATAAAGAAAATTTCTGAATACTTCCCCGGCACGCACGTGCTAGACTGTTCGGATAAAAAGCTAATAAAAGGTCTTCCAAATGAATGAAACATAAAGAAAAAATTTTGCTGTAAAAGAAACTGAAAAGATGAATTGATCAAACATAGTTGGCTCTATAAAATTGAAAATTTTCTAACAGTCTGAAGAAAAATTTGTTACATAGGAATATGTTTGGTACAATAAGGATATATTTGCCCTTAAATGTCATTCAAAGTCGTGGTTTTGCAGATATAATTCCGATAAACAGGCATTTTCGTTACGTGGTAGCTCAAGTATAAACTCTTATAGTAATTTTTAAAAAGTTATTTTAGTAATTATTTTTACTATGGGTGATAATTTCCCTCTTTAAAGACGAAATTTGAAAAATTCCAGAGAGAAAATTTTTCAAGCGTCGGCTCACTGTATAAATAGGGAGAAGTAAAAAGTCATAGTATTATTAAATAAAACTTTTAAACTTTCAAGTGTGTTTTTAAAGATAAAATTAAATGAACTGAGCATTAAACTTTTTTTCTTACTTACTTGAGGATATAAAGCTTTTAAGGAGGCCATCACTTTTTCACTTCTCTGTTCTTGCCAATAAGAAATGAATGCCGAGACAACAATTGTTAACACCATTACTAAACCAATAAACATCTAAACAAAAAATCGGATGCTACAATTAAAGTACAGTAAAATAAACTGTGAATTGATATTTTTACTTTTAAATTATTTGCATTATAATCATTGTTTTTCTTTGTCCATACACACATGAATCAAAAACTGCTGGGCCGAATTGGATGGGACTTTCTCATGTGTTATTCCTCATGAGGAAGATCAATGACCATAAGTCCTAAAGCGCTGCTTTTTCAGTTATAAATTAGCAGCGACTGAAAATATGAACATCACTTTTCCCCTAACGTCCTGAAATCTAGGAGAATCATGCGTAGAACGATTACCACAGTAACAAAATCTGTGAATGTATTTAATGTCAACAATTCTAATTTTTTTCACTACATTCTCTAGATTCAGACACTTTTTTCCAGTCTACAGGCGTTCTTAAACATTTCTCACCGAATAATACTACGATTATCAAACATGAACAACAAATTATAACCGCGCCAAAGAAAAATAGATGTATAGGATGCAATTAATTTTTTTCAGGCTGTAGAGTAATATTTTAATTTTTTGTGCTAGACTATCACAATCTCTTTTGGAAAAGAATTCTCGATAAAAGACCTCGGGTTCTCCTTCATTCCAAGAAAATAGAACTACTGAAGCGGACCGTACTAACAACTTTACTAAAGATTCTACATGGTATTTCTACGTTTT
Organism: Dolomedes plantarius; assembly: GCA_907164885.2. NCBI lineage: Eukaryota > Metazoa > Arthropoda > Arachnida > Araneae > Dolomedidae > Dolomedes > Dolomedes plantarius. The sequence continues at coordinate 156,402,536 of OU015493.1, read as the reverse complement.
ATTTACAGAGGAATCAGTCGTTATATGCATTTTGTCGACTTTAGCGTATGCGTAGTGGTACGGTGGACATGGATCTTATGATTCAACTTGCTGAATACCCGTGCTTTGCTACGGAGTACATTGAAATTAAATACAACGGTCAATGTATGCAATTATTGCCAAAAAACAAAAGATATTTATTTATAAAAAATCGTAGCGGATATTTTTACACTAAATAATGTGGAAGAAAATATTCAAATTAAATACAACGGTCAATGTATGCAATTAATTTGTATGTTTAATATCCATAAAACATACTAATTTGAATTAAATTCTTAAAAACACTTCCATCTCAATTAGTATAGTGGTTAAGTTTTACCTTTTACCGTATTTTAATATTTTTTTGTCAACTTATTTCGTTGTTATGCACGTGACACGAAATTAATTTAAAGTTTCACAAAAAGAAAAGAAACCTCGTGATCAGCATTTAATAAATTAAATTCCAAAAATGAATCTTTGAAAATTCACCAAAAGTCAGAAAATAGAGGTAAAGATTCGAAAAAGATTTTATTTTAAAGGAATTTTTATGAGATATAAATTTTATGACCCTCAAATTATTATTTTGAATGAAACTTAAAAAAAGTTACAAAAACAGCTTAAAAATTTAATTTTAAAAAATCTAAGAAGAATTTTTCAAAAATCTTTCTTAGTGCACCTCTACACTATAAGAAGAATCGCCATGCAAAATTTCATAAACCCTTTAGGTCCAGCGGTTTGATCTGTCCGTTATCTGACAGTCAGTCAGTTAGTCACGGAACTGTTATATATATATATATATATATATATATATATATATATATATATATATATATATATATGCCAAATTGAAATCCTTACACAAAAACATAAATATTTTAGCTTATCTCAGCAACTATAACAAAAATCATTCGCTTCAAAATAGCATCAGTTATGTTTAATATGCTATTGAATATTTGAAATCCATAAAATGTTTATGAGGACATCCATAAAATGTTAATGTATATGCACCTACTGTTCTGGATTTTAAATTAAATGTTTAAATAAAAAGGAAGAACATATAAGATTTTACATACATTATCAAGAGCAAATGATCCCGGTGGATGAAGTCTTGGTATAGCAGCAGTTGTAAAGCAAAATATGATTCCAATTATAAGAAGACGGTATGTACCTCGAACCTTTTGCTTAACGGCTATTAATTTACTTGTTTCTGGAGCCGAAATGATATTTTCCCCATATCTTTCTCTTATTGAAATCACTTGGTCTTCTCTCAAACCCTGTATAGGAAAAATATTTTTTAAGATGTGCAAGAATGACTTTACTTAATTTAACCAAACGTTCTAATGACAACTAGGTCATTAGAACTTTAATAATAAAAAATTAGTACTATATCTTAATGTAACAAACTGGAATTTGTTAACAATCATCACGAGTCTTCAATTGAGAGTTATTGAACAAATCATATCAAAAACACAAATTGTATAATAGGCCAACCCATGCATATCTTGAAAATGACTGCTATACCACGAAATTAGCAATAGTTTTGGAGAAAATTATAATAAAATTTTGCCATTTGCACATATATTCTTTTATACGCTCTTCTAACAAGAATCAAGGATGTTACTTAGCCTATCTTTTGATGTGAATTTCAGGAGCTTCTTTTGCAATCTCCCTTCAACAGTAAACTAACTTTTTTGCATTGATTTACCTTATTAACATTTTTCGAGTGTAAAAATACCGCGGTTGAACTGTTCACCGTGCCCTACACAATTACTGACACGATTATTTGAGAAGAACTCTATATAAGAGTGTAAAAAGTGTACTTTTAGTTACATGTTGAACTCCAGGTCTCGTGTAAGTTTGCAACATGCTTACGTTAGTTAATACCATTTTTTTTTATGGATTTTTTTCTGAAAAGCTCGTTAGTCTAAATTTTACCACTAGAAGGGTATCCCCAAAGTGTTCCTCTCTAAAGAGCCAACATATATGATGACCGTTCAACAAATCTTTTTTTTTTACTTTCGTCCTTGAAAGCCTTATAAATTTAATAGAGAGGTACACAATTTCTCATGTCTAATTTTCTGAATATAGGAAAGAACGAATTATTGCTGGACACACGGTTCGTTAAGTCAGTTAAGTTTTCCTTGTTTGAAATTTAGTTCAGTCCTATACTTGTGTTCGTAAGTATTGAAAGGGCTCTCCCTCTTACATGAAATTTTGGGAAATTTATCTAAAATGCTGCACACAAAGGAGAATGGGAATGTAGCTCAAATCTCCACAAGTCCGCAACATATTCTTTCTATTGTTGATAGCAGGCAAAAACCTCCTCTTTTTCCATATTTCATTCATGTGGAATTCATGCCCGATGAAGAAAACATTATCGTTATGCAGCAGAACTACTTGACTTAATAACAAAATCTGAAGGAATTAATTTTAACAATAATTTTTCTACGTCAATGTAAGCCGGTACTCAATACAGTAAACAGACTTTCCTCATCACTGCAAGAAACTTGGAAAGATGTTTTTCTCGGAATGAAACACATAAACATTCGCATTCTGCTCTCCTCAAGGATTCTATTGCCGAAGTTCAGATAAGTTCTTTTATCTACTGCAAAACACTTAAAGCTTTCTTTAATCATCGGGGATGGATTTGGTTTAATGACGCTAAAGTGATTTCTCGACACAAAAATATTTCGTGTTTAGCATATCGACAAAGAAATTTAGACGACGGGTATGCTTTACTGAAACCCCAAAGGTAAATTCTGACTAAAGGAAATTTAATTTTCTGACAATGTAAACTTCATGATCCAATTTGAGCTGATTTAAGGTTCTTCAAAAATATTTCTTATTATTTTCCTCTTTCACTTCTTGGAATTCAGTCACATCAGACCATCCATTCGCACTACGCTTCCCGTGTGTTGAAAACTATACTTAATTCACAAATATTGGGAATAAGATATTTCAACATTTTAAACGTATCCAAGTTTTTTATAGTGTTATTGGAAATGTAAAGTTAATTCGAGCTCTAAATTTAAAAAAAATCAAATTAATTTTTTTAAATACATTACTTTTTAATATCATTTTCGGAGGAACACTCACTTTGTACGGTGATTTCTCCTAAAAATTGCTCACAGAGCACATGTCAACATATCTACAAATACCACATTTTCCGAGAAGAACATTAAACTATCTGAAACAGGTTTTGGCACTAACTCTATAATCGCTATTTACGATTTCCCTTTTGTAGTAATAGTGTCAACTTTGATTTCGAAGTTTAAATCCATTTCGGGATTATTTTCAAAGTCGGTGTAAAATTTAAAGTTGACCTTCTGTCAGTAGCATAATATTTAAAATCTAATGGTAAGAACAACGCATTACTCAAATTCAGTTCAAAGAAAATTTCTGCAGGAGGAATCTACCGTTGTCCTTATCTTTTCTTTTTTCAAACTGCTAACTATTCTTTTCAAATTAAAATTGTTAAAACGACATTGTGACACGATAAAAAGATGGGAATTCGAATCTATAAACTTAAGTGTTTTGAATTTTATTTTCACAACTTCATTAAATTTATTCTTGATCTCACATTTATCTACTAGTTTTGACAGCTTTTATTTTATATATAAGCCTCATGAAAACTGATTATCCCCTTTCTTCAAGAAAATAAGATAACTCGCAAAAGAAACTTGCAGGTATGACCGTATCTATTAAGATATTAATCGATACTGAGACTGCTGTGTACTAACCCTACTGGATCCGCTCACCTCATTGTTAACCTATGGAGAAAATGTGTCAAGGATTACTGACTTGAATTTAAAGGGTTTAATAAAAAAGGTGCTTCGTAATAGAGAAATAAATTTTACACCTTGGGGCATATTTCGTTTAAAAAAATGCAAATAATATTTTTTAATTTAAATTATTCGGGAAAAAAATCTGGTATAGTATGTGTTAAACGCTCCTAAATTCCTTTGTTGGACGAAATTTATAAAATGAATCCTGTTGCAAGGTGCAGAAAAGTTCAGGCTATCTGAAAATACCATTTTTATTGGATTATCAGCATTTATGTAACTGTAAATAGTAGACACATTTTCTCCATTGGTTGACATTGAGGTGGGCGAATCCAATACGCTTAGTACACAGCAGCCTTGATAAGACAATAGCTTTTTTTTTCTGAAGTGTTGGACAGAAAATATCAAAAGTACGTATACGGGCATGTTGAGCAGTCATAAAATTTATATTTGAATGCAGATTAAGTACCCTATGTGAAAGCGTGCAACCTTAAATAAAAAACTATGTATTGCTAGACATATTTCTCTTTAATAAAGTAGTTAACTAAATAGCAAAAAAAAAAACAAAGAATCGACAGGTGAAATAAATATAAATAATGGCGCAGAACGAAAAGATGGAAGTAATAAAATGTGTCTTATTTAAATACGAGGGGAAAAAAACTATGTACGTTGTAATGCTTCCATTGCTTAAATTGAAAGAAAATTAAGTATATTTTGAGTTAAATGCTTTATTACGCTTTAATTTGTCAAAACAAAATAAAAACCTTATTCAATAAAACACCCCGAATCAGTCTAAAGGTGAATCTTCCCACATGAGCTTGAAACTTGTTAAAATTGACAAGAGAATAGCGATTAAATATTTTATTTTTCATTAACATTGTTTAAAATCTATATGGAAATAATACTTTCTAAAGCAAAAGTTATGCATTTATATTTCCCGCAAGGGTATGCATTTTTCTTTTGATGTGGTATCAAATGAAACACAGGAAATAATTCCGCAATTTCTGGCATCTTGGGTGACTTCCAGTGTGATGAAGGGTGAAGGATATTTTTTAGCAGGAAATTGCTTTTACTTCTAATGATTTCAATTCCGTCCTATTAAATCTAAGTTAAAGGATTCACTTAATGTCTGAACAAGCGAAATTCTCCCTCTGTTCACTTTTGTTTGCTTCTGTTTTATGTATACGTTTGATCCTTTTTTAATGTTTTGTTTACGACATGTTTAGCTTAACTACGTTTTTAACGTTTAGTATCATCATGTAATTTCTTTTTCCTGAAAATCTTTGATTTTTCATCAAATTTGCCCCCATGCTACCGTTGTCGCTTCATGTGTTTGTAATGTATCGTTTATTAAATTATGTTTTATCGATAAATGCAGATAAATTGGACAGTGGCATATAACAAGAAACCAAATCCCATTACTCTGAAACTGTGATAATTGAGTTTTAATAAAACATTAATAAAAAAATTCCACCTGTTCACGATCTGGTTCTCCAGTCAATTTCAAGAATATTATTTGACATGGAATAATAAAAATTTTTCCCTGATGTCTAAACATGTGGAACAGCCTACCACCAATTTAACTCAACTTTCAAACTTTTGTGGTTTGATTCCCTGTTGCAAGACTCTGTCTAAATTATTTCCAGCAAATCAGTTTTATTTTAAACATCAACCCCAAAGTATCATTTATGAAATTTCTTGCAAAAGGATTTTACATAAAACATTTATCATATAAATATTACATTACATTCGAAAAACGTTTTTTCTTCGATATACCGTTTAATGATTGAGTATTAAGTATGCTTTAACTCCTTTTACATTGATGCTAAAATCATTGATTTTAAAGCATATGAGGATTCCGGATGAACTGGATGAGATTAAGGGAACAAGGGACGTTTAACCTTGCTTTCTTAAATATTCAATATTTTACTCTACATACAATAAGCGAATAATTAATATTATTTTCTGGTACATTGAGGACACTGAGAATTCCCAATAAGTATTTTGTAAGAATAAGACCTGTTTTTAAAAAAAAATCTTCAAAAATCCTAGAATTTTTCAAAATGTTCCATGCGCATTTATTTCCTCCTGATTTCTTCCAAATTTCTCAAGTTTGTTTATTGAAGTGTTTGTCTCAAAACTCTGCATAATTCTTTAAAACCACAAATATTTTTCAAATTTAACGACCCTAAAATAAAGTGAAAACGTGCAAAAATATAGAGAAAATAACAGGCGAAATAAAAAAAAAATTATTTAAAACTTCAGATTCATACAAAAAAAATTAAATGCACAATTATATTTATACCTATATGGTAAACTTATAATGAACAATTTAAAGATTTTAATTGATATGTAATGCGCATTGAGCATTTTGAAAAATATTAGCATTTTTGAAAAAATTGAAAAACAGACATTATTCTGCCAAAAAAAAATCCTTATTTTAAATTCTAGGAATTTTCAATGTATTAAAAAAGAAAAATGATTATTCTCATTTTGTATATACAGTTAAAAATTAAAAATTTAAAAAATCGAGGTTGAAGGTCCCATGTCCCCTTAAAGCCCTTCCACCACGATTGATTCACTTGCGGACATAAAAAAAATGACCCTGCTTTACTGAAGGGGGTGGGGATGGGGGAGTCCTGGGAGAAATCGCCTCCCCCTTAAGTTCAACATTTGCTTAAGTAGCATGTTAGAATTTTATTCTCTATCCTTTTCAAGCATTTGTGTAATTAACTGTCGATCCCAAAACTGAGCCTTATTGTCAATTTAAAAGGCCCTGGGTTGCCCAGATTGGTCAGCAGATCTGCATTGTCCGTACGGCGCCCAGGCCCATATGAAACATCACCGAACAGAGGAAACCAACCCTCGGCTGAGTTTGCAGGTTTTACTACGCAGCTTCTGGGCTTCAAGCTAAACAATTGCTTATGAACCGAACGTCCGGAAAATGCAAGTTCTGGATTATTGTCAATTTAATAGTAGCTGAGCGCTACAACTCCAAAATGAACAACCTGATAGAAAATTTTAAAAATCTTAATTTTGATTTATCATAAGCTTATTTTGGGCAATGATATCATTTCATTACCTGTTAGGGAGATTTAAAACAAATATTTTATGGAATTATGGCTAGTGCCTGTCATAACCTCTGGCATACATTGTCTCTATATTAAAATTGCCCGCATTTCATTAGATACAAATTTCGAAAAAAAAATCAATATTAAAAATTATTGATGTGGAAAATTACTATATCGTCACATTAAAAAATGAGTCAAGAGAATTGAAAGTAACAAGACAATCTTACGGTAAAAGAACGATATTCAAATATTAAATAGCGTATGGTGGAAACGTTTGTCTAGTCACCATTTATTAATGTGAAAATTTTATAATGAAATTAAAGTAAGCCTTACGTTTCTAGAATCGGTATCCAGGCGGGATATTAGTTCCTCCAAAGGAATAGAGTGATCCTCCTATAAAAAATAATGTCGATGACTTTATGGCAACTGATACTACAAGCAACTGACCTCACAAAATTCTTAAAGGATGTTAAAATGATATTTGAAATATTTGTAACAATATATATACACTTTTTTAAAGGAGGTTTTATTTGATAAGAATAATGTTTTCTCCACACCGTTTTCAAACGATGGGGATATTTATATTATCATATTTTTAACGTAGGTTTACGTTCCTCCATAACTGTAGTGCGGAAAGAAAAATTTCAGACGCTAAAACTGTCCGTCCATCCGTCCTCGTGAGTTAAAATTTTGGCAGCTAGCCAAACCCAGTCTATCGCTTGGACAAGTTAAACAGAAAAGTACCAAGATGCGTCAAAATTTTGACATGCATATATGTATATATATACATACGCACATATATATATATATATATATATATATATATATATATATATATATATAGATAGATTGATTGATTGATAGATAGATAGATAGATAGATACATACATATATACTTACATACATAAAACATACATACAAAAGAGGTATAAGTAATCCTACGTTAATAACCATCGGTAGTTTCGTTAGAAGAGACTACCTGAAATTTGTTTTTTGTCTTGTTTTTTACACTGTCTTCTCTTCAGGCAGATCCGCTGATATGCCTTTTACGCTCCCTGAAAAAATTTTGACCTGATCTCTGTGTCATAGCGTTTTGATGTAGCGATCGCTCTTGTTACCAACAATACGGATGACATAGCTCTCATTTTTTTTCAGCTCAGATTTGGGGACAACGAATCTGAACTCTCAACTGCAGTCTTGGCAGGAATGTTGGGTGATTTTTGACCTACCCAGGTTCGAGACAATGGAATCGAGATCAAAAGATTTACTCTCTGTAATGACATGCCATGTTTTCCTAACTACTTTTATCTAAAAGACAATAATTTACGGGAAGTTTTATCAAAGATCGAAATATGAAGGGAAATTATAACCGCTTTTTACCATCAACTAGATTCATAAACAGAAATAACTTTCGAAGTATGACGGGAATATGTGCAGATTGACTGGCAGACTGGCGCTAATTTTTGTGGTCATGAGATAAATAACATAATCTGAAAAAGTCCTTTCAACATATCGCTTACTCCTTTCAACAACATCATATCTCAAAAATCGGCGATTTTTAGTTATGCCAGCTTTCAGAATGCCCTGAAAGAGTAGTATATTCCTTGCAAAATCGTCCTATCTCACCGCTCAATATTTAGCCGCTAGAGAGCAGAATTAATATTTATTTTTAATACATTTTATTCTACTTTTAAACTTTAAAATTACGCTCCTGAAAAATCGCGTTTTTTGAAAAACGCGATTGACGTTGACGATATGACGTTGTTGAAAGGAGTGAGCGATATTTCAAAATTCAGCCCCTGCAGGCAACTATACCTCCAAAAATGTTTAAAAAATCTAATTAAAGAGCCACTTGAATAGCCAAGTACAGGAATAAATAAATAAAACCAGTGCAAATTATCCTGTTCCTAAAGAAACCCAGAGCTAACAGAGTTTCCATCCCAGGAGGTGCAAAAAATTAGGATCTGAAGCTTGGGTTATGCGAGGCTTTCGCTACAGTTGAAGAAAAATACTTAAATATTAATGAATTTTTATAGACTCAATATGTAATTATCACTTACAAATTTAAAACAAACATGAACTTATTTATTTACGATCTGATTTGGATGAATTACAGGCCTAAATCTAAATCTTGTCTGGAAATCTATACTAATAAAGGGACAAGTGGATGTCGAGGGAAGATCACGTGACCGTAACTCATCCGGGCTGGCCACTCCTCGAAAAAAAATGGCCGACAAATATACAGGAAAATCGGTGTATTTTTTTTCTAATGAAAGTACATAAATGTTACATATTTGGAAAGAGCTTCGAAAACTGATAAATTTTTCTGCGTACACTTATTCTGTTAATTCAATAGTTTTAGAGACATTTGGATTCTAATGAAGCGTCATCGCGCGTCATCGCTCTTTGACGATGTAAACAAAGGGTGATTCGTTCACAGAGTGATTCTCACTAAAAAATGAATCACTGAAATGAAATGTGTCTACATGTCTATTTTTTTATTTATTTTGAATAAACAATTAATTTTACTATAATGAGGTACAAAACATGATTGATTACTTGATTTATATATCAGAAGGAACGGGCTTCAAAGAAAAATCTTGAAATCACCTTTGGAGATAAGAAACCTAATTTTACAAGTTAATTAAGCATTGACAAAGGATGACCACCGTAGAGCCTGGCAGTAAAACTTTAAAACTCGTAAAGGCATGGGGGACGCGTGTTCGCCACTGGAAGCAAGATTTCAAACTTAATAGTAGACTGTAATTTAATTTACAAGGTGTATCAGCGAACGAAGAAGGGAATGAAGTAAACTAACTTGACTTCTTATAATGAAGTAAACTAACATGACAAGGGTTTCATAGATTAAGCTAATTATGTAAAACAAAATGTATAAACTCGCACTTGCTGTCTCAAAATGTATGGGATTAGATGGAAAGTCTTATTGACAGCCATGTAATTTTAAATGTATAAGAATGATAAAATAATTAGCTTTTTAATGAGAGCTAAAATAATTCACTAGGAAAAACTAAAACAATTTCCGATTAAAATAATTATTATTGAGTCAATTAGATAATGACACGATACAAGGTTTAGTTACTTGTTTTTTAATAAGAAAATTAATGATAATGAGGAAAATATATGCCCGATGAGATTGAAGAAAGTGTAAGCAAGATTTTTCTTGTCCCGTGAGCATTAAGGGTTTTTTAAGTACAGGGTGCGGCAGAAAGAACATTCTGATTTGGAACGTCAATAATAAAAATACAAAGCAAGATAGAGAAATAAGTCTTTTATACCTGAAAAAATTTAAAAAGTAATTAATTAATTTATTATTAATTATTATTTTATTTATTTATTTATTTATATCCTTGGAACGTTCTTTCTGCCGCACCCTTACAAAGGTAGGTGCCCGGGAAGAATTTTTTCCCGGTTCTTACGTTCTCTGTCGATGCCCCTAGAAGTATATTATCATTATTCGAGAATTTAATATATTTATAAATTACAATAACGAGCTCACAGTTTACAGTTTGTAAATTTACAATAATGAGCTGACTATTTGATCAAGATCAAATTCTCTTAACGAATTATTATTTTGTGATATTTATCGGATTAGACTGGTTTTATATGCCTTGAGATGCTAAAGAACTTCCACCAAGGGTGTATATTACAAAGGTGCATTGTATGCGCCGTACTCATTACAATAATCTTAAAACTACCTTTTTTGATTTGTAAACAGTAAAATTAAAAAAGACATTTGGCATCATCCCAGTAATCGATATAGCATGGAGGGATGTTTTTTCCTGATAAGTGCTTGAGCGCTGTATCTGCGCATATCCAGTAACGAGCGAAAGAGAGGAGGAAATGCAAACTAACATGCTGTTAATCACTGTTCGAATAGTTATAATTGAATATTGGACACCGAAATGTTCTTGTTCACTTCTGACTAGCGTGAAAGTTTCATATAGCTCACACCTTTGCAATAGAGGTTTGATGCTACTGATGTTGGATGTCAAACTGCTTTAAAATATAAATTACATTGACGTATATTTTTTTGTAATTTATAATAATTACTTTTATAGTTAATTATCACTAATTTTTTAATAAGGACCGTCATACTTGCACTTCAAATGACAATAAAAAATCATCAAAGTATTTTCAATGAACGATACGCAAATATTAGATATCTTCTATAAATGTATTTCTTAAAGGGTTGATGCAATTTCATGCTTATTGAAGCAAGGACTTGCTCTGACTGGAATCAAAGATATGTACAAAAAAAATTGTTTGTGGAATTTTTTGTGATCCTTAGAGGCCATACTCCTTTTTTCTTTGATGACCATTTAAAGAACCAATTTAAAGAGTAAAATAAAATATAATATTCAGTAAAAAGGCTGAAATTATTACCATTAAAGATCACAGATCTATGCGAGGGAAAGTTGTTGCTTCAGATATTGATAAAGAAAATAATTTATATTATTAAATGGTATATAGTTGTCTAAACTTAATATCATTAATATATCAGTTCTATTGAAACAAAACATAGTTCAACATGTACATTTTTTTCACATTTTCTAGGAGCTGATTAAAACAACTGAAAGATTATATTATTGTGTTAAATGGGTTATATATTTGTGTGATTTCTCTCATACTTGGCATTGTGTAAAATGTTTTTATCTAAAATAGAAAATGTAATTATAAGGATCGATAATTTCATAACTAATTTTCATAAGCAAATAAATTTGAATCCCCATCAAATAGATTTAGAAATCTTATTTTGGAATAAATTTACAGAGTAATTTCTTAAATTTTAGTCGAAGAAGTTTAATTAGTTATTGCTGTTAAAATAAAGCCCACTCCAGAATGTTCATCAATGCAGCAATTTTGTTTCCCTGCAAAGCTGGAAATTCTCAATTCGTTCAATTTTTTTGACATAGATGGCGCTACTTTACTCTGCCCATTTTTGTAACTGAGGAGATACCTACCTAACCCGATTTGGCTTGATGGAATGTCAGATATTGTGTGCAGAATAAAACATAAATTGTTTTTATTGCTGTCAGATACGAGAAATAAAAATAAGTTCCTGCCCGAAATCCGAGGGGATGCCTATGATTTTTTACAAGCTATACAATTCAAACTACAACACACCATCACACACACACTTTATTGCAGTGGTGCGCAAAGTATAGGAAAAAATTGCAGGGGTCGCGAACACTTTAAAGTAAATTTATATCACATTGAAATATTTATATAAAAAATATGTTTTAAATTTTCTATAATTTCATAATTTAAGCATTTAATTATTTTTTATATGTTGAAAAATATATGAAATATTGTTAAAAATAAGGTGTTAAACAGTCTTTCAAGGCTGTATTTAACGTTGCTTCCATTCTGCTATACCTGTATAAATGAGACTGGGTTTTTATTTAATCTATATATATAAAAACAGTTCCGTAACTGACTGACTGACTTTACACTTTTCGCTGACTAACTGACATACAACGCACAGACCAAACCGCTGGACCTAAAGGGCTGAAATTTTGCATGGCGATTCTTCTTATAGTGTAGGGGTTGCACTAAGAAAGATTTTTGAAAAATTCTTCTTAGATTTTTTTAAATTAAATTTTTAAGCTATTTTAGTAACTTTTTTAAAGTTTGCATTAGAAATAATAATTTGAGGGTTATAAAACTTATATCACGAGTAAGATCATAAAAGTTCCTTTATAATGAAATCTTTTTCGAATCTTTACCTCCATTTTCTGATTTTTCGTGAATTTTTAAAGATTAAATTTTGGAATTTAATTTATTAAATGCTGATCACGTGATTTCTTTTTCTGGTACTTTAAATAAATTTATCGTTACGTCATGACAACGAAATAGACAAAAAATATTTTACTTTTCTTGCTAATGCGACAGACGATTGGACATTATCTAAAAAAATATTAAAATACAGCAAAAGATACCTTCCTCAAACTGTACTATATTAGCTGTAATATATTCTTTAGTATGTCCTATTAGATTTAATTTGAATATTTTCTTCCAGATTATTTTGTCTATAAAATATCCCTTACTATTTTTTCTAAATGTATTTTTTTTACAATTGTATACAGTGATCGTCGTATTTATTATATATATATATATATATATATATATATATCTATATATATATATATATGTGTGTGTGTGTGTGTGTGTGTGTGTGTGTTGGCATTAATTGCATACATTGACCATTGTATTAAATTTGAATGTACTCCCTAGCGAAGTGCGGGTTTTCAGCTAGTTTATTCTAAATTAAATGAATTGTATAATTTTTAATGTTTTTCATAACAGTGAAATACTGTTAGTTTTTAATTAATGTCGTTAATTTTTGCCTAAATTAAATACAATAACAGTAAAACTTCTCTGGCCAGCGACCCTTATTCGACAGCCACCTCTCTTAACGGGCATATTTTGTTCAGAACCAATTAAAGACTCCATAGAGACAATGTTATGGAAGAAACCTCTTTTCGGTTTCCACCCCTCAAAACGACCACTTTTTTCTGAACCATTACTGCCCGCCATAGAGAAGTTTCATTGTATATATTTATATATAGCTTTAGTCACACGAGATTTATCAAAAACAAGTCTAGAAGGTGATCAAGACATTTTTTTAACGTAGGATTACGTTCCTCTATAACGGTCAACGGTAAAGAAAAAATTTCAGACGTCCGTCGTCGCTATTTATAATTTTGGAAGCGTGCCAAACCCAGTCTGTATCACATGGGCAAGGATTAAACAGTTAAACAGAAAAGTATCAAAATGCGTTAAAATTTTGACATACATATATATATATATATATATATATATATATATATATATATATATATATAGAGAGAGAGAGAGAGAGAGAGAGAGAGAGATAGATAGATAGATAGATACGTACATATATATAGATACATATATACATATATACATATAAAAGAGGTAAGCAACGATAAGTAATCCTACGTTAATAACCCGAAGTAATTTCGTTAGAAGAGACTACCTGATTTTTTTTTATTACTGTTATTTTGCTGAGCAGATATATATACCAAAAATCTGCAGTTCATAGATTTTCAAAATAGTTTTGTCGAAGTTTGTTTATTTCTTTTTGTTAACATTTAAATATTTTTTTCAATTGCTATAACCCAATTTTTTTTTTATTGGAGTCGCGGCTGAAATAAGTTTGAGCACCACTGCTTCATAGGATGAATACAAAGAGAAAATGATCAATTGAAATGGTTTACAGTTATGTTTGCTAATTAAAAGGTTTAATAATTATTAAACAAATAATTATTATAAGGTTATATACAAATATAAAAACAACTTACATAAACAAATAATTATATGGTTATAAAGAAATATATAAAGAAATTACATAAACAAATTATTATATAAACAAATAATAATTGTATGGTTTAATTATTATGTTTGACAAAACTTTAATATTTTGCAATTTGCAAAAATTTTGATTGTCTCTGATTAAAGTTTTTATTATTATTATTTTCTTTATTAAGTAAATTTGATAATTTAACGTAAAGACCAGTTATGTAAAAAAAGTATATTATTGATAGTCTGAGTTGGTAGTTTGAGAGTTAAATAAAATCTGCCACATAATCTGCAAATAAAAATGTCTTAACAGCTGAAATAACATTTCGATAGCATATTAATTTCTTTAAATGACATTATATTAAATCGAGGATAAAAGAATAACTAAATGTGAAAGGTCCTTATAATGAAAATGCTCGATTTATTTTCATAGACATATGTCTGTGAAATAAAATTATTTTTATTCCGTAATAAATTTTTTTTTCCTTATATTTAAACTCAAGATATAAATTCTAATAACCATTTAATTTAAATTACGTAATGTAATTAATATAAATGAACCATATTTTTTTATTTGTTATCGTTATTATTTTTATCTGTCACGGTTGTAGCTTAATTTAATCGAAACTCTTAGCGTCAAGTCTTTAACACAAGGTGCCAAGAGGACGAGACTGGAGATTCTAATACACTCTGCCAGTGAGAAAGTATTATCTTGATGTTTATCATAGTAGAAATATTCATTTTCATAGCTAATTCACCGATAACAATTTGGAAACGAAATTTATAAGTGTGACAGATTTTCATCTTCCGAATATTTATGCATTAGTCGTGGACCAATTTTCCTTCGTTTGTGGGCTCCAAATCAGGACAATGGGGATTACTTTACATTTTTACCATGTTTTTATTAACTCGCTCTCTTGTTTTTGTGTTTGATTGTTTGTGTGTTTATCCAGTACAAATCTTGCAATCGATTTTTAACTAACTTCCCGACTAGCTAGATATTTGAAACTTTTAGAATAAATCAGAACACGATGACAATGCATTATTTTAATACTTTTAATACTTTTAGCCCTCTTTAAGCAGAATCAAAAGCATTTTCAGTTTATTTTGTTTTGTATAATGGTGCGGCCATCTATCGACCGGGACGGGAACGAAAAGTTAAACGCAAGGTAACTTCCAACTCTCGAGCTAAACGATTGATTACGCGTATGATCTTTTTCTTTCAAGTTGGTGGGATAATTCATCAAAAAATTATTTAAAAGTATTCATTAATACACTGGTGTAAGAAATTAAGAGAATTTGCAGACTTGTTGGATTATCTCTAGAACTACTGTACCGATTTTAATGAAATTTGATATGTACATACATTGATACAATACAAAACAAATAACCATTCAATAATTGTAATACACACGCATGATCGTGTATAACACTCGTTGGAGTAGGAAGGTATGAAACAGCGGTTGCAGAATAAACAAAAACATGGGTTAATTCTTGGTGTTATTTTGCATCAATCGGTTAATTTCAAATTGTAACAGTAAAAATGAGTAACCACCAACGTTTAGATGATGGAATGAGGTGGCGAATTGTGGGGAGGCTAGAAGCAGGCCAATCTCAAGTCCAAATTTGTAGAGAGTTTAATTTGGCGCTCAGCGTCGTGTGTAACGTATGGAAACAGTTCCAGGATACCGGATCCATCGAGAGAAAACCTGGGCAAGGTCGTACAAGAGCCACGACGGCCAGAGAAGATCGCCATTTGTCGATTATAGCGAGGCGTAACAGAAGTGCTACAGCGTTTAGCTCTCTCGTGATTTGTATGCAGCCACAGGAACCCGTGTATCAAGGGTGACTGTTTCCAAAAGACTTCATGAGAGAGGGTTGTTTGCAAGAAGACCTGCTGTTTGTGTCCCGCTCACTTTTACGAACAGGAGAATCCGTTTATCATGGTGCAGAGAGCATAGAGATTGGAGTATGGATCTATGGGAGACCGTTCTCTTCACTGATGTCCCGGTTTAGCCTAAACACCGATTTTCGCCGTACGTTCATATGGAGAGAACCAGGGACCCGCTACCTACCCTCCAATGTCCGCGAAATCGACAATTATGGCGGAGGAGGTTTAATGGTCTGGGCAGGCATCATGTTGGATGGCCGCACACCATGTCTTTGAAATAGGCACTGTGACTGGTGTGAGGTATAGGGATGAAGTCTTGGAGCCCTATGTTCGCCTTTTCAGGGGTGCAGTTGGCCCTGAGTTCATTTTAATGGATTATAACGCGAGGCCACATAGAGCTCTTCTGGTCGACGAATTTCTAGAGAGTGAGGATATTCGCCGGATGGATTGGCCAGCCAGATCTCCAGACCTTAACCCTATAGAGCATGTCTGGGACGGTCTGGGGAGGGCAACTGCAACTCGCAACCCCCCTCCGAGAACCATCCAGGGAATGAAAGCAGCATTGCTGAACGAGTGGGACCAATTGCCACAGGAAATGATAAACTGCCTTATTTCAATTATGAAATCACGCTGCGAGACCTGTATATCTGTTAGAGGGGACCATACTCCCTATTAACCCATCTATTAACCCATTTTTTTATTTATTCTGCAACCGCTGTTTCATACCTTCCGACTCCAACGAGTGTTACGCACGATGATGCGTGTGTATTACAATTATTGAATGGTTATTTGTTTTTTATTGTATCAATGTATGAATATATCAAATTTCATTAAAATCGGTACAGTAGTTCAAGAGATAATCGATCAAGTCTGCAAATTCTCTTAATTTCTTTCACCAGTGTAGATAGAAATGTCAAGTTTATATGATTCAACAGAAACTTTAAAAATATGGCATATAAAAAGTTCTTTTTATCTTGTAATTATTCTAATTAATTCTACCAAATTAAAAAATGTAGTGTGACCCAATTTTTTAACCCATATTATAGAGGAAATGAAAATCTACCCAAGCGTTTTGTTGTTCAGAATATTAAACTATTTCGGATGTTAGTATGTCTAACGGTAGAGTTTGTTAACGCTGTAGACATGGATCATGATTTTATTCAAATTGCATTTACAGCCAGTATACTCGCATTTACCTTGTGAGTGGTAATCGGTAATATTCTGGGTCCTTTACCAATAGCAATTGAAAATCCCTATGAATGACTAGAAAAATATCCCACCAGATTGGGACGTTTTACGACAAAAAATATACCGAGATAAATACAGGGTGGTTATACTTAAACTTCCCCTATAAACCTACAGCTCAAACGTTTGAACGGAATGTAACCAGATTGGGTATATGGACTATTATGCACAAGATGCGCTCACGGAATTTCGAAAAAGAAAAAGTTCAAAAATGTCCACCAGATGGCGCTTTTCATGTAAAAACATTAAATTTAACAAAATAAACTTCCAAAAGGGAATGCATAAGAAATTTGAATATTTATTGAGTAGTTTTTGACCACCTTGTCATCCAACTACATTAAATAAAGGTAAGGAAATAAATAACAGTCCTTTGCTGTTTGAGAAGAAAAAAACAGGTGAGTTTGCAGAAACAGGTACAGATTATGACGAAATGTCACAAGAGAAGCACTTGTTAATCGTGTCCAGGACGATGTAGGGAAAGGTGCTCATTGTGACCACCGTCGGTCACCTGCAAAATTCCAAGGCGGTGAACAGTGTGTTCAACAGCAGATAGTAACTCATCAGTTGTGATGCTTCGCACATGAAGCGTAATGGAGTTCCATACATAACACATTCATACATAACATTCCATACATAACATTTCCATTGTCTGTTTAAGGTGACAATGGACCTTCAGATTGACAAAAATATGTCCCCAAAAATATTTTTTTTCTTTCAGAAAATGATTTTGTAACTCATCAGCTTTAAATTTTAAAAAAAGTATGCTGATACGATCATTATTAACAGAGTTATAAGTACTTTTTTCAAACGTAAGAAATGGAAATGTTAGTAAAATCAAAACTTTAAATGCCATTTTATCAAAACAAGTTTTCATGTCGTTTCGGTAAGTTCAAAATGTTCCATGCGTCGTAATTTTTCTTGAATTTTCATAAAATTTCATAAAATGATTATTTGTACGTGTTAGAATAAAACTTAGTAATCAATTCATTATACTACTTTAAAACAACTTAAAATTTTTTCAATAAAAAAAATAATTTTTGATAAAATTTTGCATAAAATGACCTATTTTTATCAATTTTTTTTCTAGTTTTTATAAATGACTGTAAATAAAATATTCCTACTAACTTTTATTATAACTGTATAAAGCTAGCTTAAAAGAGAAAATTTGATATCTGAGACAAAAATTAATGCGCACGCAGTATTTTTAAATAGAGTAATTAACAAACTTATTTTAATTAATATCTTAATTAATTACATTCTGATTTTTTTAATTTAGAATTTCCATCTCTAAACAACACTGTATAAGTATCCAAAATTTCATATCAATTGGTTAATAAATTTAAATAAAGTTTTTCATGGTCCATTGTCGCCTTAATGTTTTTCCCTGAAAAGCGCCATCTGGTGGTCATTCTTGAACTTTTATTTTCGAATTTCCGTGAACGAATCTCGTGTATAGTTTATATACCCAATGTGGTTGCATTCTGTTCACCCGTTTGAGCTGTAGGATGCTGTTTATAGGAGAAGTTTAATTATAAGCACCCTGTATAAGTAGCTACGCGATGAGTCTAAAGGCTGTTCACACTGCGTCCGTCATAGTCAGCGTTACTGGTATTGAAATATATTTAACCAATAGCATACCTCCAAACGATTAGCCACCAAATTGTTAAGGTTCTGTGATTAGTTTAAAATACATGTCAATACGAGTAACGCTGACGCTGAAAGATACAGTGGGAACGGGCCTTAATGGCCTGTCCACGCTGAATCCGGAGCATTACGTAGCAGAGTTGAAAATTTTAACCAACCATAGAGCTCAATTCATTTACCACGTGATATGTCAAACCAATCACAGGCCATGTCAGCAGTCTGAGAGCCAACGTAATAACGCAACACAATGCAACGCTCAGGTTGCAGTGTGAACAGGCCTTAAGGGCCAGTTCACATAGGAGTCCGATGCGTTGCGTTAAGGAAAAGATGACGTTGAGACGAAAATAAACCAATCATAGGCGTTAAAAATTTCATTGCTAATCGTTTGGAGTCCTATGATTGGTTTATTTTCGTCTCAACGCCATCTTTTCCTTAACGCAACGCAACGGACTCCTATGTGAACAGGCCCTAACTGTTGAAGAAGAGACTGCATGAAGTATACCGTGCGGTCCGTATATCGTACAGTAACAGTACCGTAAAAAATTCTACATCTTATCTACAGTTTCTAATAAATTGTGTGATCTAATAAAATACTATAGGTGTCAAAGATTTTTCAAGAATGAATGAGTATATGTTTATGAAGCACTGTTTAAGAAATGACGTTTTCCTCAGGGACGATTTCATTGAAAGTAAAATTTCCTCAGAAGTGAGCATTTTATTTGTAAACTTTACTAATAATGCTATTGATATCTAAGAAATAAATTGAATAAGATTTGCATTTATTTATTCGCCCTGATATCTTATTTCATATTAATCTCTATATTACACTGGGGATGCTGTAGAGTAACGAAGCTTTCAGATTCATGAATTAACAACTAACTTGTCAAAAATTTCATTGAAACAATTGTATCAGCCTGTAGCATAAGTTGAAGATTTTGAAATATTCTCTTAGAAACTTTTATCGTGGTGAATGGGGACTAGCTAATATATGCAACATTAGAATGAAAAATTTATTTCGTTTCAGTTAATGAAAAGATGAAGCAATCAATTCAAGCATTTGCTAAATATTTGAGATTTCTTTTTCTATTCCTCAGACAAATTCATATTCTGCAGCTGTTGAGAAACGAATGGTACACTAAGTTAAACTATAAGTGATCTTTAATTAGCTTATGGTATGATGACATGGGCACACCTTATTTTTAATTCCTTTTTCTTTTCTTCTGTACCATTATGTTAAATATTAACTAATCCTTTATTATCTACCCATGTTATTACCTAATACGTCTGGACATTTAAAACATATAAAGGAGATAATTAAAGATTTCATTTGGAATAGTTAGGTGCAGAAGTATATTTAACAACTCCTAAGATGAACGTTTCTAGTTCGTCAGCTATAGCTTGGAAGGGATTAAATAAATTAGAATTCCCTGTTGACACCATTCGCTATAGAAGAACTCCTGTGGGGACAACTTCTAGGTCATCAACAACTGCATTATTATTGGATAACTTCAAAACAGCTAGCTTCAATACACAAAATTTAAAACTTACTGATTCCATGACATCTCTCAGTTCTTCGATGACTGGCATACATTGCTTCGCTACAGAATAAGTCCTTGTACCAGGAAACAAAAAATCCCCATATTTCAAAGGCTTTATCTTTAAGACTCTGTTTCTCTAGAAATAAAGAATTAAAATAACAAGCATACCGTAAAAATGTCTGATTACGTTTACATTACAAGACAAAACATTCACTTTTTTATGGCTTTCAAATTGCAGTACCCCAAACACACAACGTGGTTATCTTTTATGGCTACCTTATTATGAGAGTAACCAATAGGGAAATGAGTGCAACCCCTTTTCAGAAGACAACTCAATAACATGCATGGGTCAGCAGGGAGATTATCCGTGTAGGTTCGAGGCTTGCTACATTAATCAGCCTGAAACGATAGTCACTGTGTGTGTAAATATGACTCTATGGAGTGTGCAAAAAGGCTAAAAATCGTTTTGTCGGGTTTTACAGCAAGCAGAAGGTAGCTGTATGTTTTGACAAAATGAAACTCCGTGAAACAGAAAAATAATACCTAAATGGTACTTACGTATTATAGCTGAAACTTTGCTGCTTGGCTAAAAAATGGCATTAAAGCGCCAATTATGCGTCTCTTTCTTGTTTCTAATATCGTTCCCGCTATCCATTGCTTTTCGCTGTCGGGACTTTTTGTTAAAAGTATCGTTTTGAGCTTATTTATTTATTTTTTCGATTATGAGAAAACTAGATGTTTATCCGTCTTCGCAACGGAATACATTTCTACCATTCATTATCTAATTTAGTTAATTTAAGTTAACTTTAACAGTAAGGTGCAGTCGTTCCTCTGAGAAGTTCACCCTATAATTGAACGACAGTCATTCGACATTAAATACGGGTTTTACAATTTTTTTTAAAGTTAAGAGATTTAAGCCCCTATTTTAACACTCATAGAGGTTGAATTTATTTTTAAAAAATCTTTCTGAGAACCTGGGGCATTAGAGGAACCACAAAGCAAAATTTCAGCTTCCTTAGGCCTTCTGGTTACAAAGATAAAGTGACCAGTCAGGCAGTGTTTTTCAAGGGCTTTAAACACCTTAAATTTTGTGTTCTTAGAGAGATTTTTAAGTAAACACTTAGGGCTTTATAGGAACCACCGTGCAAAATTTCAGATGCCAAGGGCTTGTGGTTATGGAGATACAGTGATCATTCCCTCACTATTGTTTTTTAGGGGGGAGGGATTAAGTCTCATTTTTAACCCTCTTAAAGATTGAATTTTTTTCTTTAGTGTGCATCTAGGGCCTAAGAGCAATACTATTCAAAATTTTGACTAGAAAGTATGGTTCCAGAGATACAGTGATCTGTCAGTCAGTGTTTTATTTTGGGAGATTAAGTCTTTATTTTCCCCCCCTAAAGATTGAATTTTTAAAAATAGATTTCTGAGTGAGCATTCATGGCAGTTGTGCACAAAGTGAGGATTGCGAAATAAATGAAAGGGGTCGCTGATAGTTTGAAGTAAATTTATATCACTCAAATAATTATTTAAAAATATGCTTTAAATTTCCTAAAATCACGAATTTTTAATATTTTTATTTAAATATTCTATATGCTAAAATGATATTGTATGGCATTCTTATATAAGTTGTCAAACAGTCTTGCAAAGATATATTTACATTTCTTCTATTCGCTTCTACCTATCTGCGTGAGAATGGGTTTTCAAAATGAGTTGTTATAAGAATAAACATTATTCGAGGTCTAGGCTCACCCTTCTTATTCATTTTTTTGTCAATTTTAATTTTATATAAGTATTTGAAATTTTAATTTTCGATGTTTTAATATAGAGCTTATCATTTTGAAAACATGTTCCTGTTTTTAAATTCAAATTTTTGTTAATTTTTACCTCAATGAAATACAAATACATATTAATATTTCATTATGAAGTTTTAGTCACATGAGATCTGGCAGAAACAAGTGTAGACATTTATTATTGTTATTAGGCACAGTTAATATAAACCCATAATCTATAGTTCATTTATTTTAAAAATAGCTTGCAGATTTTTCTCATTTTTTTCTATATCTTTTGTGAATATTCTCCGAATTAAAAAAATATTTGCTACGACCAAAACATGTTTATAAGGGGTGGAGTGGCTTTGCATTTAAAGATTGTGGATTGCGGTGGGAAAATGTTTGCGCACACCCGATCTAGCGCCGAAGAGCTATTCCATACATAATTTTAACTTCCTAGAAAGTATGGCTCCAAGGAAAGTTTTTTTGGGGGGAAGGGGGTTAAACCCCTTAAAATCTATTTTTTTAATGTCTTCGTTAGCACCTAGAGCTTAAGAAGAACCACTATTCAAAATTTAAGCTATCTACAACTTATGGTTCTAGAAGTGCAGTAGCTTTTATTTTTGAAGGGTGGGTGGGGAATTAAACCTCTTACAATTTGTACTTTTTTAAAGATTTCTTTTTGTGCATTTAGGGCTTCAGAGGAACTGCCATTCAAAATTTAATCTTCCTAGACCTTATAGTTTCATAAATATAGTACTTTTTTTCGGAGGGGTGATTAATCCCCTTTTAAAACCTCCTTCAAATTTGTATTAAAAAAAATATTTCTTTGAACCTATGGCTTTAGAGGAATCACCAATCAAACCTTCAGCTTCCTGGGCCTTATGGTTCCAGAAATATAGTATTTTTTCGGGGGGGGGGGGGGGGTAATTTATTAATCCCCTTTTAACCCCTTTGAAATTTATAATAAAAAAATTCTTTGAGTGCACTCAGGGCTTGAGAAGTAACACTATTCAAAATTTCAGCTTCCTAGGCCTCATGGTTCCAAAGATATAGTGTGTCTTTTGGAGTGAGTGGGAGAGAGAATTAGGCTCCTATTAACCCTCAAAATTGGAATTTTAAAAAAAATATTTCTTAACGAGCACCTAGGGTTTAAGAGCAACTACCAGGCAAAATTTCAGCATCCTAAGACTTATGGTTCCAAAGATTTGTGTTTCTTTTAACATACTCATTTTGATTATATTTTGCATATGTGTTTTGTCATAAATACACAATTATTAATTAGATCTAAAATTATTTATAACCGAAATCTTTATATACCAATTTAAAAAAAATATCATTCCATGCGTTTTCCACATTTTTGTACATTTTTTAACATGATGTTTCTCAAAACGTTCTTAGCAACTTGCTGTTAGAAAATAAGTTGCTATCGAGAAATTAGTCATTGGCGATCTGATATTGCGCCAAGTGCAAACAGCCGCCAAGTTTCAGCTATAATACGTAAGTACCAAACAAATAAATAATGTCATCATTTCAATAAGTACTTTTGCTGTTTGTGGAAATTTTTTGCATCCGAGAAATAATGGAGAAGTTTTATACCTTCTCTTTTCTCTCATTTTCTAAGTTCAAAACTATTCCGTTCATGTTCAAATGAATTATATGTAAGATACTGCGGGGGTGTATATTCTTTGATGCTTTATTTATCTACTGCTCTTTATTTTTCCAGACAATATTTTTCTATGTCTGGGTTCATTATTTTGTTTCAGACATGAAACACATCCTTTAAATCTTCTCTTTTGTTTACCTTCCTTTAGTTTGAAGTTGTAGTTTAAGTAAATCGGAATGATAATCGGATTGTAATGAAGCTGATTCTAGTAAATTTTTCAAGCTGATCACAGAATATCAGTTTTAGTCGACTTCTAAGCTTCTGGAGTATTCCGAAATTACCTCTACTCAAGAATAATTTTGCTTTTCTTAAATCTATGTAAAATGTACTGAACCATATCTCCAAATTTTCCAGGAATCCTTCCTTCACGTTATCAGTAACAGATGAATTCGTTAATGAACTTTCATAATACTAAAATTAAAACACATTTTTAATTTCAGAATGAACTGCTTTTAATGTTTTTTTATTTCCAATGCTAAGGCAAAATACCAATACATATAAAAAGATAAAATGACAGTACAAAGATATAAACATGTACATGAGATGGCGAAACTGAAAACAGGGTATAAGACCGAAGTCATTGTCTTAAAATTTATCTTGCTTCCCAATACCTCGAGAACACAGTGTGTCCGCGGAGGGCCCCACATCGAAGCAAGTGGTCCCCACCCATCTCTTCTCCAGTATCAAAAAGTGGACAAAAAGGCGTGGTGGAAAAGCCTATACGATGTAGGTGAGCAGGGAGACAATCATGGCCCGTAGATAAACGGAAGGCCGCAACTGCTTCACGTCTAGGTTTGTCGGGAATTGTAGAAGGGCTTACCCTCCCCCAACTTTTTAGGCCCGTGCGAGTCCGAAGATCCCGCAATCAGTTAGTTTTACATAGATTTTTCAGGAACAGTTTTATTTTCCAAAAGGAAGTTGATGTATTTGGATGTTGTAGTATATTCGCATCCTTTTTTGCAAGGGAATCTGCTAGTTCATTACCCCAGACGCCACAATGAGCAGGCACCCATTGGAGAACGATTCGTTTTCCCTTCAAATTCAAACTTCTTAAAAGCTCTTGACATCGAGAAATATCAGGTGTCAGGGGGAGTTCAACAGAGCTAATTGATTGAATGGCTGCCTGTGAGTCTGAAAAGAGGACTGCATTTTCAAATTTGTGTTGAAGAGCCAGCAGCTGATGTAAGGTTATGCTCACGGCAACCACTTCACCATCGAAGGCTGTACCAATGTAGCCTGCTGGGGCGTAGAAAGAAAAAAGGTCCGAAAAGACACCAGCCCCTACATTAAAATGGCAGTCAAATTGAGATCCATCAGTAAAAATGTGCAGCCAGTTTTTAGGTGGGTATCTAACCGCAATGGTCTCCAGGGTAAGACTTCATAGGATACTTGGTGCGACATCTCTTTTCCTATAGATGGTTTCAACTAGATCCAATTTTGTTTCAACATTAGTTATTTCCAAGGGGTTTCTAGGTTTCATAAGAAGCTGAACATGACCCAGGAGAACAATATCCTTTCTAATGTCTAGAACTTTCTGGATAAATCCATTCTGGGTTTTAAGTTATCTAGGCTTGACCATATAGTCCCTCCAGTAGGAGTCATCGATTCTCAGAAGCTTTTCATAGAGGACCAAAGCCCTCTCCTTCATAATATCTTGGAAAGGTTTATTTTCTGTCAGGATTAGCATCGCATCAGACTTCACAGCACCTGTAATCAAGCGGAGAGCTTGATTTTGCAGAACTTCGAGTTTGTTGATCACCAGATGTGGGGCTGTGATGATGACCTCACAGCAATAAGTCATTAAAGGGAGGATAAATGTATTATATGTAGTGTTAAGGGTAGACCGGGCACTCCCCCATTTACAACCTGCCAGACGCTTAAGGACATTAAATCTATTTGTAACGCGGTCGATGAGCCGTTCCACATGGAGTTTCCAACTTAACTTATTATCAAAAGTCAGTCCCAGGTAGGTGAAATTATCTGCATTGGCAATCAAACAATTCTTGTACTGAAGCTCTAGGCAAAAAGTCTTATGAGATAGAGAAAAGGACTGTGAAGCTGTCTTATCCAGATTAACAGTCATATTATTTTCATCACTCCAATCTGAGAGGGCCTGTAGTGCCTTGTTTAATCGATTTTCAATAAGGTCTTTTGCACAACGTTTTGGTGCTTGACCCCATATTACCAAATCATCAGCAAATAATAGGCATTTAATACCAGGTATTGATTTAAGAGCTGAGACAAGATCGTTACTATAGATATTGAACAGAGTACAGCTGCTAACCGCTCCCTGTGGAAGACCGGTTTGTAGATTAAAACATTTGAAGAAAAAATCTCCAAACTTAACCCTTCAGGTTCTCTGACTTGTAAAAGATCTAATCCAATTAAATAAGTTTGAAATGATACCGATGCTCAGGAGCTTCTGGTAGAGCTTTTCCCTCCAGATTCCTCATTTCTCCGTAAACTGAAGATTATTAACATTTTTTGGAAAGAAATACAACGGTAATCAACAAGAAGTAAGATTCAAATGAAGTAGCGTTAGTTACGACTACAGGCCGTTAGGAGATGGACCTCTCTTGGCGATTGCGTTTGTGACCTTACTTGGCGAAATTTCGCTGGGACCGCTTATAGAAGGTACTTCCTAATAAGGAAGTACCAAAACTTTCTTTTCCCATAATGGATTTAGGCTACTTCAGTTTCAAATTAGAAACTGTTATACATGGGTTATACATTGAGAACTGTTATAAAGGTATAAAAGGATAATTTTCCAAGGTACTTTTTGCACAATTTTGTTCAGCAAAGTCTTAACCCTCTGTTTCGAACTAAATCTAATTGACTATCAGAAGACATTTTCAGCTTTCAGCATTGAATTAAATGAATTCAATCACTTGAAAGTAAGTTCTCTTTTTATTATATTTTCTATTAATAACACAAAAGTGCTATTGCTATTATTTTGACAGATTTGCGTTTCTTGCTTTTTTCAAAGTCCGCCAAAATTTCTAATAAAATAAGCAATGAACCAATAACTTGGCGACGTTTGGCAGAGGAAGAACAAAACTCCAAGTAATATAGCAATGCCTTGGAGTCGTTTAACACAGAAATAAAAACTATGAATTTAATCAACCTTGGCTCATATAGGACATCTTGAACAGAGTTTTATTTAATTATTATTAACCTATTTCGTTTTTATAATGTCTATGGGTGGGAAAAGGATTCCAAGATTTGGCGGTAGTCCAAATACAACTTTTTGGAAATGGTGCCAAGGAAAAGAATAGCGCCAAATTACCCCGTAATGGAATGTTATAATTTGCATCTGTAAACGTAATACATTAATACACACAATCTTTAGACAACATAATCGATCGGAAATATCTTCAAAACATAAACTTATGTTTCATGACATATACATAATTATATTTCAAGAATAAAGTAGGCAGAAAGAGGAAAAAATCCACTAATATCTATTTTTGATAAGGTTAACAAAAAATGACCTAAACTCGAATACTACATTACTATTAATTATTTATTTAAATGAATGCCTTTTAATTGTATCATATTTACACGTTCTAAAGAATATGTTACATATAACACAGTTAGAGTAAATCTCCAAATCTATAATTTAAAATTTGCTCAGCTAGAAATCATAGCTTCTTCGCAAAGTATGGTAGAGATTTACAACAGGCGAATTTACAATTTTGTTAATTTTTCGCTGCTTATAATATCAAACTATAAATTTAAATTTGCTTGAATGCTTACCGTGTTCCATTGAGCCTCTCCAGATCCAGACATTATTAATAATATTATATTAATATAAATTTTCTGCAGATACTCTTACAAAAGTACAGCGCTTTATCATCAGTACAAGAAAGGATCTGGAAACTGTTACCCATTTTGATATGCATAATTAGAAAGCGTTCTGAAAATAATAATAGATTATATTTTACCAAATTCATGACGTCATGCATACGCCATGGGGGACCCAAAACTCTGTTGTCTAATGTACTTATTGATTGCCAGCCGTTTGCTTACATGTTGCCGATTGTGTAGCGGGTTATAATTCTTCACGAAAGTTTGTTTGACGTCATAGAAGGCAGTTCCACGCAGCATGTTACATTAGAAATGGGACAGAATCTTGAAAAATACTTGCTCAAGGTCAAGATAGAATGGTTTACGGAGTACCTAGCAATACGAAGCATTGCACTGCTTCCACCTCCGAACGGAAAGATTTAGTAAACATGCAGTAATTTTCCGAAGTGAGATCGTTTGGCAGACCGACATTTTTAAAATCACTTGGTTACCGCCTGGATCTGAAAAAATAAATGTTTGATGTTAAATGCATAGATTACTACATCTTATAGAGAAACACATACCAGAGCTGCTCGTGTAAAATCTCAACACATCAGTTTTCTGTCCTTCGGGCTCTGTGGTGATGCTCCATGAATCTGCCTTGACGGTTACGAACTACAATTAACTGCTATGAATTGACAAAAACTACAATTTCACCGAAAATGCATCATTCACCGGATATGCGTCTACGGTCTAACTGTTAGTGCGATACTTTTGCTTTTTAAACATCATATTAACGTATATGTTGCAAATTGAAAACACACACACACACACACACACACACACACACATATATATATATATATATATATATATAACAGTTCCGTAACTGACTCATTCACTGACTGACATACAACGCACAGACCAAACCGCTGGACCTAAAGGGCTGAAATTTTGCATGGCGATTCTTCTTATAGTGTAGGGGTGCACTATCAAAGATTTTTGAAAAATTCTTCTTAGATTTTTTAATATTAAATTTTTAAGCTGTTTTTGTAACTTATTTTAAATTTTCATTTAAAATAATAATTTGAGGGTTGTAAAATTTATATCACGAAAAAGATCATAAAAATTCCTTCAAAATGAGATCTTTTTCGAATCTTTACCTCCCTTTTCTGATTTTTGGTGAATTTTTAAAGATTAATTTTTTAGAATTTAATTTATTAAATGGTGATCACGTGATTTCTTTTTCTGGTACTTTAAATAAATTTATCGTCACGTGCGTAAAAACTAAATAGACAAAAAAATATTTTGTTCTTGCTAATGCGGCAGACGATTGGACATTATTTTGTCTATAAAAATATACCTTACGATTTTTTTATAAATATGCTTTTTTTTAACATCAACTGTATACATTGATCGTCGTATTTATTATATATATATATATATATATATATATATATATATATATTGGCATTAATTGCATACATTGACCGTTGTATTTAATTTGAATGTACTCCGTAGCGAAGTGCGGGTTTTCAGCTAGTATATATACAGTGGCTCCCAAAAGTGTTCGTACACTTACGATTTTCAATGAAATAGGGGTCTATCCGTTAATTAAAATGAATATTTCAGAATGGGTATTTAATAATAAGATCTATAATCTATTCTTAACAAAACTACATGAAATATTTTGAAAACATAGTAAAACTTTATTTTTAAGAAAATAGTTATCAAAGAGTAACAAAAACTTTATCTCACAAAAGTCATCGTACACTAAAATATTTTCGGATAAATTCATAATTAAAATTATTTTCTGGCGCTTTATTTTTATTTTTGAATTATGGTGGAATTTAAACTATCGTTTAGCTTTAATTTTTGCTTACCTACTCCGTAATATTCTATTTATTATTTATAAATGGCTCGTAGTCGTAAAGAAACAAGAAACAGCATTCGAAAATTGATTATTTTTCCTCATAGTAGTTGTAAATCAGTTCGGAATATTGCTAAATTACTTAATTTATCCCATTCTACTGTGTAATATGTGATAAAACGCTGTAAAGAAGAAAATCGGATCGAAAACAAGGTAAGAAAAGGCTGCCCGGCTAAGTTAACAAAACGTGATCAGAGATTTATAATTAGAAAATTTGCGAAAAACTTACGATTGAGTGCTGTAAAAGTTTCTGCAGAATTTAATGAATGATTTTCTATTTCAATTTCACCTGAAACTGTTCGACGAGTTCTCAGAGCAGCTGGATTACATGGGCGTTCTGTCCGTAGAAAATTTTTTGTGAGTGAGAAAAACAGAAAGCTTAGGATTTCCTTCGCACAATCTATGATAAATAAACCCCAAACGTATTGGAATAATGTCTTATTTGCCGATGAAAGCAAGTTTAACATTTTTGGTTCCGATGGGCGTATAATTGTATGGAGATGAAAAAATGAGAAACTTAATCCCAAGAACTTATTAGGTACAGTTAAGCATGGCGGCGGAGGTGTCCTTGTGTGGGGGTGCATGTCAGTATCAGGTCTAGGTAATTTGGTATTTATTGATGCATAATGAATCATGCTGTTTATATAAATATTTTAAGAGACAATTTAAAATTATCAGCCCAAAATTTGGGTATTGGAAACAACTTTGATTTTTATCAAGATAACTATCCTAAGCACACGGCTCTCAACATTCGCCTCTGGTGTCTCTATAATTGTCCACAAGTTTTGAAAACACAGCCTCAATCGCCAGATTTAAACCCAATAGAACATATTTGAAGAGAACTGGAGGTTCGAGTACGAAAACACGACATTCACACGAAAAGCGAACTAAAAATAATTATGATGGAAGAATGGATGAACATTGATGCAAAAATTACAAAAGAACTAAAGCAATCTATTCTCAGACGTTTAAAAGCTGTTGTGAATGCTAAAGGATATCCTACTAAATATTAATTTAACGAAAAATTAGAATATTTACTAATATGTAGAGGTCTTTTACAAGTGTACGATGACTTTTGTGAGATAAATTTTTTGTTACTTTTGGATTATTGGTTTCTTAAAAATAAAGTTTTACTATGTTTCCAAAATATTTCATGTAGTTTTGTTAAGAATAGATTATAGATCATATTATTCAATACCCATTCTGAAATATTCATTTTAATTAATGGATAGACCCCTATTTCATTCAAAATCGTAAGTGTACGAACACTTTTGGGAGTCACTGTATATATATATATATATATATATATACAGTGCTAGATTTCTAGAAATAGAGGTGCCGGAACGGTAACCTTCCGGTGTGTGTGTGTGTGGAGGGGTATTCCAAATTATTGATAAAGAGAGGTACCTAAAGAGAGGTACCGGAAAGCCGTTTCGGCGCGTTCCGCCTCAAATCTAGCCCTGTATATATATATATATATATATATATATATATATATCTATATATATAAAACAGTTCCGTAACTGACTCATTCATTCATTCATTCATTCATTCATTCACTGACTGACTGACATACAACGCACAGACCAAACCGCTGGACCTAAAGGGCTGAAATTTTGCATGGCTATTCTTCTAATAGTGTAGGGGTGCACTAAGAAAGATTTTTCTAAAATTCTTCTTAGATTTTTTAAAATTAAATTTTTAAGCTGTTTTTTAAACTTTTTTTACGTTTGCATTTAAAATCATACATTGCGGATTATAAAATTTATATCACGAGAAAGATCATAAAAATTCCTTCAAAATGAAATCTTTTTCGAACCTTTACCTTGATTTTCTGATTTTTGGTGAATTTTTAAAGATTAATTTCTAGAATTTTATTTATTAAATGTTGATCACGTGATTTCTTTTTCTGGTACTTTAAATAAATTTATCGTCACGTGCATAACAACTAAATAGACAAAAATGATATTCTTTTTCTTTCTAATGCAGCAGACGATTGGATATTATCCAAAAAAATAAATATCCCTTACGATTTTTTTATAAATATATATATATATATATATATATATATATATATATATATATATATATATATATATATATATATATATATATATATATATATATATATATATATATATTTTGGCATTAATTGCATACATTGACCGTTGTATTTAATTTGAATGTACTCCGTAGCGAAGCGCGGGTTTTCAGCTAGTATATATATATATATTTAGCGTACTGGTAGCGCCACCTGGTTCCTTTTTCTGTGACGCGTGTTTTTTAGTTGGTACTCTTGAACGAATAAAAGCCTGACGATTGAATTCTTGGTGTTAATACGTTTCTTGAATTTCTTTAGTATATGCATATCGACTTCGGTTGTTATGGAGGTTTATGTTATAAAAATTTCTTCGTGATCCACGAAATGTTTAAAAATACTGACGGGAAGGAATTTGTCGCTGAGAAAATGTGTATGTTGCCATGCTATCGACTGCACTAATTTTTCCTAGTGGTTTCTCCACTTTTGATAGGAAATAATTTAAGTACCTGTATCGAGCTCAGTCATCGGTAATTGCGTTCCAGTTTCTAAGAATTTCTAGGAGAAATAATCCTCATGCTCCTTCCGGTTCTTCCTTTTTTAACGGCTCTGTTAACAAACATGCTTGCCAAGTGCCGTCACCGACAGTACCATATAAGTGTCGGAGACATACTTTTCATAAAACATCATATCAATCTGTGACAGTTTTATGATACAATCCAGTATTTTAACTGTCTCAATAAGAAATTTGGGTTGCCATAGTTTTCGATGGTACACTATTTTTCTTGTAGTTTATTCCTCATTAATGAAAACTGTAAATATCTACGTATAGCGAATACAGCCTACGACATTTTCGGTGTGGGGCACTATGTTTAATAGTTCTTTGAATATCTAGAAGCTTAGGAGAACGTCCACTAGTATATAATTATTTGAAAAATAAATTTCTGTTGCTATCTTGTTTAACTCTGTTTCAAATACCTTGGGGTTCATTAACTAATATTAAGGAATAATTAACCTTAAGAACATCGATTTAGCCGATAGTTTCACGTAAGTGTCGGATGTGTTCGTTCCCTAAAAGAATAGTTAGATTTGTTTAAAACTGTACAGCAAACTTCCTAAGGTTCATTCGTCATTGATAAGAAGAATTAACCTTTAGCTTACGGGGCCCATTTTTCTGATTACCTGTTTAGAACAGAAAATTTCATATTCTCCTAGTAAGAACGATCATTGAGGGGTCATATATATATATATATATATATATATATATATATATATATATATATATATATATATATATATATATATTTATTTATTTATTTTAATTATTGGGCCCGTATTCTTGGGATACATGCTATCCCACCACGTAAGGAAAAGGTTAACTGGCATGTATATGGCAGACAGTCACCGATATGGTACAAGAATATCTATGATCGTCGTTTATTAAGATATTATTGCAATCAGTAATAACTATACGAAAGTAGTCTGATCGGTATCTGCTCTACATAGGGTACATCGATCTTTCGGTTTTCTCCTGCTCTGTCAGAGAAACGGAATATTTAATGCCGGCCTAAGCTAGAACTGTAACCTCTACAATAATACATAATCTTTGTTTTCTACAATTTTATGTAGACAAAAATGGAAACGAAGAAAGACCACGAAGTAAATGGGTTCTAAAAAAATGCTCTTTTTTTAAATTGTTGTTATGCTGGCTTGTCCTTGAAAAAAATAAATTATTTTCTTTGGAAATTATATTGTAGTGCAAGTTATTTTTCAGTGGAAAAATAATATTTTGGAAACAGCAATTATGCATTTATTTCAATGTAAATATGCCTGTAATATTAAGAATTATTTTTCTCGTATCGCAACTAATTGCTTGGAAGGAGAGTAGTGTAACCTCTACAATAATACATAATCTTTGTTTTCTACAATTTTATGTAGACAAAAATGGCAACGAAGAAAATGGGTTCTAAAAATTGCTAGTTTTTAAAATGTTGTTATGCTGGCTTTTCCTTAAAAAATAATTTTCTTTGGAAATTATACTGTAGTGTAATTTATTTTTTTAGTGGAAAAAAATAATATTTTGGATGTAGCAACCATTACAGAACCATTTTTGGATCCTGGCGAAAGTCGAGCGGTTTTCGAAATTTCTGTTTGGTAAACAATCTCACTTCGGAAAATTACTATATATTTATTAAGTTTATCCGTTCGAAGGTGTAAGCAGTGAAATGCTTCGTATTGCTTGGTACTCCGTAAACCATACTACCTTGATCTTAACCTTGAAAGTAGTCTGGTCTTGTACTTGTCAAAGAAATGAATTTTTCTATCCATAGCATTCAAATATCTGCATATTTCTTCAGGTTCATTCTTTATTAATGGAAAATATTAACACACACACACACACACACACACACATATTATATCTATATATATAAAACAGTTCCGTAGCTGACTCACTGACTGACATACAACGCACAGACCAAACCGCTGGACCTAAAGGGCTGAAATTTTGCATGGCGATTCTTCTTATAGTGTAGGGGTGCATTAAGAGAGATTTTTGAAAAATTCTTCTTAGATTTTTATAAATTAAATTTTTTAGCTGTTTTAGTAACTTTTTTAAAATTTATATTTAAAATAATAATTTGAGGGTTATAAAATTTATATCACGAGAAAGATCATAAAAATTCCTTTAAAATGAAAACTTTTTCGAATCTTTACCTCGATTTTCTGATTTTCGGTGAATTTTTAACGATTAATTTTTAGAATTTAATTTATTAAATGCTGATCACGTGATTTCTTTTTCTGGTACTTTAAATAAATTTATCGTCACGTGCATAACAACTAAATAGACAAAAAAAAAAATTTTCTTCCGAATGCGGCAGACGATTGGACATTATTTTGTCTATAAAAATATCCCTTACGATTTTTTTATAAATATATATATTTTTTTCTACATCAATTGTATATATTGATTGTCACATTTATTATAAATATATATATTTATTTTTTTGGCATTAATTGCATACATTGACCGTTGTATTTAATCTGAATCTACTCCGTAGCGAAGGGCGGGTTTTCAGCAAATAAATAAATAAATAAATAAATAAATAAATATATATATATATATATATATATATATATATATATAATACAGTCTGTGAAAGATTCAGAGAGATATATGCACTTTAAAAGATCATTGCAATCCACGACATAATTGTGCATGCAGTCAGGTATTGTAATTGCAAATTTCTGCATATTTGATTCTACTCCATGTTTTTTGTGGTTCTCAGTTACTTAAATGGAAACACAACCACATATTGCGTATTAAGTACAGACTGAGACACTTCCGCTAAAGTGTCATAGGAGTAAGTACTATAAAATATCACCGTGATCCTCGACAATTTTGCGATCTGAAAGTTTTCATTGTCGGATATATTCATTTCCGCCCCTTTGTTTTCGCCTGTACTGGCGAATCGTACGTAAATGGAGGACAGTCGGTATCACATTCGTGCACTTTGTCGGAGATATACGAAATTTTGTGAGGATTCAGGACAATTTTCGTACGACGACCGGCTCTAATGAAATATTTGAAAAGTAACATTTCTCGCAGTCTTTTGTATGTTTAGAACAGACTTCAGTAGTTCAGCGCGAGTCGGAGTTCTACGATGTATTATTAGCTCTTTCCAGGTTAATTTTACGAAAGCGAAATAGGTCGTGTAATACCAACAAAAATGCAATTTCTATTGCAGTCTTATTCAACTCTACTCCACACTTTTTTCTTCTAATTTATTAAAATTAAGAAATTAGTTTATCCGGAAAAATACCAGAAATTAAAAAATGGAACTCCAAATATCAAGTGGGTATAAATTTATAAAGTCAGTACTATCTTTGCTCAACGCTGATTATAGCTGTACAACTTTTCAATAGGACGGTACTGAGTAGTCGAAAATACTACATCGCCTGTTACAGAATATCGTAGCAATTTTAAACGACATAAAATTGCTAAAATTGATAATTTTTCTTATTTAAAGACATAAACTGAGGAATATGTTTCTTTTACCATGAATATTTATTAGGCTCCATATCAGATACAATAATTCAATTATGCATAAAATGCCACCTATGCGACGTTATAGGACATATTTATCATGATAAAAATAACGTTTTCTTTTTAAGCAAACCGTTTTACATCTTTGAATCGTAGAAGTAATTTCAACCTCTAGTACATCTATAAAAAAAACTCAGATTTGCATGTTGTTCCGTTTGGGATGGTAGGATATGATTTCATTGTACGAAAGGGATAATGTGAAAACACGCAGTTAGCTATTTCATTTGTTGGGGTGTAATGTAGAAGGCCTCCACGTGGTGCACCCTGGGTTATGCTAAATCTGCTACACCTTTTCTGTTTTCCAAGCGCTCCTTTTAAATTAAGGTTAATTTAAGGTCAAGCTGAGAATAAATATCTCGTGCTAACAGTCCTTACAAGGATTTGCGAAGACTGAGAATATTCCAGTTGAACGCCGGTAGTCTTTCTCAAGACAAGAGAACCCAACCCACGAGTGTCTTTTAGAACAGAGTCAATGCAAACTTGCGTCGAAAGCCCATCGGTCGTTCTATGTTTGAATCCTTTAGCGGTTCCCGATCCTCCTCAATATGTTGCTGTTGCTAAATTTATACATTTGACTGGCCATGATTGTCTTCAGGCTCACCTACGTCGTATTGTATTGGCTGATTCTACAGCTTGCGTTTTATGTTCTTCCCGATAACCAATGACGATTAATCATTTGTACGAGTTATCGGCCCTAATTCATTTTAATTGTATTGTTCAAAAAATATTGGAGAGCTCGGCTCTGATGATTAGTGGCAAACAGACTGACATTTGTAAAATAAATAAAAATTCCATTTGTCAATAATTTTAAGAATTTTATCAGCTAATACCCCCACTGTAAAAATAAACGAATAAATAAAGTTAACGGAATAAAATGAATTACAATAATTTAAATATTACAGAGAACCTTCAATATAATTTTGTATAAATAAGAAACTAAACAAAGTTATATCGAGCATTTATTATCAATTCTATCTATATCTTAAATTATATTTGCAATGAAATCTTTAACAAAATATTATCTATTAAAATTTTTTCTACTTTCCTTTTGAATATTGAAAATCGTTCGAGGAGATCAATACGGTGTTAAAAGAGCAGATCTTCAAAAAACTTTTGTAAAACCTAATCAATGGTCCAAAATATAACAGGAAGGCGTCTAACTTCTGCTTTCTGTCAGATTAGGCGAAATGCAAGCGCACAATAATATAAGAGGGTAGCTTCTGTGATTGGCTTTGGGCCAAATATGTTTTTGAAATCCTATCGATCAAAGAAAAAAAACATACTGCTTACATGAAAATCTGTAATTTGTTTGACTAGAGAAACCAACCATGTCTAGGAAGTCTAACATTTAGAATATGACAAATGTTTCCTGTTTACATCCTCAATCATGATACTGAGAGAAGTAGTAGTTGATAAAATTTTGAATTAAAGGGAGATTTAAGGGATGATATTTCTTGTAGGCATAAAAAAAATTATATAACACTTCTTATAATCCCGACTTCACTCCAAGGAATATAGTATCTTTTATGTATAAAGAAGATAAGGCTTTAGATAATTAAAACCCAAGGTGAATAATCGGGAAAATAAGGATGAGCAACTCAGATAATCTTTCAAATATTTCCGTTTTTTGATGAGGAAAAACACCTTAGATAATCTTTGAAATATTTCAGTTTGTTTCTTTTATTAGAAATGATAATTATGCTCGATTTTAACATTTTCTTGGGGGATAAATTCCCTTATCTAGTCTCAGAATATTAATGTCGAATTATACATTTTATCATTATTTTGAACTTTTAAATTCATGTAACATTTATGTATGTATTAAAAATTCAAAATTATTTCAATAAAGTTCAAAATGTACAAATTCCAGTGTTTAAATGGATTAGCTGGCAGTAAAAGGGGAACAAATTTTTATTTAAATATTGACATCGTCTTTTAACTTACAATATAAGGCAAAACAAAAAAAAGTGTAATAATTACAAGATAAAAAGATCTTTTATTTACCATGTTTTTAAATTTTCTGTTGAATCATATAAACTTGACAATTTTATGTATTAATAGATACATTTTTGAAATTTTTTTGATGAATTATCCCATCAACTTGAATGAAAATGAAGTTAATTGGAAGTTAACTTGCATTTAACTTTTCGGTCCGTTCCGGCCAATGGATGGCTGCACCAGTCTACAAAACAAAATTAACTGGAAATAACTGAAAGTGAATTCAATTCTGATTAAAGATGGCTAAAAGTATTAAAAAATGCATTGTCATCGTGTTCTGGGCTATTCTAAAAGTTTCAAATGTCTAGCTAGTCGGGAAGTTAGTTAAAAATCGATTGGAAGATTTGTACTGGACAAACACACACGCAAACAAACACACAAACAAGAAAGCAAGTTAATAAAAACATGGTAAAAATCTCCAGGGGTACCTCAGCTTTGAAACTTAACGCCGTTGAACATTTGTAACTAACACACACACACACACACGCGCGCGCGCGCGTGCGCGCTCGCGCTTTTATTGTTCATAGCTGATGAAAACTATAAAAACATAAAATCACGAAAATTAGTGCAATTAATAAGTAAAATTCTATCAAATGTGATAAAAACACTTAAAATTAAAATACAATCGACTTTCATTTTCTTGTTGAAAATGCAGACTTCAGAACAGATTTTTAAAAAAAACGCGTCGTGTTCCTAAATGCGCTCTCGACATTTCCAGCTTCGAAATATCTATAAACGATACTGGTATTTTTTTAATATGTGTCTTTTAGAATCTTATCCGTTTCTTTTGCATCGATTATTTGTAGATGCATGATAAAGAAAATGTTTCAAAGCACTCGCCACTTTTATGACTCTGTGGTGTAATTATGCAATACAAATTACTGGTGGTAAAAAACTTTTTACGCCTCTCCAATCTGCCTAGCGTGATATATTTTCTCTGTCAAATAAAAACACGCTTTCATTTATTATTCCTAAAACGCTAATGCTTATGTGACATTTTACATTTTTTCCTTAGCTGATGCATATGCGTTAACTAATCAGTACTACTATTTTGACAAATAAAATGATGGCCTTTTGGACATCTTTTGGTTTACTGTCTTGACAAATAAATTAAGACTTAAAAGACTTATTCCGTGGAGGAAAGAAAAGAAAATGTAGGCTATCTGCGTAGAAAAGGTGAAAAAATTATTTTCCAGAAAATAAAAATATTAAAGACATTGCTACTATGTTTTAACAAGCGTGTCTCTTGAGCACAGATGTATCAGGCAACTGACAGTAAAAATTCACAAATTAGAAATAAGAAAATACAATGTTGGATGTCTCTAGCCTTACCTTACATCTGTAAGAATACTTTAAATGAGTCATTATCAAAAAGTCTTACGCCAATAATGATAATAATAATAACATTGAAAATTCAAATTTTTCAGGTTAGTTGTCCTCAAATATTTTATAAGGGAATTCCCTTTAGGCTGGAACAGAGAGTCTATTGCAGTGATTCTCCACCCTGTGTCCGCGGTCGCACGTGCGTCCGCGAAGGTGCTGGAATGCGCCGGACTTTATTTTAAAATTTCTTTTACATATTTTATTATTTACTAGGTTTGGTAAAAATGAGTAAAACATGGAAATTACGAAAAATTGGCTAATTCAGTTCAACAAAAATATGATTAAATTTTAAATAAAGTTTTTATAAGTAATAAATCCATTAATACTACTTTTTTATTTCCATATACCTCCTCATAAAATAAAATGATCAAAATTTTATTTATGAATTTCTCTTTTTTAAAAAATTAATTTTCAATAGATAATCATTGTAATAATAATAAAGGTTGGTAACGTACTGTTGAATAAAAAATATTTCTGTTATGATATAAATAATGATCATTGGTGGTACAAAAACTATTGGTTGTGTCCGCCATGCTCTCTGAAAGCTTCGATGTGCTCTCGACCACGGGTAAGTTGAAAACCACTGCATTTTTGATTGCTCTATTGCATTTCTTGAATAGAAATATCCGAATGCGACTATCTAAAAAAAATTTAGTCAGTTTTTAGAGTAACTAGCTGCTGCGCGACCAGCATGGTCGCTTTTAGTTTTATATTTTCCTTTGCAAAACAACTCAACTGAAAGTAACCTATGTAAGGAATGCTATCATTACCTATAATCATAAATATACGTTGTTAAGGGGTAGTGGGAGCTCAGCCAAAAAAATTATAATCATTGCTAAATTCACTATAACGCTTATTCTAAAAAATCATGATTAAATGATGTGAATTTCCATTACTTCAGAACAGAGTTAAAGATAAAATTGAGCAACCCAACACCAATGATTTTAAAAATTACATCCCTCTCTGTATGTACAATTTTCAGAATTAAGATATCTACACTTTATCATTATATCAAATAAGAAATTGTTGGGGAAAACTTTTTTCACTTAAAAAATGGAGTAAGAATTCAGTAAGTACTAACATATAGTCTGAATTACATTTGGGAAAATATCTTCACTTTTAAAATGGAGTAAAACTCCAGCAAGTACTAAAATATAGTGTGGATTACAACTATGATATTCATAAAAATTCTTGATATACACAGTTGAGTATTTCAAAAGTAGGATATACTACAGTGACAGAATCAAAAGAACGGACTCCAGATAAACCTACATACAAGTGTCTATGACTAAACACTGGATTTCATAGGTCTAAACATATTTTGTCAAAAGATCAGCGGTTGTAACATATGCCGCCACTATACACACGCGTTTTTAAATTGCGGACAGCCCCTAATGTTTACATCCGGTAGTTGCAGCCGTTGCCATTCAGAGTGTAGAAATATCGTCGATTTTTGTGCCGCATACCTACGCGTTTTATATATATAGATAAGCCAGTTTTCAAATAAACATCAATATAACTGATAAGTTATTGTAAAAGGTCAAAATCTGTAAATTAATAAAAAGAAGTTTTATAATAAAGTTAATAAAGTTTAATAAAGTTTTTTCTCTAATATCATCTAACATCTCTAAGAATATTATAAATAAGCACATTTCCTACTACCAGTGGCAGAATATTATAAAATTTATATTGTGAGAATCAGTTGCTCTGAAATTTTTATATTATATTCTTTGGCTGGGCCCAAAAAGTCTGTTTAACACACTTAAAATTTCTCCAAAAGACAGATGAAAAAAAATTCTCTCCGGACAGGTCTGTAACAGGAATGTGTCGAACGGGAAGAAAAGTTATTCAAAGAATTTGACTTCAACTGCCTTAAAGTGATCACTTGTTGGGAACCAGTTAAAAATAAAGTGAAATAGAAAACGTAAAATGTAAGACTAAAATAAAAAATAAAATATATAAAAAGTTCTTTAACGTAAAATGTCAGAGGAAAAATCTCAAACATGGTCCTAAGGGATTCGCTGAAAAGGAGCTATCAAAAAATATAAACTTTAACTCAATATTTCTAATCAACGTTTCCAAACTTTGATTTATTTTTGATTGATTCTGTTAGGACTTTTCGAAGTTTATTTAGCGAATGAAGCGAACTTACATAGCCTGACATAGCTCTCTTCATGTGTCCAGCTGAAATTTTTAAATGGAGGTTGGGTACTAAACTGTAGAAATGTTGTGACTGTAGTCTGGTTGTAACAAAAATCAAACAATTTTCTAAAAGTTAAGCGGTCTTCGCATTTGTTTAAAAAAAGTTTAATATTTTTTACAGTGAATTCGTTGAAGCCACTCTTGTAGATATCGTGATGTGACATATATGCTTATTTTTCAGTATTAATATCCATGAAAATAATCCATACTAATCCAAAATGTATTATGCTTGAAGGAACATCAAATTATGATTGAACTTGCAGATTTTTGAGTCATATCGCCCGAATTGATTGTCAAAGTTAATTCTTTACTTTTGCATTCACTTGTTTCTCTCGTTGTTTGCAGTCAAGGAAAATAAAACGTTTATGCATGGAAATAAAATCATTTATCCCGGAAAACGCGAATAATTCAATAAATATGAGACTTCTGTTTGTCTTATCATTAATAAGCTATATTTTTATACATTTATGGTCTTATATTCATTTGCATAAAAAATTACGGGAAGGAAATACTCATTAAGCTTGAAATGAAAATTGAATATTTAATGCAGAGTTATCTTTGCTAATAAATGCGATAGATGAAATTTAAAAAAAATATAAATGCAAATGTTCTACCTATTCCAAATATAACTTTAACCCTAACTGCTCTGCGCGAATTTTTTTTCAAAATTAATTTCTTGTTCCTTCTCAAATATAAGCTACTGTTTAACGAGAACGCTTTTCTATTACACTTCATCTTCTTCTCTCAGCTCATTTTACAATTCTTCATAATTGAAGGCCTTATTTGAATAGTGGTCCAACTCCATTCTTGTTCGTTTTGAGATACAGATCCTTAAAGTCCAAGGAGTACTGAGAAATGACTGCTGAAGTCTGATTTATAATGTCCTCTGTTGGCAGCAGAAATAAGCTGGAGGTGTACGAGTTTAAAAATAAGATATAAATGACTCGTATGAACATGAAAGTGATGCTAACTCCATTTTTTTAAAAAGTGGAGTTGGACCACTATTCAAACAAGGCCTTCAATTAATACTTACCTGAATATTATAGAGTCATAATGCCTGAATGTTTTTATGCGAGTACGAACATATAAATTTGGACGCTATATCTTCCTCGGTTTAGGAATATCAGCTATTCGTTTCTTGTCAAACAGTGATTTCGGCGAATGTAGACAAAGTATTATAAGAGAGAATTACTGATGTTCAAATAATGCATGCATGCAAATAGCATGGGTAAAAATGGATGATCAATATGCGTTTGTAATTTCTATAGATCTATAAATTAATTTCAGTACATTACGGTAACTTTCGAATTTGAAAGAAAAAGGTTCCAGATATTAGAGGCCGGTCTTATAATATCAGCGAAATCCGCTTGTCATGGTATTAGAACAGTAAACTAGCTTATTCAAAATCTAGTTTATTTTTAAAAAATAGTTATAGCTTATTTATTAAACATAAAATATTTTTAGAGTACAACAGTCCGTTATTAAGCTTTTCTAATGTTTGTCAAAC
This sequence comes from Dolomedes plantarius, assembly GCA_907164885.2. Taxonomy (NCBI): domain Eukaryota; kingdom Metazoa; phylum Arthropoda; class Arachnida; order Araneae; family Dolomedidae; genus Dolomedes; species Dolomedes plantarius. Next base: position 156,359,619 of record OU015493.1, on the reverse strand, counting down.
TAAAAAGGAAAAAATTATATTTTATTCAACTCACGCACTATGATTACGAAAGTAAAATTTTATCCCAGACCACTTTTATTGTTTATTATCCTCTAAAAAATAAAGCAAGGCCTTTTGAAATTAAGCTCAGAATATACCAGAATGTAAAGCTGTTTGAACTTATAAAAGTACCATTTGTATTTACACATGCCGAGATGTGTTTACATTCAGATTTGATATTCTGAAAACTAAACGAAATTCAAAGAAATCATTCTGAATTATTTTGTATTATCGTCACTGTTTTCATAATTTGCATGAATAGAACCCTTTATTGGGAAATTTCTTTTAAGCCCTTATTATAAAATGAAAATATTGAATTAAGAAATAAAAGTGAATTATCACATTCAATGATTTAGCAAATGTGCGTTTCTCTTTTGAATCAAAATTTAAAAATATTTTGTTTTCAAAGTGTAAGATACAAAAGGAGTAAGTCTTTCTACGAATAAAATAATGCGTTCAAAGGCTTCGAAATAGTTTGGATAAATGCTCCTTTAAAAATCCGAAACGTGTTACTGAACTTGTTTAGTGCTTTAAAAATAAAACTTTATCTTTAGGTAGAAAACTTTAGGGACTTTTGTGAAAGTGTATAAAATTGTATGCTCTAGACTAGGGGTGTCCAACCGCGGCCCGCGGGACGCACGCGGCCCAAAGCAAGTATTAGTGCAGCCGAGAAAGAGAGCTCAGAGCGAAAATAAAATATCAGTAGTCCACCTCGGCGATGATGGCAGGCGGCCATTGCAGATCTCGCTTTGTTCATTCAACAAATCGACAATACAGAATTTGAAATGTCTTTAATTCTATACAAAATTCCGTATGCAATTTCTGTATATCAATTTCTAAACAAAAATTAACTGTGAAGTTTTTACACATTTAACATTTCATATTTGTAATGATATTAAAATTAGTATAATAAATTAAATACCATTAACACACAATCTCCATGATCTTATGAATACAGTCATGAACAAGGCCATTATAAATATTAATAGAGAGCGTACTCGCACATTTTGTCTCGTCAAACTATTTCCAGGCGAACTGTCGAACTTGGGAAATATATCGAAAACGATTTAAAAAGTAAAACGTCTAGTTAAGTTTTACTCTTTGTCGATGGATGAAAGTACTGATGCTACTGACACAGCTCAATTTGCCATTTTTATCAGAGGCATAAATGACGAGTTTATTGTAACTGAAGGAATGGCTTAATTAATAACCGTTAAAAGACAAGGCAACCTCGAGAAATTTATATGAAGCAGGGTAAAAAACTTTGAAGCACGCGCGATTCTCATTAACTTTTGCCAACATATCTGTTATAGTAACTGATGCCCCAGCTATGATAGGCAAAAAAGAGGGACTTGTAGGAATAACGGCACTTTCGCCAACAATAAACAATTCTTTGTATCTTTGCTACTCATTGACAGTCGATATAGATATGCTGCCAGAAAATTTTCAAATGGAATGTATAGAGTTGCAATCTGACATCCAATTTAATGAGAAATTCAATAAAGTCTCTTTGTTGGAATTTTATAAATCATATCTTCCCACAGATAAATATCCCTAACTGCATAGCCATGCGATATTCATGTCATCATTGTTTGGAAGCACGTGCATCTATGAACAACTATTTCCAAGAGTCAAATTAGAACCGAACTATCGGATGAACATCTTGAGAACTCCCTGAGAATTGCGACCACTTCAATTGACCCAGATATTGATGCATTAGTAAGACTCCTATAATTATCTTTATAAATAAAATTTATAATTAAATATGTTAACTATATATTTTTTTACTCATTAACTATTTTTAATGTTAGGAATTTTTTGTGTAGTCCAAAACAATTCTTCTTCTTTCAAAGTGGCCCAAGGAAGCTAAAAGGTTGGACACCCCTGCTCTAGACCTTAACATTAAAGGGTATCGTAGGACTGAATTTAAATTTACTAACGTTCAAGCTAGATTTGAAAAACGACTAATGTCAAATTTCAAAGATATGTAAATTAGAAAAAAAAATTCAAATCTTAAAGTTTTATTTACGTTATCAGAAGGTAAATACAGTGGAAACTCGATCGATCGTTCTTCGAATCATCGTTTTCCCGTATGTGTCGTTTATTTTACCCAGTCCCGACAATCATATTGCTCTGCTATGGTCCCAATCTATCATTTTCCCACATTTATTGTTCAGTTCAGTCGGTCCCTTGAGAAACGATAGATCGAGATTCCATTGTAGTACTTTAAAGAAGGTAAAAAGTATACCTCTAAACTGTTAAATTTCACCAAAATTTAGGGTAACGGAAGAAGCCTTCAATGCTAAATTTCAAACAGGGACATAAAAATAATTACAGAAAAACTTGAAAGGAATTTTTAATAATTGCAAGATAAAAAGAACTTTTTATATACCATGTTTTTAATTCCATGAAACATTTTAACAAACTTTAAAAACCTTAATGCTCAGGAAAATGTAAAATTTACTCTACAGAGTTCACTTAAAATATCTTTCAAAATCATATTATTTAGAAACATGCATTTCAACTTTCTAGACCATAGAAGAGTTAAAGTTATTTAATTTTTTCCTCTTCTTAGAAGTCATTTTCAGTCAACTTACGACAAGAAAATTTATTTACTGACAAACAATCGTGTTGTAGAGAAGTTTAAATTTAAATATCATTGTTTTATTAACACTATGTTCATATAGATTACAGAGAAGTATAAGCATGTGCATTGTCGATCACAGAGAATGAAGCGTTATTTACTTTGCACATTGAAATTTTTATATGATATTACATGTAACATTTTAGAACTCAGGGATTGCAATATTGCAAATCGAGACCAACTTTTCTCGAGCACTGTAACACACATTTTTCGAAATTTTAGCAGAAGCATTTGTTTTAAGTTGTAAGCGGGTATCTACAAGAGTCAGTCTAAATAATTACAAGATAAAAACTTTTTATATACCATGTTTTTAAATTTTATGTTGAATCATATAAACTTGACAATTCTATGCATTAATAAATACTTTTTAAAAAATTTTTTTGATGAATTATCACATCAACTGGAAAGAAATTGAAGTTAATTGGAAGTTAACCTGCGTTTAACTTTTCGTACCCGTCCCGGTCGATAGATGGCTGCACCAGTCTACAAAACAAAATTAACTGAAAATTAATTTAATTCTGCTTAAAGATGGCTAAAAGTATTTAAAAAATGCATTGTCATCGTGTTCTGAGCTATTCTAAAAGTTTCAAATGTCTAGCTAGTCGGGAAATTAGTTAAAAATCGGTTGCAAGATTTGTAAGGGACAAAGACACACAAACAAGAAAGCAAGTTAGTAAAAACATGGGATAAAATACATAAAACTGCATAATTCCGGTGAATCCAAGTATCCAGATAAACTAAATAATTTAATAATTATTTTAATAATTATAGCTGTGTTAGTGTTAAACAGCATGCATTTAACAGAAAACAGAAAATCTTATGTAAGACTGTGAAAAAAACTGACATATGTTAGGTAGACCCTCTAATGTTTTTAAAATATAAACATTTAAAATTATACGGCTCTTTTAGTATCTTTTTAAGCTACACATTGTACGGGCAGATGATCACATTTATAGAATTAAAATAGTGTATTTAGGTATAAATGAAACACATGGATCATTTGTATAGTGATGAAAAATTAAATTTTTTTCTCTGTTTTAGAGCAAAAGAATTTAATTTTTCAATCATATCTGGATATATAAACCAATGGGTCAGTTTCTATTTCTTTGCTTATTATTCGAGAAAATAGTTTTAATATATAGCGAGGTCTAAATTTAAACTATCCTCATTATTTTTTACGTTTCATATAGCACGACCCAAATGGAATTACAACCATTTCTTCAAGCATCTTTGAACCATAAAATTTTACTTTTAATTCGTTAGTATGCAAACAATGTATACTAACGAATCGTCATTTTTTCAAACTTCAGCTAAACAGTAAATAATCGTAAAAGGTTCTAAAGTTTAAAATTATTTCAAAATCTGGTTAATCCAAGTAACTTTAAACCACCACTGAATCATTTCCATTATCCAATCAGAATTCCCCTATTACCTTAAGGGAACTGGGACGTTCTCGACTACTCCAAATGTGAATATTTTCAATCTCCAAAACCCCATTTTTTTAAAAGTAAAAATAAATTCTTACATAAGATATTACATTCATATAAACTATATGCTTTTTTCATTGTATTTCAGTCAAAATATATTTATTATTTACATTAATTTATTATACCCAAGTAATCGAATAAGTACTTACCATAAACATTAGTTGAATACAGGATTATATAAAAGTGCGCTTAAAATTTTTTCTATTGCTTAGAAAATCTTAAAACTTGCTTGAATATTGAAATATATATACATATAATTTATTGAAATTATTTTAATATTATTATGTACAGCATATATATATAATTTTTTAAGTTGAATTCAAAACAATAGAAATTCTGAAAAATAGACTAAATTTTCTCTCAAAATTGCTGAATAAAAAAAATTATATCATTTGAAAAAGTACAAAAACACATTCATTCCATTAATTGTTATCATATAAATATTTAAATCAAATTTCACACCTTTCGGATGGATAGAATTGTTTACGAGCGTGCATTATTAGTAGAAAAACACATTTTGAGAAAAACAAGAAAAACTATTTTTTTTTAAATTTTGTCGTAACTTTTAAAGTTTAAAATTGCCTGCACTGTATTGATCTTGTGTAGACACTTCTACAGCATCTCGCTGTCTTTTTTTTTGTCTCTTAAGTGTTCTGGCTTCTTTGCTGACCTTGTGAATTATAATTTCTGATTCACAAATCCGAATTCTGTCAATTTTTCTCAGTGCACTACAAGTGTTACTACCTGGATTAATCTTTAGAGCTTTTAAAACTTTTGTTCGGCCAAACACACCATCATTGAAACATATAATTGCATTCACCATGCCAGTTTGCAATGTTTCTTTACTAATAATTGTGTTTTTAGGAACTCGTTCCCATACACAGTTGTTGAAACTTTCGTTTGGGTTTTGAGTTTAATGTGAATATTTTCAATCTCCAACACCCCATTTTTTTAAAGTAAAAATAAATTCTTACATAAGATATTACACTCATATAAACTATATGCTTTTTTCCTAGTATTTCAGTCAAAACATATTTATTATTTACATTAATTTATTATACACAAGTAATCGAATAAGTACTTACCATAAAGATTAGTTGAATACAGGATTATATAAAGATACTCTTAAATTTTTTTCTATTGCTTAGAAAATCTTAAAACTTACTTGAATATTGAAATATATATACATATAATTTATTGACATTATTTTAATATTATTATGTACAGCATATATATATAATTTTTTAAGTTGAATTCAAAACATTAGAAATTCTGAAAAATAGACTAAATTTTCTTTCAAAATTGCTGAATAAAAAAATTATATCATTTGAAAAAGTACAAAAACACATTAATTCCATCAATTGTTATCATATAAATATTTTAATCAAATTTCACACCTTTCAGACTGATAGAATTTTTTTACGAGCGTACATTATTAGTAGAAAAGCACATTTTGAGAAAAACGAGAAAAACTATATTTTTTGAAATTTTGTTGTTAGCTTTAAAGTTTAAAAATTGCCTGCACTGTATTGATCTTGTGTAGACACTTCTACAGCATCTCGCTGTCTTTTTTTTTTGTCTCTTAAGTGTTCTGGCTTCTTTGCTGACCTTGTGAATTATAATTTCTGATTCACAAATCCTAATTCTATCAATTTTTCTCAGTGCACTACAAGTGTTACTACCTGGATTAATCTTTAGAGCTTTTAAAACTTTTGTTCGGCCAAACACACCATCATTGAAACATATAATTGCATCCATCACACCAGTTTGCAATGTTTCTTTACTAACAAATGTGTTTTTAGGAACTCGCTCCCATACACAGTTGTTAAAACTTTCGTTTGGGTTTTGAGTTTGCCCATGCAAGCATTTTAACAAAAGCTCTCTTGAGCTAAGATCCCTGAACACTTTCTTTATAGCTATAAGCACTGGTTCTGGAAGAGAATGCTTATGTGAATATTTTTCACCCGTTTCAAGACTTCTGTTGTACCCGCACCAACTGTCAGCTCCCATAGGACACAAACCATGTTGAGGTTTTTTATCGGTGGACAGTTTATGAAAATATATAGCCCAAATGGATCTGGACATATCTTCAACAGATTTTCCTACGTTTCTCCGAATAGCCAAACCATAGTACTTTTGAAGTAAAAGAATTTCTGCATCTGTTAGTCTGCCACGTCCAGAAATTTTTTTCCCGTCTGAAAGTTTGGTGCATTTCATATTATTTCTGAGAGCTCTCAATCTCGCCCCCATTCTTTTTTGGACATGGCCTAAACACTCGAGTTTTTCCACAGAAATGCCTTCACCATATACTTTAGATTCCTGAATTCGTAGAAATCCTTTAGAATCTCCATCACCGAGATATTTTAAGTACCTAACATTTCGACTGTTTAGGGAACGCTGAAAAATTCTCAGAGCTCCTTCACTCTCCATGCCTGCACTGAAACCAGAATAGTTTATTTGACAATTTTCACAATTATCATCTTTATTTCTGCACAAAACAGTATTTTGTAAGAACCTCAAAATCTATCACCTTTCCATTTTCAAGTGAAGTAGCTGTGATTACACCATTCAGTGAAGTATGTCCTCTTTTCTGCCATGAACCATCTAGGGCCACTGATATGTCCCGACTGTTTTCAAAAGATGACACTGTCTCCTCAATATTTTTCTGCATTGAATTTAAAGATACCTTATGTAAAGCGTTGGATATCTGAGAACTGTACCTTTCAAATTTAGAAGGTGGTGGGGGCAAGTTCATCATTGCACAGAATGTATGAGCTGCAGATTTGCCTTTCCCAATGCATCTCATACCGTACACTAAACGAACATTAATATCATATCCAACATCAGAAATAATAGAAGACATTGTACTACTGCCACAACCACACACTTTACAAATTGCGGAAATGTTTACTGCAAGTCCTTTCCGACTGCTTTCGTTTTCAATCACATCAAAACAATTAGAACTGTTGCAATGTTTACAATTTGAAACTGCATTCAAAAGTACACTAAGCATGTTCAAATCAATTATTATATTCTTACTTTCGCACTCACTGAAAAAGCCACCACTATGATACTCTTCATCATCAGAAACTTGAGCACCTTGAATTTTTTGTTTGGATGCACTGATTTTAAGCTGATCTACAGGAACGTTATCAACGTGTTTTGTTTTTGAAAATTGATTAGGATGACACTTTCTTTTTCCAAATGCCTTAGATCTTGCCATTCTTGAATTATACACAAGATACAGAGATAAAAAGCAATCGCAATCTAAACAAACTGTATCAAAATCAGATAAAACAACAGTCGCCGAATCTAAAAAGCACGAGATTTACGAGTAGTAAAAAAATCACACAGCTTGTAATATAAATAAGGTAGAGTTGAGTAGTTGCCTGCTTACATGGAGCTTAGAAATAAAAGAAAACAGGGAGTAAAATTGCAAAATAAAAAAGTGAAAACTTGATGTTTTTATGACGTTTCGACTCCCTTAGTCCCTTTAAAAGGGGCGTGGCTCTGTTTGTTTACATTTTGATACCTTAATTAACTAGTGTTAAATGCTTCAAACGTCTATGTGTTATACATGTTTAGAATCAGAAAAAGACACTCTTTCTTAAAAAATTAAAATTGAAAAATCGATTTTTTGAAGGTACAGAACGTCTCAGTTCCCTTAACTTAAAATATTTTAAATTGGAAATCAATTAGACCACTTTAATGGCTGCGAAAAGAATAATAATCCACTGCGAAAAAACGTCCCGTTTTCTTAAAATCGAATCAGAATTGTTAGCATTACAATGAAATTTCTTAGCTCAACAAACTGGCCGTATAAGCCACTCTAAATACACCCCTTTCTTAAACTTTAGTTACACTTCAAAAGACCTGGCGCTCTTTTTACATCTGAATAACTAATCTTTGGTTCGGCGTTGACGTCATAGGTATTGATCAGGAAGAGTCACATGACTTCCGTCTGCGACAGGAACATCCAATATGGCGGGAGGGTGGGAAACTTCTCTGCGGTTTTTTAAATCCGAAACATTAAACCGAATGCTGATGTAGATTTGTAATTTTCTCAATTTTTTAATTAGCTTTTACTCTTGGGGAAAATTTATATTTTCTCCTAAGAGGGAAAAATGCTGAAGAAAATTGCCATAAAAATTAAATGAAATATTAAAGGATATTAATTTTAAAAAAAAATAGTAAGGGCCAAAAAATAACATTACGCTCAACTATTATTTTATTTTCTTCGTTATTTAATATTTTGAGAATTTTATTGACAAGAAAAATTAATGTTATCGTTACAGCAAACAATTTCTATAACCGCAATTTTTAAAAAAAATTTAACTTTTCAAAATGTATCTTCTTCCTAGTCAATACTCACCTAACTTAATGCTAAGATATTTGTCCTTTTCCATTTAAGGAGAGATTTATATTTTATCCTTAAAAGTAAAAAAGCTGAAGAAAATTGCCATAAAAAATTAAATGAAATTTTAAAGGATATTAAAAGAGTAAGGACCAAAAGAATAACATTATTTTCAACTATTATTTGATTCTTCTGCGTTAGTTAATATTCTGAGAATTTTATTAATAAGGAAAGTTAATGTTATCGTTACAGCAAACAATTTCTATAACCGCAATTTAAGCAAAAAATTTTTAACTTTTCTAAATATATCTTCTTAGTAGTCAATACTCACCTAACTTACAGCTAAGATATTTGTCCTTTTCCTTTTAAGGAGAAAATAAAAATTTCCCCTTAAAAGGAAAAAAACTGAAGAAAATTGCCATAAATAATTAAATGAAATATTAACGCATATTAATTAAAAACAACAAGGGCCAAAAAGATAACATCACATTCAACTATTATTTTATTCTTCTGCGCTAGCTAATTTAATTATCAATAAAATTATTTTGAGAAATTTATTGATAAGGAAAATTAATGTTATCGTTATAGCAAACAATTTCTATAACCGCAATTTAAATAAAACTTTTTAACTTTTTTAAAATGTATTTTCTTACTAGTCAATACTGACCTAAATTACTGCTAATATATTTGTTCTTTTCTTTTTAAGGAGAAATTTATATTAAAAGGAAAAAAGCTGAAGAAAATTGCCCTAAAAATTAAATGAAATATTAAAGGATATTAATAAAAAATGATTAAGGGCCAAAAAAATAAAATTACGTTCAACTATTATTTGATTCTTTTGCGCTAGCTAATATTTTTCAAGTTTTATTGATAAAAAAATTAATGTTCTTGTTTTAGCAGACAATTTCTATAACCTCAATTTAAAGAAAATATTTTAACTTTTCTAAATGTATCGTCTTGCTAGATAAAACTTACCTAAATTACTGCTAAGATATTTGTTGATATTTGTATTTTGATTTATATTTTAATTTATCTAGAATTTCTGAAGCAAGATATTCACTTATTAAAATTAAGATTTCTAAAAACTCCCTATGCGATTTAATTAGTTTAATTCACGTATTTCCTAAACCTTAATCACCTACAAACAGACATTGAGGGCTAAAGCCAAAACTGAAAGAAGATTTTTTATTTTAGTTTTTGGGCTTTCGCTGGGGCGCTTAAGTTAGTCTCATTAGGCTTGCCCACAAATTTCTGCATGTACATTGGGAGTCCCATTAAGGACCTCTCAATAAATCGTCTCCCCAGACAGAGGATTAACATCCCTCGCAGGCGAACCAGGCAAATTTCTATGACCCGACGCCATCAAGTCTACGACATGACGTTAAAAAAGAAAAGAGTCACGCCCAGACAAAATGCCCGTGGTGAACGTTAACTGGTGGTCGCCGCAGTCAGCTGTTTGAAAAAGCCGACATCATGTCTGCATCGACGAAACCAATCAGTGGAGAGAACCCTGACGTCACAGCGGTCGTCCGACCAACCGAAGGCTAAGTACCGCCCCGGGGCTGGGAACGAAAATTTCGAGAGAAACGCAGAGGAAAAAATCAAGAGATTTAGACTTGGATTAAATATCATCCAGAGAAGACCATTTCTCAGAGGTCCTAACCCGACCGATCGCTACACTCCATCCCGGGAGTATTTTATCTTCAGAGCAGAACGCTCTGGAGGCTTCGTGCCGACCCTTCTAAGTCCTCAGACTGATAATTTATAGGAACCAGGAGAGTTCCGGTAATTAAGAGATCACCTCGCATCTTTTGAGACCTGCACGGGCTATTATATCCGCATCCCGCAAAAGCGTTATTCCAACCTTGGAACATTTGGACGAACTGTGTTTTGTTGCTGACTTCTTGTTAGAAATTTCGGGCTATTGTTAAGGCCAGTTCCCTCTACGTCTAGAGGTTGCTTCACGACTTTTGTTCATAGAGTAAAAATCATCTAATCAAGACTCTAATAAACGTGTCATTATTTCAGTAGGCTGAACTTTGTAAATCTTCTATATTTCGACCTTGAGTTTAACATATTACAATATATATATATATATATATATATATATATATATATATAGAGAGAGAGAGAGAGAGAGAGAGTTAGATAAATAAATAGATAAAATTTAATCTAGATATAAATATGTGTATAATGTGCATTTATACAAAAATTCTATTCTACGAATTTTCCCATTTCATATAAAATTGAAAATATGTTCCTTTCCTCCTGAGTGCTTTTCAGTTGCTTTTGACAATGTGTGCACGATCTCGACATCTGAGGGGAATATTCAACTCATAGATTTGTTTTTTTCCGTTACATATGCATTCAGTGTAAAGAGGCAGCGAAATTTCGTGAAAGCGAAGCATTTGGTTTCCGATATTTAATTCAAACACAAGTGGAAACCGATTTCTAGTATTTAATCTCTTAACAGATGTCGTAACGGATGTCCAATCGTAACGGATGTCTGCTTATTTATTACTTATATAGTTTTAAGATATTCGCGTGATGATGTGCAAAAATATCCATAATAAATTTTACAAGTCAGTTATTACAATAATAATTACTAGACAAGTATGTAATCAAAACATGTGTATCTGTATATTTCCAACGGAATCAAGTTTTAATCTCCAGTGGATATATATTAGCCTGCAGTTTTCGTAATCGTTTCTGTTATTGATCTGAAATTTCCGGTTTCATGTGCATCACTTATATATATATATATATATATATATATATATATGTATACACACACACACACACACACATATATATATATATATATATATATATATATATATATATATATATATATATATATATATATAAGTGATGCACATGAAACCGGAAATTTCAGATCAATAACAGAAACGATTACGAAAACTGCAGGCTAATATATATATATATATATATATATATATATATATATATATATATATATATATATATATATATATATATATATATATATATATATATATATATATATATATACACACATATATATATATATATATATATATATATATATATATATATATATATATATACATTTCTAGAAATTTTGAGGTGTGTTAGCAGAAGCCTTCTTCTTTTAAGTTAAAGAAAATTGGCAGTCGGCGGTCAGATTAAACAAGCCAATGTAATTTAATATGCAATTAGTAAATTACTTATTACTCGAAATCAGTGACATCATCTAGCATGAAAATTTGTATTATAAGCAGAGCTACGCTGATAAAGCACAGAAATATTTCAACCTTAGTAAAACTGCTTTTGTTGTTGTTGTTCCTAATGCCCCCTGACCGGATGTTCCAGACCAGGTCCATATAGGCTTCGGGCTCAGTAGTGCGGTTCCGGTTTATAATAGCATTGCAAGGTTTGGAGTCCGACTTGGCTAGGTTCCCCTATAATTTTGTCCGAGCAACCCCAGGGATGAAATATGGAGGGATCGTTCATTACCCACCCACAGGCCTCCTAGAATGATTTTCCAGTCTACGGATTTAACATCCCTATACCCGGCCTAGACGCCGAATGTATTTGACGGCTCTTGTCGGGATTCGATCCGAGCACTCGCAGTAATGAAAGCCGGCGCGCTACGGATATACTACCTTGGGCCCTTCATAAAACTATTTGACCTAATTTTCAGTATAAACCTCTCAAATATTCTCCTTTCATTCCTGTTTTCTAATCCTACATGAACGTTGCATGATTAAAACTCATTATTTACACATTTACTGAAGATTTCTTTACTGCATACTGCTTCGTGATGTAGTGATTAGCAAATTGTTCAAGTAAAGACTACAAAGAAAAGCATTCGAAAACTAACTATCAGTAACAAAAATAAATTAATTAACAGTGTGCTAGAATTATTAAATAAGTTGACGGAAGACTTTCACAACAGAGAAAGACAAAAATAGTTGCCAAACAATAAAAGACATTAGCAGTGAGACAAATTATAAATTTTGCACAGTTTAGCACATTATGCAATTACGCGTTATGTACAGCTTCTCATTATAAGCTCATCTTCAAAGCAACATGAATAATACGCAAAATTAAAACAATTAAAAGCAAATAAGAGGGGGCAATTAAAACATTAAACGCAGTAGGGTTTAATATTGAGAAATAAAATGTAAAATCCAGCGGAACTTGAAGACTAATCTATATATATAAAACAGTTCCGTAACTGACTCATTCATTCACTGACTGACTGACTGACTGACATACAACGCACAGACCAAACCACTGAACCTAAAGGGCTGAAATTTTGCATGGCGATTCTTCTAATAGTGTAGGGGTGCACTAAGAAAGATTTTTCAAAAATTCTTCTTAGATTTTTATAAATTAAATTTTTAAGCTGTTTTTTAAACTTTTTTTACGTTTGCATTTAAAATAATACATTGAGGGTTATAAAATTTATATCACGAGAAAGATCATAAAAATTCCTTCAAAATGAAATTTTTTTCGAATTTTTACCCTCCATTTCCTGATTTTTGGTGAATTTTTAAAGATTAATTTTTAGAATTTAATTTATTAAATGCTGATCACGTGATTTCTTTTTCTGGTACTTTCAATAAATTTATCGTCACGTGCGTAACAACTAAATAGACAAAAAAATATTTTTTTCTTGCTATTGCGGCAGACGATTGGACATTATTTTGTCTATAAAAATATCCCTTACGATATTTTTAAATATATATATATATATTTTCTACATCAATTGTATATATTGATTATCGTATTTATTCTAAATATAGATATATACATATATATAAATTTCTTTGTTTTTGCATTAATTGCATACATTGACCGTTGTATTTAATTTGAATTTACTCCGTAGCGAAGTGCGGGTTTTCAGCTAGTAATTTTATAAATATCTTTAGGATGGCCTGTTGGATATATCGTATAAAAATATAGAACATTCATAACAAAACACCATGTGGTTGTAAATATCCTGACATGAATGTCTAGAAGGCTTCGCTTTGAGGTTTTTTTCCGAAATGGCGAGATTAGGAAAAATATTCCGTCCACGAGAGAATATAGACGATTACAGAATCTGTAAAAGAGTATACCAGTTTCAGAGACAATTAAAAAATTCTAAGTTTAAGCTAAATATCTTCAAAATGTATTCTTTTACAAATTTCCAACTTCCAATATACACAATGCATGACTGTACATTTTTTGCAATTTATCTCTACCCTTCTTTCCAAAAGCGATAAAGATCATAGTTGAAAAATAAAAAGAACGGAATATTTTTTAAAACTATTTAAGGGGACTCACAACCCTTAAATCTTTAAAACATTCTATTTTTTGAAAAATATATATGTTAAAGCCTGATCATTTCTGAACAAAATACAGCAAACCGCGTGAGAATATTCAGCTTAGTTCCGGAGATATTGATATTCTAAATGTTTAATTACTGATCAAGTTTAACTACTGATCAAGAAAAATTTTAAACTCATTTTTCTCAAAATGTAATTTTGCATCATTCCGCAACTGATATCTCAAAAACTATGAAACATAATTCCATGAAATTTTTATCACTGCATAATCATGTTATTTTATTGCGTCTGGACTAGAATTATTGCAATCACTGCACGTTTTGTTATTTTTTCAAGGGTAAATTAATGCAAAAATTTAAGGAAATTTGAAATATATTTTAAGCAGTTTTAGAAAAACTTAAAAAATATTTTAATGTTGAATGTTTTATGTTCAATTGTATTTTGAATTATACATTTTAAATATAAAACAGGAATTATACATTTAAGTGTAAAATTAATTTCATAGTTCTGCGCGCGAGCCAGTATATAATAAAAATGCTTAAAAAAACAAGGTATATCTAAAGCATTTAAAAAAATTATTTAAAATTATTTTGATAGTTGAAAATTTGTTTAATAAAATAAATATATCACTTTATCATTTACATAAAATTTGTAAAAATTGGGAGTAAAATGAAATAGTTACAAAGAGTCAAAAAGTATGAAAATATGCCTTATTTCCTCGACTTAAGGGTCGTGAGTCCCCTTAAACAATCTTTCTATTGTATGATTTTATACAACTACAAATATCATCAGGGTCTACAAAAACATTTTCCAATTTTCAATGCACCAGACAGGGCCCAACATAGCAACAAAGGCCTTCCGGGATTGAATCCCTGTGGATGAATAGGCTGCCACCACAATTTAGACCGAGCACCCCCAGCAGCAACATCTGGTGAGCTCGTACCTTTTTCCACCCTCTCTGATATCATAGAATGACTTTCCGGTCTAAAGATTTAACGTGCCCAAATCCGGCCTAGACACGAAGGTATTTAATGGCATCGTCGCGATTCGAACCGAACATCCCCCCCTCCTCCAATAAAGCCCAACATGCTACCACTAGGAGACATCGAATCCTACAAAAGCATTTTATACATGTCCATAAAGAGCTATATTCAACTGTCACAGAGGTATAAGTCTGAATTAATTAGAGATATTGAAATAAGAATTTTCTTCTAAAACTTATGGATGATATTGATTCGTAGATCCTCGTTTCCCAAGCAAGGTTACCTTTTTTTGAAAATCAGTGACGCCCAGCTTGATTTAAAAAAAAATAATCCCTTATTACGTTTCACCTTGTTATTCTGTTCACTGCTCGAATCGGTGCATTATACATTCCAAATTGAGTTTTGTATTAAATTTAAATAACACGATACTTTCAAGAGATTAAATTACTGTAAGATTGATCATATATTCCTTCTTAAATAATAAAGTTTTTGAGTAATAAAAACGATGTAATTCCACTTTTAATTATCTACATTCATTTCTCTTTTTAAAATATTCTGTAAATACTTAGCTTTACAATGAATGAATGATATAAATTTAAGCATGATATTTATAATGCCAGTTAAGACACGGCTTATGGTCAGGATTTTAAACTTTTTGAATAGTTAGAATTTTTCAGAAGAATGGAATTCTATAAATACTTGCCTCGCAACTCCAGTGGAACTTCTTTCTGTTTCACCTTATAAAGCCTTGATACTCTGGTGACTAAATCTACGGTGAAGAATGAACGGAATTCTATTAAAAGTTGGCTAAAGTTAAGCTTCACGAGGCATAACAAAAAGCTACTTTTCACGTTTTGAGTGTACAACACACATTTTTAGTTCCCCAAATTAAGTGGAAAGTTTTTTACATTCAAATGATTAGGACTAATGTTTGCAGTAAAGGTCATTTTTGGACCTAAAAAACATAATTTTGGCCAATCAGCCAAGTCTTCTTTCCTCTGTCTATATGCTGCATGATTCTCGAAAAAATAAACTCAGCTAGACATCAAAATTTACCAAGCAGAATTCAAAATGTTTATATAAAGCAAAGATATATATGAACTGTTTTGAAGTGTTATACCTTAAGGCCGCTGTGTGCTAACCCTATGGATTTGCACACCTGAATGTCATCTTTGAAAGAAAATGTGTCCAAGGATTGCCGACTTGGATTGAAAGTTTTTGTTTAGAGAATTGTACTCTGTAATAGAGAAAGAAGTATTACTCCTTGGGGTATTTTCATTTTTTTTTAAATTCAAATACAGTAATTCATCCACTTACGCGATTAATTCGTTCGAGAGCATTCCGCGTAAGTAGAAAGTGCATAAGTCGAAATTTACCATCATCGACATCACCACCGCGTTTGGGCTTTAAATTTTTAAAAATACTTAACGATTTCGCTTGTATCAGCGCAAGACTTATCGGTATACGTTTGCAATGGAGATTTTCACTCGAAATTTATCAAAATTTCTCCATTGTTCCAGAACATTCCACGTAAGTAGAAAGCGCATAAGTCGAAATTTACCATCATCGATATCACCACCGCGTTTGGGCTTTAAAATTTCAAAAATACTTAACGCTTTCGCTTGTATCAGCGCAAGACTTATCGGTATGCATTTGCATTGGAGATTTTCACTCGAAATTTATAAAAATTTTCTCCATTGTTTCTATTAATACCTCTTTTCTTCGAAGTTATCGTCGTATTAAAGTTGAAAATTACAAACGCGTATCTACGAATCCGCGTAACTCGAGCACTTACTGCACTATTTTAAAATTTAAATTATTCGGGAAAAAATGTTTATAGTCTGCTTTAAACACTCATAAATTCCCTTGGTAGACGAAATTTATAAAATGAATCCTGTTGCAAGTAAGTTTAGGTTATCTGAAAATACCATTTTTATTTGATCATCAGCATTTATGTAGCTGTAAATAGTAGACGAATTTTCTCCATAGGTTAACATTGAGGTGAGCGAATCCAGTAGGATTAGTACGCAGCAACCTGAACACGTTGCAAAAACAAGTAACTAATTTGAAAAGATTTTTTTTTCACCCGGAAATGCGTTAAAATACTAATTCTAAAAATGAAGTTCAGTATGCATTATATTTACGCGAATGACTATTTATTTAATAATTTTAGTAGCTCAGCATGAAGATTTTAATGTGCAGAAAAGAGAAATCAAAGCACTAAATTTCTGAAAGAAGGTAAAAAAAATCGGTTAAAAACTTAGTTTTAGCAGATTTTTCCGGAAAATGATTACAATATTTGTATACAATTTTGTAATATGGCAAGTTCCCCGATAGTACATGTATATTTCTTTCTACAAGAAAAATTTAGATTAAAAATGAACATCATAAGCCATGAACAAATTTGAAATGTGGTCGATAACTTAGCGATGATTTCCAGGTTATGTAAATTTGTGTAGAGTTGATTAATTTTTGTTTTCTTTTGTCAGACTGTTTGTTTTTTGAGTTTGAGTAGCGTGTTATTTGATTAACTTCTAATTAATTTTTCTTAATTGTGTTAATTATTTAATTATGTTTATTTGTGATTCAGTTGTGATTAATTTGGTGATGTCCATTTGTTACAGTGGCAGTTTGATCAATTACCTTATTTTTTGCATCTCTTTAAACTGCGTCTAATTTGTTTATCTGCTTAAATCCAGCTAATTTGCATGAGGCAAAAATAAATTATATCGTATTTGTGTATCAGGAAGTTCTGCGAGTTAATTGCTTTGCCTTCGAAAATGACTAGTTTTTATAGGGAAAATATATGAATGGAATTACCGGTAGATATTTTTTTTTTGAGACTCGATGGATAACGGACTTAAACGTTTATACGGAAATACTTTTTAAGCAATTAATAAGTAAGTGTATTTTTTAAACAAAAATTATCCGTTATTTTCTGGAAGAAGTAGGATTTTCTCATAGCGAAATATTTGTAATGTGAACTGCTTTTCTAAGTATTTTTTCTTTCAAATACATAATGAATCATTCCGGGTCTCGAAATAGTCCTATTCTACATCTTAAATAACTGAAAGTAGATATTTGATGATTTATTTGCATTGAAATATCCAATGCAACAGACAGTGCCACACTTAGACCACCACAATTTACACAGAACACCTCTGGGGGACTGATGATGGTCTTATACCTTCTCCCAACCTCTCCGACTTCATAGAAAACTTTCCATTCAACAGATTTAACATGCCATATCGGCCTAGACACAACGGTATTTAATGACCTCATTGGGATTCGAACCGAGTTTCAACACTCCGGAGCCCGACTTGCTACCACTAAACTATTTCTGGCCCCTTAATTATTTGCATTAAGTTTTGCACATAAATGGTCGCAAATTCATGCATATTCATTCATTTTACTCATGAGATTAAATATTTCTTGAGTTTCTTAAAGTATGACAACATCAAAAGGTACACATAATTATTAGAGATAAGGAGCACAGCTAACAAAAATAATCAAAATAACATAATAACCTTCTGTAAAAATAACTTACAGATAAATGCTCAATAAAGCAAAGATTATTTTAAATGACATGACAAACTATGAGCGTTCAGAAATGTGCAATAAATAGATTGTGTTAGCATCATCCGGGATTTTTTTTTCTCCCTAGCAGGCTAAGAATCACTACAGGATCACTACAGTTACAGCCTGTTCACACTGAATCCGGAATATACGTAGTGTGAGCGTTAAAAATTGTAACCAATCACAAAGCTTTATTCATTGACCACGTGCTATATCAACCATTAACAGGTCATGTCAACAATCTCGGGCCAAATGTAACGTAATGCAACTCTCCCCTATGCAGTCTGAACATGCCTTTGCACGGTTATGGAAAACGTCTCTAGATCAGGAATCCCTTCTGTGATGCTAAAGTAGCATTAAAGCCACACTGTAAGTATATCTCGACCGATCCGAGTAATAATCAAAATTATGGGGGTCTTAGCCGATTATACTCATGTTCCGTGAATGAAATTAACTGAAACCTAACAAACCTAGATTTAAAAAAAAAAAATAATATTTGATGCACGCTGTTAAATTTCAAACACATCCTGAATAAAATCACTTAGATATATGCTTATTGATAAAAAACAAAACAAATCTGTCATTTATCCCTTTCGGGATAAATGCACAACGTTATAAAATCTGATAAAATCGTCTCGATGGCTGATTAAATCGCGTGATACTTCATGACCTTAGAAGATTTATTTGTCAGACGCTGCTAATGCTAATCGAGTTGGTTGAATAATTTTAAATCCATTCCGCCAAAATTATTGAATATGTAAGCGATGAAATGCTCTCTTGGTTTCATAATCCATAACAGAATTAATGTCATGTACTTAAATGTCAAATCAGTGGACGGTAGCAGTAAGTCTTCCCATAGATGACTAATTCGTTATAGGAATTCTATGCAGGGAGGTGGATTTGAGAGTAAAACCAAAATCTAAGGTAGAATATCTTACGAATAAAAGTTTAAATGGTCATGCGCATTTATCAATTAATAATTGAATTGAATATAATTTATTTAAAATTTATAAATAATAGGAGTAGAAAAGATAAGCTAAAAACAAACAATTTGTTCCTTGCTGTATTTTTCAGCCACAGAGTGACTTTTCTTGTTTGCTAAGATGCTTTAACTTTTTCGTCGATCATTTTACTGGATTTTAAAATATGTTAAATTTTGTGTTCACATACATGTTTCTTAGTAGAAAGGGAATAAAATCTATTAAAATAGCCATAACTAAATTGTAAAAAGATGCGACGAAACCATCAAGAAAATATTTACATTTCTTTTTTCTTTCCGACTATGTAAAAGATGAAACGTTATTGAAACTAAACACCTGGCTCCAAACAAAGAATTAAGAAATCAGAATACTAATACAATAAATTCTTTTCACTGGGATTTGCATGTAGAATTTTCACATTTTTAATCCTTAGTAAATTAATGGATCATGAAATAGGCCCACTATTAATTAGAACTGAAGACAATGATAAACTAGAAATTTTATGTTGTATCTAATTTTATAGTACTGACTAACGGTATTCTTTTTGTCTGTTCAACTTTTCTAACTGCTACAGAGTTTTATTTTCAAATTTTTAGATAATTAAGAATTATCCTATAACTTAATAGGGACCCTAATACCAGCATTTAAAAACTCAATGAATATATTTTGCTCCTGAAATCAATTTTAGACACATCATAGACACACCATGAGTTCACCAGAAATCTATTGATACATTTACGTCTGCTCCATCTATTTTTGCAGATTTTTATTACAAAGTAATCAATTTATAATAATTGTAATATATTATCTTTTGTTGTTTCTGATGCCCCCTGGTTGGAAGTTACAGACCCAGGTCCATATCGCTTCGGGCTGAAATGTGCGGCTCCGGTTTATATAGCACCACAAGAGTCAGAGTCCGTCATAGCTAGTTGCCACCTAAATTTCGGCCGAGCATCCCCAGGAGCGACATCTAGGGCGATCGTACCCTTTCACACTCTCTCTGACCCCACGAAGGACTTTCCGGTCTAAGGATTTAAGTTGCCCATATCTGGCCTAGACACGATTATATATTATCTAACCTCAACAAATACGAATTTCAGTCGCTAAGAAATCTTCTGTATCACTCCCAAGAAAATGGATAGTGTACAAGTTTGTTTGGAAAGATTCCCTGTATCTTTAAATTACGATTAAACAAATAAATGGGACAGGAGTTCGATCTGAAAATCGATGGCATGGTGGCTGATATTGTTGGTAACCATATCTGTCCTTATAATAGGGATCTTAACTATGAGTCTCATAACTTTAGTTTGTTTTTTTTAATATGAGCGGGGACAAGCACAGAAATATAAGGGTGTTATCGCTATATTCATAGGTGCAAGTTTTACAAGGTTTTTTCTCGAGTAAAAAAAAATGAGAGATCATTTGCGAAATATGACAGATACTTATGATGATACAATAAATTTTTTAACTGTACAAAATTGGACACCCTGATGGTTGTGATTATAAACAATATTCATACATTATACTTACATACATATATAGCATTTGTGCGTTTATACGGCTTACATATTGAACTTCGCAGTACTGTTTCATGAAACAAACTTACATTTTCATCTTAGAAATGTATATAGAAACCTGATATGTCGAAAACGTTTATTTTCTCAATTAAACTCTTCAACATTTAATAAGTATGTTGAAGAGTTTCACATTGTTTCCCTTCTATATATCATTATTATCTCCAGTTTTGGAATATGAATAACAACATACTACATGGTTAAGATACTAGAAAATAACTTCTAGATTGGAAATAAACTATAAAAATGGTTCTCTGATCTACTATAAATCACAGGATTGGCATTGCTGGAGAAAGTTTTTTTAACAAGGTAGTGGTTATTCAGTTTGGAATTAACGTATTATATTTGACAGCTTGTTTTGTACTGTAACTTAGGCACTGAAACATAATATTCAAATTGAATGTGCTTATTAAAATGCATAGCTAATAAACTACAGTATCTGGTACGTTTGCATGTAAATGCGTCTCCGTAGGTATAGCTCGACTAGTTATCATATATAATGTAAAATATACTGATTCTCCACTATTTACGAATAAATAGTTTGTAAACACTTCTACTAATACATATTAGAAATTAATCTAATAATTTTAACACTATATTTAATTCAGATTAATTAGATCCTTATCTACAACAAGCAGTATGTAATATCAAACTTTATACATGAGATATCACTTATAATATATGTTTGATTAATTAATGAAATGTTTTATGATTTAAAGCACGTTTCCCAGTGGGACAGAAAGGGTTTGAATGATTATTATCTGGCATGCCTTAGTGCGTAATTTGAAAACTAAGATGGTTATTTAGTCATTATTCTCTAGGTGTAATAAGGTTGATAACGTTATATTGCAACTAAGCAATTAATGCATGTGTTTAATTTTCTAGAATTCATTTAAAAGGTATTTACAAAATGAAAGTTTAATGCAAATAAGGCAGGAAATAAAACATTGTGACGTGCAATAAGCAGCTATAAATAAGTTGTTATTTTAGATGATCTACACTGGTGTCCAAAATTAAGGTCACAAACACGTTTTTTCAATAACTCAAATTAGCTAGCAGTAAATTAATAAAATTTTTACCATATATATTTTGGGAGAATGGGAAACATAATGTTAACATCCAGTTTGATTCAACGGTGTTTAGCGTAAGTTCGGTAGCAGAACGTTAAAGTGGACAGTTTCAGCACTTGGTATTTTTTGCCTGCAGAGGTGTGACTCTTGAATTAAACTCCTCAAGATTGATGATTTTAATGTGAATCAGTTGTCATAATCGTTTCGACGAATAACTGAGATGGATAGCCATCGGGAGGCTTCAGTCTGACCAGTCTTAAGCGGAAATAGCTCGATGGCTACAAGTGGCACAAAAATTGGTATCCAGATTATAGCATCAATTTGAAACAAGTGGTACCATCATGGAGCTGTCCGTCCAAGCACGACGGCTACCTACTTAGGATCGTTACGTGGCATTAAATGAGTGACGCATTGGCAGATTACGGCTAGAGAGACCTTTAAAGAATCCTTCCGGACCTTTAGCTGCTGCGTCTGGAACAGCACTTCCAGGTAACATCTATACAGACGCCTAGCAGAGAACGGCCTTTAGGACTGGCGACCAGTGATGTATCACCCTCTGACCATATCACACAAGACAGCCTGTTTGTCGTGTAGCCGAACACATCATTTTAGCCACACAAAATTGGAGGGGATGTTCTTTCCATACTGATGAGTCCACAGTCAGTGCAAGAATTTTTTTTAAACCAATGCGGAGCTACTTCTCATGAAGACATTCGCCTATAATACACCGCAGTTTTTGCTGGACATTTATTATGGGACCCACCTGTAGGTGAACCAGCATTACCCCCTATGAAGGGGCGAAACAACAGAGGCATTTTTAGTGGCGCGACGCCGGGATCGATCCGAGCACCCTCAGCACCGAAAGCCAGCGCGCTGTACCACAAGGTTGCCAACGACACCACTACAAAAAGTTATTCTCGACGAGTCTTCATCTGGAGACAGACTGGTGCCCACTATCAATCTTCCGACATAAGGGAAATCGACCTCTGTGGTGGTAGGAGAATCTTTGTCTGGGGAGAACATCATGTTGAGTAGTCATACACCACTGCATGTCTTCGATGCCGTTAGTGCCACCTCACAGCTCTATAGGGATGAGGTCCTGAATCCTATGCAAGGTTGTCTCGGGGTGCTGCTGGTCGGACTTCTTTTTTATAGACGATAATATGACGCCACAGAGAGCTCACCTTGTCCTCTATTTTCTGAAGGAAGAGGATATTCGCCATATGGACTGGCTAGCAATGTCTAGAGACCTAAGGCGCTTTTAGGGGCTGTCCTAGGGCGCTTTTAAAAGAATCGGATTTGCTTGTCACAAGTATTTATCGGCATCCTCATGAACAGCATGGCGTCTCGTTGTTCGGTTTGTATAGCTGTGCACGGTGACCTCCCCCCCACTCCCCTATTAGACAGACCGTTCCGGATTTATATGATGCCTCATGTTTTGACCGTTTGGGGTTCAATTTCTAAATTTCCAACAATTTATCTTTTATTCTTCTTGTTATGTTCCTATCCTTTCCCATTATATGATTCATCGCTGTAACAAATGTCTTTGCTACAAGCCAATAATTAAACTAGATATCACATATTTTGTGTTTGTGACATTAATGTTGACCACCAGTGTAATTTATATTAGTTTCTTGTAGGTGTGAATATGATCGCTCTGAATGGGAGTGAAAGTCACTTTAAAGTTTACTAGCTAAACTTCGTGTTGGCGAGCCTTTATTACATCTAGAACATGAATATTTGTGGAAGCGTGTAAATCAAGCCATAGCCCACTTGTAAGCATTCGACAAGGCGTTCCATGTTTACGTCGTTTATCTTTATAAAAAGCCTATCAAAGTAATACTCAAACGTATTTAATCAAAACTAAAAAAAAAATTTTTCTCTGTATAAGAGATGAATGTAAAAGAAGTGTTAAGTGTATGAATAAAAAATTTTTGCATCTTAAATTTGAAAGGAGGTTTGTTTTTATTCATTTCATGAAAATTATCCAGTCAAATCTACGTAATAATATAAATATTATAACAGCTAGAATGCAAAAATCTCAACAAATAATAATTTTATTTGAAAACAGAAGTGTTAGGCAGTTAATGTTATCTCGATGCTTTGGTCAAATCTATCACAAATAGGAAAATACAAGAAAAGTTTTAAAATTAAGCTTAGTGTAATGCTGAAATACATGATGTCTGAAATATATTTATTGATTAAAATTTCGGAAGAACAATTTTCAGTCCAGCCGTGCCATAAGGCACTTAAACATTTCGATTATTGATATAGTTTTATATAAACACCCAACTTTCTCAGGAGTCTAAAACAGAGTGTTGGGCAATTAATGTTTACACAGGTACTTTAAGTTCATTAATTATTATATCTCGATTGACTAGACAGTTCGTATTTGGCGATAGGAATGAAATAAAAACACCTCATGCGATAAGCAGTAATTATAAAATAACAATAATTATAAATATTAAAGGAATAAATATGAAACACAGCTGATATAGAAAAGAATTTCATAAGTCTTTTTGAGATTAAATGAGAAAATTCAAGAGAATACGTAAATACAGCAACACTCGTACAAAGATCAAATGTGTTTGCTTTAGAATATGTTCATTAGCGTATTGAGAAAGTGAAACTCAAGCTTTTCATACTCGATAGTGAATCCGGCTCTTTATTTACCCCTTTGGAAAATAAAGCTAGTTTGATGTGCTATCAACACTGCTGCATTCATGTAAGAATGAAGAACGTGGGTTTAAATACATACGTACATTTATGCATGACTTGTAAGAGATGTGAATAGATAAAAAGACCCGAAATGTTAATTAAGATATCACTGTAAAAAATAAATGATACCTCAAATTAGATGAAAGTCCCTTTTTCACCGCATATCATCTTTAATTTCTTACACGCCGCTAACATCTTAAAGTAGTAGTTAATGCTACGAGCTTTCACGGAGTTGGGCTCGGGTTCGAATCCTTACACGGCACGTTCCTGTGTGTCCCCCTAATAGGGAGTGATGTTTGGTTCACCTGTAGGGTGCTCCCATAATAAAGCAACCAATAAATTCGCAGTGTGGAATGGGCAAAATTCGATAAGATAGCGTCTGCGGCGTTGAAACAAATCTTACACAATACGATCTAATTATCAAATCCTACTTTAATTATTATGTGATTTTTAGTGAAGTATGAAAGTAACGGGATATATATAAGGGTAGCCAAATCAATCGCAGTGGTTAAATACCCAATAGCTTTGTGTTTGCGCCAGTAGATGGCGTGTATGTTACGAAACAAGTGTGCTGTTTAAGCAAGGTAAACTAATAACGATTGTAGCATGGAATTCGTTAATAAACAGGCTCAGCGAGCAGTTATTCAATTTTTGAAGGTGCCCAAGGTGCTATTTTAAGGTGCTGTTTGAAGGCGAAGGTGCTATTGAAACCGAACAAAAATTGTTCGACTTAAATAATTTTTCGGTTGCCGAACAATAATTATAAATATTGTAAATCATTGTAAGAGGGATATGTATAGGCATGAGTGTCTGTCACAGTGCATAGTATTCAGATAATTTAGGGAATTTCGTAATGGATGGGTGAGCAAAGGATATGCCGAGACCTGCTCAAGCACCCTTCGCCCCATCACCAAGGAATCCACTGCCATGGACAAGAATTGCAGCAGCGCTTCCCCTAGGACAGTGGTTCCTAATCCGTAGTCCGTGGGCCACTGATGATCCGAGAGAACCCAAGAAGTATGTCAGCGAGGCCAGGAGTGATTAAAAAATTCGATCGTTTTAAAATGGCCCGCAAATTTTTAAAAAATTCAAAATGGAAGCGAAACAATTTTTAGTTCCCAGTTTTTTGTTCAAAATGCTAAAAATTCTCGTATTTCTTTCCGCTTCTTTCTGTTCCGTTTTGCGCACAAAAAATCCCTCTTCTGCTTAAAAATTTCTAACTATTTATTTTCTGTAACGTGGCCTTCGCAGCGTCACAGCCATTCCGCAGCAAACAATCCCAGACATTTACAGCTAGTAAAGCAAGTGCAAGCTGAAATAACTATCGTTCCGTTTTTTTTCGTTTTTCGTTGGCTTTATTCAGGAGGTTTTTACGATTAAGTTTACATTTACATTAAATTTGTGTAATTGTAATTAAGTTTCTTGTAACTGGTTATTACAGTTCTTTATCACAAAATCGTTTCTGTCATGCAGACATATAAACCCATTTTTGATTCTTCAACGGGTTGGGTTTGTTTGGGACCTGGCCCCCAACGATCTTTTTTTAAACAAATGGTTCCTGAATCACCCAAAGGTTAGGAACCACCCTAATCTAGGCCGGTCCTCGATCCCATTATTTCTTCCCCCCACCCCGCCATAACCCCGACCCTGTAGCCCGTGCGACTACCATATCTTCGGCCCACTGAAAGAGGCTTTTAAGAACCACGGATATCTTAACGATGCAGAGGACCGGGACATTATTTAAATTTTCCTTACGGGGTGGGATAGCATGTATCCGAAGAATACGGGCCCAAGAATGAATATATATATAATATAATATATAATATAATATATAGATATATATAATATATTATTTATAATATATATACACATATATATATATATATATATAATATATATGTATGTATATATATTATATATATAAACATAATATATATCAATATTATACACATGTATATATATTGTAGCGAACTGAGGTTCGTAGTGTCAACCAGAAGATGATTAAACACACCAGGTATACATCACTCATTACATAAACAAACAAATGCAATTTATTAATCAAATTGATGATGATGAGATATGTACACTGCACAGATGTAAGATGAACTTCGTAACGTAGGTAATCACACTCGATTTTATCGGTGTGGGGGGTAAGAAACAGAAGTCCGCTAGGCTAGCAGAACTGGCTCTGCTTCAATGATGAAGAAACGGCACTTCTCCTGACGGGAAAGGGCTCCCCAATAATATCAACGGCGGTGATCACTGCACGCACCGTAGCGATGAAATTATTAAATTAAGGAGAAAGGACTCCTCACTGGAAATAAGGTAGCAAAGGCTCCTTCCACGAAGACTGGTCTCCGACAAATTAGTGGAGTATGTTTACTCCTGCAGAACTAGATCGTCGCTGCAAACAGTCACAAGGGACGCTGAACCGATAAGGGCGGCAAACCCGGCTGCTCTTAGAACTGGATCCGCTACGTGTCAGGAACTAAAAAGACGCAAGCCTCGACTGAGGGGTCCATTCTCTTTTTATAGAAGACCTCCACCGGATATTGCATCACTCTCCAGAAGTCGAACGATCTAGAACAAGTGAGCAACGGAAATGGGTTTCCTGGGCGATAATGAATATTTCCCCGGGTCTAAAGCGGCCGCCTTTTTAGTTTGTCCTCCAAGCCACTTCAAAGAGTCTCAAAAGGGCCGCTTCGGTAAAATGCGAAAGGCACGAGTCCTTTTGGTTAGGCACGCGACGCCTCCAGGATGCGGCTCAACAATTGATAGTTCATGAATGAAAGCACCGGGGGGTCTCCTGTCATTATAATAAATACCAGCGGCGTCACCCGGTGGCGATGACTAAATCAAGAAAAATGACCACGTCCCCATAGGTCCTGTGGAACAAGTCTATCGGATGAACAAAAGGAAAATTGCTGTCAGCTATTGCCACCCAAGCCGTCGGAAATCTTTTGAAGTGTCTCAGGCCGAGATAGAAGAATTTCTTTTGTTAACGGAGAGGTTGAAATGCAATACTCTACATAACCCCCCTGCCGTTAAAGTTTTCAATGTGGTTGCATATTGAAAACCAACGTTTCGTGGGGTGGTTCCCAATTCTGCTATCTAATGTACCAGTTCCAACAGTTTTTTTTCTACTACACAAAAAAAAAAATACACAATTCTAACAAGTACGTACACATGCACTAACTGGATTACTAAATACAAAGCAAATAAATTCATGGTACTAACAATTAATTCTCTAGGTTACTACATTTACAAATCTAGGTAATTCGCGGACGTTTAAGGAATGTATCTGCTTAAAGCGTCAGCGTTTGTATTCTGTCTTCCCGGCTTGTGTTCTACCCGAAAACAAAATTGCTGCACATAAGTTGCCACCGAAAAAGACGGCCATTTGAACTGGCATTCTTCTTGAGCCATACCAATGGGTTATGGTCGGTCATGATTTTGAATTCGCTTCCGTCCAGATAGTAGTGAAGTTTTTTTAACGCGAATATGATCGCCAAGCACTTTTCTCGTGGTGCTGTATTTCCTTTCGGGCTCAGAGAACTTCCTACTCAGGTACAGGATAGGATGTTTCCTTATCACCTATTTGTTGGGCCAACACTACCCCGGCTCCCAGATCGGATGCGTCCGTTGGACAATAAATGGAACAGTAAAATCGGAGCTCGTAGCACAGGTGTTTTTATAAGAGCGTCTTTCAGAGTGGTGAACGCTGTCTCGCAAGCTTCGTCCACACAACCGCCGCGCGTTTCTCCCGTCCTTTTAACGCATCGGTTAAGGGGCCGCATCATAGAATAATTTGGAATATAGTGCGCGTAATACCCAGTGAGACCCAGAAATGCCCGAATAACTCGTCTTTGTCTCTGGCCGGGGAAATTCCCTAATGCATTTTACCTTTAATTCGGCGGATTCGATAACCTCCGCCGACCATGTTCCCCAGTATTTTACATGGTTTTGGGCGAACCGACATTTCGATGAATGATTGTGAGCTGCGCTTGCGCTACACGACTTAACACGATATCTAAATGCTTCAGATGCTCGTCCCAGGTCTTAGAAAATATCGCGATGTCGTCGATATATGGAACGGCATACTCCTCACACCCATTTAGGACGTCAGCCATGAGCTTACTGAAAAAGAAGGTGCGTTTTTAAGCCCGAAAGGCATCCGCAAAGGCCTGAATGTCCCGAATGAGGTGACAAAAGCCGCAATGCGTTGGGCCCTTTCTGTCAAGGGGATTTGCCAATACCCCTTTGCAAGATCGAGTATTGTTATGAAATCAGATCCTGCAACTTGTTCAACCCTTTCCTCTATGTTGGGGGGGGTAATATTCGGTGCGAATTATTTCGTTCAACCTACGATAATCAATACAGGGTCTCGGTTCACGACCATCGGTTTCTACCAAAATGATAGGCGAGGTATAATCAGACTCACCTACTGTATCACTCCTAATTTTAACATTTTGTCAGCTCCAACTTCAAGATTTCGTTCTGTCGGTGTGACGTTTTGTATGGTCTAGACCTAACGACCTTATCCGAGATCAGCTCTATGTCATGCGTAACTTTCTCGTTTTTTCCTGGGTTATTAGAAAAAATATTTGCATGGCTACACAATAATTTCTTTAATTCCCTTTTTTGAGTGAGATTTAGACGAGCGTCAAGTTCGCTCTCGCGCACAATCTCCTCGTAATCGAAATCGGTAGCACCGGTTTCAAAAACGTGGATTGCGAAATCATCCTCAGTACCAATTTCGACTTTACCTTCATAAACCCAATTTATAGTTTCGGGACGCCTGATATAGGGCTTCAGCATATAATTGGTAAATGCTGGATTTCTGTCTAGGTCCGGGAGTTTGCACTCGAAATTCGTCTCCGATATGCGAGCTTCAATTTTCCCTGGGTCTATCCACTTCGGCGCCGTTTTGCTAGTCCGAGATAAAGAGAAATCAGAACTAAATCTCCAACCTCGAAATCCCTTTTAACTGCGCTCTTATCATACGCTTCCTTACGCTTAGATTGTTCTTCACCCATTTTCTGAGCAGCTAACTCTCGCTCTCTTTTTATCTATTCACTAGGGTAATGACGTGCTGTCACGGGTCTCTCTTCCTCACACACCCCCATCCAACCTTCGTACAATAAAACTTCGGGTGTTCGTAGGTTTTTTCCATACAACAGTTTCTCCCTGAATACCTGTGGGACAACTAAAGGACTTCGTGTATCCCCAAAGTGATCCCTCTGTTGTTTACACAATAACCCGTTTATCACTACATAACCCTTCTCGCCGGTTTGACTTGGACTTTCGACTTTTTTTAACAATGCGGCCAATTCTACACATTCCCGCTGTGCGTCTGCGAATTTCTCTGGGGAAACATTTAATAGACTCAACGCGGTCTTCGCGGTCGAGGGGGGGTAAAACTAACAATTTCGCCTGTTCCTCCCTTTCCAGTTGTGTCAAAACGATTGACTCCCCATCTGAGGGACTATTGTCCGAACGCTCTCGAAGAGAATCGTTTGACTGAAGTGTCTGTGTACAGCTCTCTTGACATTTGGAACGCGAGCGCGTTATTGCATTGATTTGCATGCTCTTAGAGTTTTTGTTGACCCTGTCTTAGAAGAGCTGCCGTTTGATTTCCCAGTATGTATCTTTGTTGATTTGACCTGTCGCTAATGACACAGGCCTTTGTTGTTATATTCCATACTGGGATTTCAGAATTACGCGCGCTAGGGGCACGTTAATGGCACGAGTGTCTAACGGCTGAGTGAGCCAGACTGTTTCGCCGAGGTAGTCGTCGGGCGAAATAAATCTTTTACAAACCAGATCAATCGTACTACCCGTATCTCTAAGTATCTCACATACCTGCCGTTCACAGTCCCTATACTCAAATGGTTTTAAGGGATCTGTGATTTCCAAATCGGCACCTATGGAGTTAACCTCTTCTTTTTTTGTTAATAACGGACACTGGGGCCTAACATGCCCGACCTCGTGGCAAAAATAGCACTTAATGTCTGTCACACGCCTTTTGTCGAACTCTTTATGGTTCCATTCTTTACGGCGGTTTTCTTTGGGCGAGGGGAGCTCACCTTATCAAATTTCGTTCGGGTTCGTGTTGTTCGGGGGGTTTTTTCAACTTTCTCTCCCGTTTTTACAGCCCCAAACATTTTACGTTGGTCGGGCGCGCGTCCCTCGAATTTCTTCGGCTGTTGGGGGGCTTACCTGTTTTTTCTGATAAGCTCAAACTGATCCGCGTCTTTGACCAAGGTTTCAGGGGACGTGTAATTCTCCCAATCCCTTATATTTTGCTCCCGGATTTCACTTCCCATTTTCCGTTTCAATTGGTCGACCAGAAAGAGATTTTAACGACTCAAAAGTTGTAACACCGAGACCCTCTAACCAACCTTCGAATACGTCTTTATTTCGAAAGATAATCTTTCCATAGGGTTCCTGGCTTACGCTGGTGTCTAACAAACTTCTGACGAAAAGCTTCAGGACTGAGCCTAAATCGCTCGAGAAGCACGCTCTTAACATGGGAATATTTTTGTGTGTCCTCGACTTTTTCCCGTAACACAATGGCCGCTACTGATAATGGTAACAGGCTAATTAAACTGCCTGACCATTCAGCTTCCGGTATTTTTAAATGCTGTGCCTGCCGTTCAAAAAGGCAAAGGTACAGGCTTATATCAGTTTCTTCCGGGTCGAATTTTTGCATTATGTGCCTTAATGAGTGTCCCGCAGGTCTCGGAGGACTAACAGACGGGCTTTCTTGGGGGCTCTTCTACTAGTCTTTGGCTAGCTCAAACTCTCGCTCTTGTTGAGCTAACCTATCCTCCCGTTCTTGTTGGCTAATTCATCTTCGTTTTTGACGGGCTAACCGTTCTTCCCGCTCTCGTTGCTCGTTTTCTATACGGGTCTCCATAATTTCAGCTAACAACCCTCAGCCAATTTTACATTGTAATCTGCTGAACTTTCAATTTTTTTGATCATCTCAAGCTTCAGCATTCCCAATCTACCTCACAACTCATTTCTATAGCGAGGTTAACTAAGTCCTCTTTCTTTGCACGAATAGAGAACCCATGTTTGACAGAATACAAAGCTATTACAATACTACACAGAATAATACACACTATTATAAACCTGAGGTAGTAATTACTTTAAAACCTGAACACAAAATGCAACTACACAACACAATCAATTAACGTACACATGCAATGTATTAACAATATGAACTAAATTATTTTACATTCCGCTTGCGATGTTACTATTTTAAGGTTCAAAAAGATAAATCACTTTGCTTTTTAACATATCACACATACACAATGCAAATAGTTAAACACAATGTAGTTACACTATTTCTTTTTGAGCACAGTTACATTCCTTATTTCTGAGAACTATTTAACACACTACTATTTCAATAACAATTCTACTTTACACAATAACACTAGTTCTTATTTTACCTCAAATTAAAAAAAATTTAACACCTTTTAAGTTCAGATCAAGCTATTATTACGGTTATTAAATTCAACCATTTAATTCTCCTACTTCTGAGAAAACAACCAAAATTATTTACTAAATACTGTTGGATACCAGCACAAAAGAGAAACAGTATGGTACTCACAGTTTGATGTGAAGACTGGCATCTAGTTGGCACTGCAGCAAGTTTATCAGATGGCACAAGAACGTCACGTTCTATTCTAATTCACAGGATACACACACCCGCGATAGCACTTTCACACAGTCTCAGTTCTGAAACACGCGCGAATGTCACTAGGAATTAACACTGCAGCAGTTTAGCAGATTTCACAAGAACGTCAGCCGCTCTACACTACTTCCAGGATACACACCAGCAATACAGCACTTTCGCACAGTCAAGTTCTGAACCACGCGACTGTCACTATAAAAAACAAAATGTTCTTACTGTCGCTTTTTTTCGTCGAAACGCTGCCACCAAAATTATGAATGAATATATCCTTCTGTAGCGAAACTGAGGTTCGTAGTGTCAACCGAAGATGATTTTAAACACACCAGGTATACATCATCCATTACATAAACAAACAAATGCAATTTATTAATCAAATTGATGATGATGAGATATGTACACTGCACAGATGTAAGATGAACTTCGTAACGTAGGTAATCACACTCGATTTTATCGGCGTGGGGCGGAAGTAAGAAACAGAAGTCCGCTAGGCTAGCAGAACTGGCTCTGCTTCAATGATGAAGAAACGGCACTCTCCTGACGGAAAGGGCTCCCCCAATAATATCAACGGCGGTGATCACTGCACGCACCGGTAGCGATGAATTATTAAATTAAGGAGAAAGGACTCCTCACTGGAAATAAGGTAGAAAGGCTCCTTCCACGAAGACTGGTCTCCGACAAATTAGTGGAGTATGTTTACTCCTGCAGGAACTAGATCGTCGCTGCAAAACAGTCACAAGGGACGCTGAACCGATAAGGGCGGCAAACCCGGCTGCTCTTAGAACTGGATCCGCTACGTGTCAGGAACTAAAAAGACGCAAGCTCGACTGAGGGGTCCATTCTCTTTTTATGAAGACCTCCACCGGATATTGCATCACTCTCCAGAAAGTCGAACGATCTAGAAAGTGAGCAACGGAAATGGGTTTTCCTGGGGCGATAATGAAATATTTTCCCCGGGTCTAAAGCGGCGCCTTTTTAGTTTGTCCTCCAAGCCACTTCAAAGAGTCTCAAAGGGCCGCTTCGGTAAAATGCGAAGGGCACGAGTCCTTTTGTTTAGGCACGCGACGCCTCCAGGATGCGGCTTAACAATTGATAGTTCATGAATGAAAGCACCTGGGGGGTCTCCTGTCATTTATATAATACCAGCGGCGTCACCCGGTGGCGATGACTAAATCAAGAAAAATGACCACGTCCCCATAGTCCGTGGAACAAGTCTATATCGGATGAACAAAAGGAAAATTGCTGTCAGCATATTGCCACCCAAGCCGTCGGAAATCTTTTGAAGTGTCTCAGGCCGAGATAGAAGAATTTCTTTTGTTAACGGAGAGGTTGAAATGCAATACTCTATAATATATATATATATATATATATATATATGGCTGTTCTTACAAAGAGAGTAGGAAATATCCCATTCTAAAGAGGGGATCGGAAAAATGGGCCCCGTAAGTTAAAGGTTAAGTCTGGTTCTGCAGACAACCACGGACACGGACATGGGCATATGTTGCTCATGGTATGCAAAATCTAGTAAGCGTTGGGACACTTCCTTGAATCGACATGACGACTATGTGTAGCAGATATGTATCACTATTAATTCTTGTATGTTCACATATTCCATCCAATAAACCATTACAGAAAAATGTATTCCAAAAATCTCACCTTCATTTGGACCACACTTATAGATAAGGCCAAAAATACTTGATTCTTTAAAAATAATATAATGAGCCGAAAAACTTAAGTTTTGATATAGTTTCGAATATTTAAAATTCATATGAAGTATCATTTCATAGTATAAATAACGAATATTTGGATTCTTTGACTCTAAAAAAATTCGCAGCCGGTAGGATTCGAACCTACGCGGGGAAACCCCAATGGATTTCGAGTCCATCGCCTTAACCACTCGGCCACGACTGCTGTAGTGAGAAGACATTTCTCTCTTAACATTTTTCATCGTATATAAATGTCTACCTGAACAAGTGTAGAAAAAATCTAAGATAAAAATACATGTCCCACTGCATAAATGGTTTACGATTATCTCAAAATTTATTGATAGTCATAAACGTATAGTTCAGTATCTGAAGATTACTATCTAAATGACGAAAGCACTTTTGAGTGCGTTTACAGCTTTTATTTATTTACCTTTCAGATACGCAGAAAATTTCATATCTGTGAGGTATAGATATTGCTTATATTCAAGTTATACTTTCTTAAATTGAAAATTTAATAATAATGAAAGAGTAATTAATCTCGATAAGGGGTAGAACGGCAAAAAAATAACAATAATTCCGCAGCCGGCAGGATTCGAACCTGCGCGGGGAAACCCCAATGGATTTCAAGTCCATCGCCTTAACCACTCGGCCACGACTGCTGCGAGTTGTAGAATATTCTCCCTTTTTACATTTTGTTCCGTTATTTGAACAACTGAGCTATCGAAGAGAAAATCAACAGCGATCGGCAGATTTGATGTGTAATCTTTTTTGGATCGGTTCCAAGATTTTGCTCCCAATTATATTGCTTTATTTCGTAAATATGTCTAAAAACATCGTTATAAACCATTTCACTCTTTTTTTGCCTAGCCTCCTCTATGTAGAGTACTGAAATTCGATTTCTCTGTTTGCTTGTTCTCTATTCAGGAACACACAACTTCTTAAAATCCACGATATCAGCAAAGAAAGACAGGCATTGGATTTTGAGAAGATGTGTCTTTCTGAGTGCGTTTTACGCAGTTTCCTGTTAGTCATGAATTTCTCTATACGTTTTTTAAATGCAGTAGACCAGACCTGCACAACTCGAAATTGAATGAGGAGAAAATTAATTTATGGTACTGGCAAGAAAATAAGGTAGATGGGAAGGCAAAATATATTTGATCCAACAAAAAACAAATAACTGTTTATATTTAAAATTAAACAAATATCATTGTTTATTTCAAATGTATTACGATTTAAATTTACAATATTACTTTCAGAATATTAAAAATCTAAAAATAATATACTGTATTTTTTAGATTAATAAAATTATGCGTCTACTAAAGGCTTCGAGGGCCACAGAATGAATGCTGGTGGGCTGTATGTTGTGCAATCCTGCTGTAGACGAATCGAATCAAATTTTGCATTGACATAAAAATACACTTCCCACTGCATAAATGGTTTACGATAATCTCAAATTTTACTGAAAATGATAAACGTCTAGTTCAGTATCTGAAGATTACCATCTAAATGACAAAAGCATTTTTGAGTGTGCTTACAGATTTTATTTATTTACCTTTCAATTTTTTATCTGTGAGGTATAGATACTGCATATATTCATTTAGAAAGTTATACTTCCTTGAATTGAAAATTTAATAATAATAATGAAAGAGTTATTTATCTCAATAAAGGGAATAACTGCAAAAAAATGCCTGTTACTTCGCAGCCGGCAGGATTCGAACCTGCGCGGGGAAACCCCAATGGATTTCAAGTCCATCGCCTTAACCACTCGGCCACGACTGCTGCGAATGAAATAGCAAGACCTGTCGGAAATTCAGAACACCTTGAAATTCGATTCCTTCACATCTCTTTAATTCATACACTTGATAATTTATCCATCGCGGTATCAATTCTAATTTTGCATTTAAATTATTTTCTCGCATTACTCAGCATTACTTTCTGCCGTTGTCAAGCGGATAGCTTGTTCTTTAAATCTTTTTTCCTAATGTAGCTGATGATAATAAATTTTCCCCTCTTTAAGCTTATCAGATGGTTTTGTGGTCAAGTGTATCAGATGGTCTGAATCCCGTTTTTATGTAATTAAAGTCTATAATTTATGCTTATGAGCCAAGCCATCTCAACATACCTTTCTCAATCCTCAACACTACATTTTCTTTCACTCCACAGCGCTCCCTAAAATTAACTTAATAAACTGTACTTAAAGTTTTATGTCTTAGTTAAACTATAGGTATGTTGAATAAAACTTGATATCATACTTAATATCGATATTATTTATTGATAAAATTAAACTGTAAAGCATCCATAAAATTTAATCATAATAGTGACAGACAAACACTAATATGAACAATGGCCTCGCATTTCCCAGTTCAAGGATGGCGAACCTTTTTCTAACGCGTGTCAAAAAATGTCTTGAAACCGTAGAAATTAAGAGCGCGTGTCACTTAATACATTTTTTTTTTTTTTTGGTCTTTGGAAGTAAAGACCTTCAGAAATTAAAAAAATTATGCGATATATATTTAAAACAAAAACATATTTATTTTTTTATTATGATTTGTTTAAAACTACCAATATCAGGAAGAAAATAAGTACAAAAATGATCGAACTTAATGTGACACTTGTTGTCTTTCGGACGATAATTTATTTATACGTGGTTCGATATTTGTAACTTCTAATCGTACACACTCAGCAGACAAGTCGATGCGGAGGCGATTTCTATTCTTACTTTTAAAAAAATTCATTTTCGAAAAGAACAGTTCGCAAACGTAGGTTGATCTAAACATTGTCAAAGGAGCTCTTGTTAAGTTTTTCATCGACATTAGCGAATTTGGCAACGAGTTCCATTCAGTTAAAATAATATTTTCGGTGCTTGTTGTTAAAATATATTCGTCACAGTTTTCCAGATCTTGTAATTTTTTTTTCTAAGTTTACGTTTAGTTCTGCAGATTTATTCCTCCGTACAACACTGTTGTGAAATTCAACCATTTCCGTTTCTAAGTTATCAATTTGAAGCCAATCGAAAGAGGATAATTTAAGTTTTCTCCATTTCATGAAATTGGGAGAATCCTTCGTCAAATATTTCTTTTGCATTCGCTAGTACTGAAGAAGAGTGTTTTAAGACTTCTGTTTGGCAAAAAGAGGAAAAAATTAATTTCTAACAATTATTTTTTTAAAATTATTTCTAGTACAAATTAGATTATAGATCTCTCTGTCCGACGAATGAAAATAAAAATTTGAAAAGTAAAATGGATGTTAAAACAATGTGATCGTCTCGCGTGTTGTCTAAAATTGCTTTTCGTGTCACTATGTGACCCGTGCGTCACAGGTTCGCAATCCCTGTCCTAGTTGATTATGTCTGCGCACAAAGCGCTTCTAGATGAATTTCTCTCAAAATAGCAACAAACCCGTTTCTTACGACGGTCATACTTTTCGCCCCATCTGTTGAAATCGAGACAATTTTGACGAGTAGAATATGATGTTTTCAATGCACTCAATTACAGCATTTGCTATATCCTCTCCACGTGTTTGACCTTTGAGTGACAATAATTATGAATGTTCTTCTTTAGGACCTGTAGATGAAATAAATCGTACAAAAAGGGAAACTTGCTCTGTATCATTTAGCGCTGTAGCAGTTGATGTCACAAGACTCATCAACTGCTATTGATAAAGCTGAAACTGATTTAAGATCTTTGACTTGCTGGTTGGTTATATTCGAAGACCATTTTGACTAGTCTAGTGTTTTCTACGGGAACACGCTCTCGGAAGTAATACATTGTAAAACACGATGCAAATATACGACTTGATGATACGACTTGACATTTAATATTTCTAGAAATATTTTCTCATTAAGTCGCTTCAGAGCACTGGCCTAAAGATAAAGACACATAAACACCAAGTATGTAAAAATATAAATAAGAAAACCAGTCATCACGAAGTTTCAATCTCACTGTACGTGCGCACCCGCACGTGGTATTTTGTGGAAGAGTCACACTCAAGGGGCCGAAGAGCCACATGTGGCTCGCGAGCCACGGTTTGCCGACCACTGCCCTAGGTGCTCGTTAAGAAATCTTTTTAATAAATTAGAATTTTAAGGGGGCTAATAGGGGCCTAATCCTTCCCCCCAAACAAACACACTCTCTCTCTCTCTCTCTCTCTCTCTTAGGCCCTAGATGCGCACAAACAAATATTTTTTTAAAATACAAAATTTAAGGCGTTAAAAGGAGCTTAATCCCCCCCAAAACAGCAGCAACAACAACCTACCTCTGGCACATGTTTTCTAGAAAATTAAAATTTTGTATGGTGTTGTTCTTAGGCTCTAGATGCTCCCTAAAAGAAATCTTTAAGAATTCCTTAAAAGGAGAAATCTTTAAGGGGTGAAGCGTATTTTACCTGTGACTTTAGAGTTGTATTCAATACCCCAGGTAGCGCGTGTCACAGGATACGTGAAATAAAATTAACAGCCAGACTAGCGATTAATTAAATTAAAATACACTTTTTATTAAGTGCTCTTGGTTAGATACGGGTAATTAACAGTGAATTGACAGTATCACCAATGTACAGGAAGTCAGACAATTTTATGAACAGCTAGAAAAAATTTACGTTTTTTCAGTTGTATTAGGCGTTAGGAAACGAATCAAACTAACTTAGCAAAAACATTAAAAAGAGTTTCTCCAACACTTTTGTCTTCCCGTGTTCAGGCCTTTGATGCCCCTCATTCTCGTTATTTTGATGTAATTAAAATATTGACATACACTGTTAGACACAAAACACAAAAAACAAAATGACGCACCAAGAAGGAGTTATCCGAATGGGATGAAAGTTGGTAGATGTGATATACATGTACAGAAAAACAAATGATTATAATTTGAGAAAAATTGGATGATTTATTCAAGAGAAAGAGCATCCCAAAGTGAAAAAGTCAATAACGCGTTGGTCCACCTCTGGTCCTTATGCAAGCAGTTATTCGGCTTGGCATTGATTGATAGAGGTGGTGGATGTCCTCCTGCGGGATATCGTGCCAAATTCTGTTTAATTGGTGCGTTAGATCGTCAAAATCCCGAGCTGGTTGGAGGGCTCTGGCCATAATGTTCCAAACGTGCTCAATGGGGGAGATATCCGGCCACCTTGCTCACCAAGGTAGCGTTGGGCAAGCACGAAGACAAACAGTAAAATCTCTCGTCGTGTGCGGGTGGGCCTTATCTTGCTGAAATGTAAGCCCAGGATGACGTGATATGAAGGGCAACACAACGGGGCATAGAATATCGTTGACGTACCGCTGTACTGTAAGGGTGCCGCGGATGACAACCAAAGGGGTCCTGCTATGAAATGAAATGGCACCGCAGACCATCACTCCTGGTTGTCGGCCCGTATGGCGGAAGACAGTCAGGTTGGTATCCCACCGCTGTCAGGGGTTTCTTCAGATACGTATTCGCTAGTCATCGGGGCTCAATTCGAAGCGGATCTCATCACTGAAGACAATTCTACTCCATTCAGTGACATTCCAGGTCGAATGTGCCCGACACCACTGCAAATGGGCTTGTCGGTGTACAGAGGTCAATGGTAGTCGGCGCAAGGGGCGCCGTGAGCTCAGCTCCCTTTCTCTGAGCAGCCTATGAATTGTCCTTGCTGTCACCGAAGCACCAGTTGCACATACGATCGATGATAATGATGAATCTGGGGCTTTGAGGGCCGCTCTGACGATCACTTGGTCCTCACGTTCTGTCGTTTCTCTAGGCCTATTCGCCGATTAGACCAACCGGCTTCTTTGAGCCCAACTACACGTCTTCTCTCAAATGCTGACATCTGCGCATATTGTTCACGCACCTGTATACGAGGCATATTTACTGTCTACCTGAGTACACGGAATGAAATTCGCAAAGAATTTATGACCTGGAATCGAAATTTCTCCTCTTTAGTATCCTGCCAGTTGAGCAGTTAAGATGCGTTGCAGCATCACATGTTCATTCATTGGCCGCCAAACTTTAAAATTTTGCATTTTTCGTTGAAACTTATATGCATATCAATGTGTGTCCATACTGCATTACCCCTTCTTGGTGCGC
Organism: Dolomedes plantarius; assembly: GCA_907164885.2. NCBI lineage: Eukaryota > Metazoa > Arthropoda > Arachnida > Araneae > Dolomedidae > Dolomedes > Dolomedes plantarius. The sequence continues at coordinate 156,319,418 of OU015493.1, read as the reverse complement.
CGTTTTCTGTTTTTTGGTCTAAGAGTGTATTTATCATTGAATGAAAAAAATTATGTCGAGCAACGTGAAGCTAAAAATTTGATACATTATTTTAAACAATTTTCAACAATTATTTTGATAATTGTACAAAGTAAAATACTCGAACCTATTAATACAGTCTCGAAAATACTGCAAAGTACAATGAAAATATAGAGAAATCCGTTCAGATGTTCTCATCACTCCTAACACAATTCTAGAACGTAAGGAATAATTGGGAGTTTATTAAAAACGATGCCCTTGTGTTATCAGCTCTATAGAGGCACGATTTAAAACAGTGAAACGCATTGAAAACAGTGAATAATGTGTTCAAAGTCGAGCAGTTTTATAGAGTAATGGATTTAAAAATTAATCAATTAACTATTAGATTTAAATCCGTTCGACAATTATGTACACATTTTAAATGTCTATCACCTGCATATCTCTTCGCGTCACCTGATAAAAGTATCCTGGAAGGATCAGAATTGTTACAATCGGCATATCTTTCCGATATTTCACCTAGTTTGGGACCTCAACTGTTTCGATTTAAAATGTGCTTTTATATTCAATTAAAACAAATTGCTTCTATACGCGAAATTGCTGAACTACTTTTAATTCCCACCGCAGCCTCAAGTAGCTTCTCTGACATGCATGATTTTTTTCACTTTACCGGTGATGACAGCGACATCAGAACGAAGTTTTTCAAAGTTGAAATTAATCAAAACATATTTAAGAAGCAACATGTCACAACACCGTCTTAGCCCTTTGGCCACGATATCAATTGAAAGAACAACAGCTTGTCAACTTGATCTGGAGAAAATGATTGACCGACTTGTAAACGCGAAAGCGAGAAAACAACAGTTTTGAAGGTTTATTTATGTGCAAACTAAACATGCTCTAATACATTTTGTCAATAGAGTTTATAAAATATGTAGTAAATATTAGTGGGTTCTCCGTACTTAAATAATTATAATTTGTTTTATTATTATATTCGCATTTATTAGATTGAATTTCTTATTGTTGAAATGTCTTGAATTTCAAATAAATTGTTATTAAGTAAGGTTTTAAATTGAAATAAGAGTAGATAGAAATAATTGAAAGAAGAAATAAGAGTAGCATTTAATTGAAATAAGAGTAGTAAGAAATTTCGCCAGAACACTTCCAAGAAACAAGTGGGCGCACCGATTTTACTTGCTCCAGGACGCTGAATATGTAGCTACGCCACAGGCGTTGAAGTAATAAGGCCATGCTGCAAACAAATCAAAGAGATGAGCTGTAAGAATTTACAAATTATATAACATTCTGCAATAATTTTAAAATGTCCTTTCATTTTCTCATTTCCACAAGCATTTATGTACTGTATAAAGTAGAAACTTGGACAACGCCGCATATATGAAGCTAGTTTCTTATATATAATAAAATACATATTTAGCATTGGTTACGAAAACTTGTTTTACCAAATTAAGTGAACAAAAATTATTCGTATTCAAATATGACGATTGGACTTACAGGAAGGGTATCTTGGTTTATACTAAAAACTTTTAATGATTCTTACACTAAATTATGTTCTTGAATACAGCTGAGTTTGCTACATTACAAACGCAAGTAATTGTATCACTGAATTCATCAAAAGGCTTTAATTAAACTGATTATTAGGTTCAAATAATGTTACGTACATAAATGCTATGATAAATTTCATCATAAATCGTTCATGAAATATGATCATTATATCAGCCTTGATTTGGTACAAAATTATTAATATGGGTACTGCATGTTCTACAGTGAATTATTAGCTTATAGTTCATGAATGAATTGTCTATACTAATTGTTATTTTGCCCAAATAATGATCGGCTGACGCAGTACATGGTCATTTTTACCCGAAGTCGTACACTGAAGCCGAAGTAGTCGAGACATACTATATGGTTAAAATTAGTTACACTTATACACAGACACACATGGTTTCTTACGTCGTATGAGTTTTATACAAAAATTGCCCTACTATGATGCTTGATATTTTAGAATTTTTTTCTGTTTTCTTAGTTTCCTTTTATTTTGAATTTTTTTCTTCATTTCTCTCTATTCTTACCAAATTCAATAAGTACTGATTAATATTGTATTATAATATATGACTGTTCCTTCAAAAAAATTACCTAATTTGAATGTAAAAAATATATAAAGAAATCGAGTGCACTTCTCAATCAGAAACTGTTTCTTTCCTAATCTAGGTCATTAACTACTTTCTTTGGTGAAGTTATGATTAATTAAAAAAGCAGAACATTCCTACTTGTCATTGCTTATAATAGGTGAATAATTAGTATTCCACGAGAGAAAGCTTGAAATAATCTAATTAAAGTACAATCTAGACTTCAATCGAAGCAATCGAAGCGAAGATGATCTAATTACAGAAAGAAGTTTAACTAGAAAACTTTTGCAAGAGATAAATTATTCAATGGAATATCCATTAATAAAATGTGGTGGAAAACAAACAAAAAAGTGAGCAATTGCTCTTTTACATTCATGTTAGTTAAAAAATTGGCCAATTAATTTCTATGATTCAGAGGTGCCAAATATAAATTCTTATGCGTGTCTCGTGAAAAATCCAAATTAAGCGTCACAGGAATACTCCACAGATCCGGAAGCAGTGCAGAAGAAATCTTACTTTATAATTTGGAACAAGGTGTAAAATGAGAGGAACTCACAGGAGATTAATTTGAAGCATAACAAAAATCATCGTATTATTAGTGAAATTCTTGAAGAGAATTGATTCCCAAGATATCAGTTAGATGAATCACCTAAAGTGGCACAGGGCATTTGTAGTTTAGTATATATATATATATATATATATATATATATATATATATATATATATATATATATATATATATATATATATCCTGCAAAACAGAATCGGAGATTTTATGCCAGTGGGGCTTACTTAAAAGAAACATGAAGATTTTTAATCTCGGTTAGTCGCAGAACGTAGTGCCAATATCGTCTTCAGTACACGCATCACAAGGAAAAATATACACTTATGGTAAATGGATGTTCTTAAACCATATAAACAAATCGATGCCATAAGTGCAGGAAATGTACTGGAGGGTCAATCCTAGAGATCGCAACTGAGATTCTTAAGTTAAAAATCGATCGAAAATTATGCTCCTACTGGGCAAAGTATTCCTAAGATAAGAAATAATTGCAGCTCATCCATTAGCACCAAAAACATTTGCACTAAATTTCACATTCTTGTTTATACAGGAAGTCTTTAGTTTTCAAACATCATTGCTAAGAATAATAAAAAATAAATAAAAGAGCACCTTACGCTCCATTCGGGACCTTTAGATTGTGGCGTAACGATAAGTAGGTAAGGCAATTCTCTGAGGTCTTTTTAAAAATTACAACTATTGGATCCATAACTAAGAAAGACAGAGTCCTAATTAAAATGCGAAGGACAATTTTTTAGAACAAAAACTTAACAATTTATTTACAAAAAAATTAACTTTAAAACGTACAACATAATTAGTTAATTTAAGTGTAGCTACACAATACAGGCTCCAGGACCCAGCTCGGCCCAAAACACAGGAGCTCCTATAAAAACACGTCTCTCTGGGCTGGATGTTACAGGCCCCTCTTCTCGAAAACACACATTCACTCCCTCTATCCATGAAACTTCGCGGGTGGCGTCTTCTCAGAATTTCTGGATTTTCTGCCGGGGAACGAGGAATCCCGCGTTCGATGACAGCCTTGGACTCGATGGCATTTTTATCGGAACATATTACTTCTATAACGTCAGTTTGTTCTGACTGACGACCCTGAAAGAAATTATTTTGAGAGAAAGGGCGGCCGGCTCCACATTTTGCCGGCAAGGATGAAACGAGGGGTTTAGCAGCAGAAACCCAGGAATATTGACATAGGCGGTGAAACTGTATGTTAAAGCCCTTTTATCTCTCACAGAATTTTAGAATGCCAGGATACACACGGCTTCTGCTTTTTGAATCTTGCAGCTGTGAAAGACTCTTCGTGGGATATGCACAAAACACGTGACGCTACAAGATGGTTGTAAATCAGTGCGTAGGATGGACAATCTATTACTACTGTTACATTCAGATTACAAGAATGGTGATAGGCTGGAGAATTAGTTTTTGAATAACTGCTAAACTGTCAACTTCAGGAAATGGATAAAGTTAATGTACCTGGTTAAGTCCGTTGGATTATCTGTTACGAACCGTCAAGTAATATGTGTTTTTGGACGAATCCGTTCTTCTTATTAATAACTTAGTTCTTTTTCAGCAGACAAACCTCCTGAGACGCACCTCGACCTTTCCAGGAATGGTCTCTTGATATAAAAGTCAAAATATTACATGAGTTTGGATCTAAATTTCATTGAACAACTCCACAATTAAAATTGAGTTACGGCGAGATCTTCAACCTCAACAATCTTCCTGTACTTTCTTGGTTGAAACACCTCTCAAGCAATTACCTTATAGGATGATTTCCTGCCGAAATATTCTAGAGTATCTTCAACGTCAGAAAAAAATCACGTTAATTTTGTTATGGTAGTATAAAAATGCAATTTATATATAGGATTTAATTCTCCATTTTTTTCTTAACAAATTCATGGTTTTAATGAGGAATATACCGATGTAAAAAATCATTGTTTCAGTATCAAAATTATATCAATAAATTTGATAGCATGCAAAGCTTATATTTATTGGACAACAGTTTTGGTTGCATTGAATGAAATACCGATGTAATTTTCCATATGGAAAAGTCTAAATTATTTAATAGGACTAGTTTTCTACAGTAACTTATTACCTTTATAGGTGTAATCAAATATTTGTAGCAAGGTATATTAAATGCACGTTTCTAATATTGACCAGTAGATTTGAACTATTATTATCGAAAATGCTTGTTTAACTTAAGGAAAGATATGGTTAATTAAACTTGGTTGAAACTACTAATGGGTATCAAATACTATCAATACGGAAATTAATTATGTAGTCTTAAATGTGAATTGCATCATAAATCCTCTCGAGGAAATTGTACATGTTTAATGAAAATACTGCATGCACAGTTATAAGTAGAAATTATCCGCTTAGAAGTAATGGTTTGTATACTTACTAAAAATAACTTAATGCAACTTGGTTCGATAGGAATAAATCTGTTATGCCAAAAAAGATAGATAATTGTGAGGTTTGTAGCCCTAGATGTGAGAAATTCTCATCTGTTGTGTAAACATCTATGTAAGTGATTCATCATAAACGAATGCACTCTAAGGTCATTCTAAAGACCAAATGCAATCATTATCACGAAGATTTTGAAATTTACAAATATTTATATATGTTATAAATAATAAGAAAGACATTTATTTATTTAATTTTGTTATTACAACAAATCTTTTTAATTATTATTGAAGTATTTTTCTGTATCTCAATTACCTGTAACTAGAGCTGCTGCAACCGTGGTAACCCAGGATGGTTATAGTTTCCCTAAAATAAGGCTCAAGGAATTGGTACTTTATAAATTTATATTGATTTTTTTCCGCATGATTCGTAGTGTTTCTCACATAGGGAGTGGGCAGAATATGGTCTGTTTTATACATATATTTTATATAGCCCAGAATTCCTTCATGTTTTTCTTAAATCTGTAAAATATTGTAAATAAATGTTTTTATTTTATTTGTAGAAAAACGTAGGGATTGGTTAGTTACCATTGGAGTTCATCTCTCAATTATGCACACAATGCAATAGGGTATCTCTAGTACCCCTCATAACATATTTGGTGCCTTTTACCAGGTTTTGCCTGTGCATTTTATAATATTGTAACTTTTGTCCAGGATCTAGGCATACAAAATTTTTTTTTTATCTTAGCACATTTTTATTAATGCCGTGCATTTCAATACCAATGATGCCTAGTTGGCTAATATTTTTGGTTGAGAGATATTTTTAGAGAAAATATGTTTTTAAACTACTATAACTGTATATGATATATGAAGCTAATGTGTTTAGGGTTCATAAATATCTTTAAGATGTTATGCATACATTTTTTTTCCTTCCTTTGTGCCTGCCATGCCTATATGTATAAGTGAAAAAAATTGTATTGAAATGTTCGGGTTTATGTGTTTGAATTAGTGTATAATTATTGGATAATGATATTTACTTTATTTTGTTATTTTATGCTTTGCGTGTATATGTTACAAAAATTGCTTAGAAGAATTTTTGAAACACGCTAGAGTTTTATTGGGTTACTTTTCCGTATTTTATTGCATTTTATTATATATTATGTCGACGCTTTCCGATTCAGATGTTAGCGGGTAAAATCCCAGCTTAACACATTTAGTTTCCACGTTTGATGGTGCTTCAGATTCATACTGCAATGCGTTTTTCATACAATTCGAGGCATTAGTAACTTTGGAAAAGTGGTCATCCGTAGAGATAATCTCCATACTTATATCCCGGTTAAGGGTCAAGCCGATAATAATGAATAATGATAACGAATAATGAATGAATAAGAGATAATGGATAAAGAATAAAGATAATGAATAATAAATTTAGGGGGAATATGGCAAATAATGCGCGAATTGACCTGTTCAGTAAGCAAAATAGCCATTTTCTTAAAATTTGTATCCTAATAAGCGGGAGCAAGACGAAATTCACACTTCCTCTACTCGGAATTGGGCTTTCTTATCCGTAAAACGGGAACGCGATTTTGATCGCCGGGCATAGGTAGAATGACCCAAAATAAGGGGGGAGTGAAGATAGTCAATTTCGTTGAAGCCCGAGCACACACTAAAAATTCGAGGTTCCCTCGCTCCGCTCTCGACAAAAGAGAAAGGAAGGGGAACTTTTACAGCAACTTGGTGGACCACGGCTAAACATGTGTCTCACAGGGACAGTGAAAAAGCTAGTCTCACAAAGCTATTTCCCCAACGCTAGGCCCAAGGTGAAAATGTCGAGTATAGCTGTATACTATGTCCTTCGATGGGGTCAAACAGGGCGATAACCAAAGAGCGCGAAATTCTCAAGGTGAAACCTCGAACTCTAAAGATCGGACAAGAAGTCTTTGCCCAATTATCAAACGCCTATCAGTAAGAAAACCTTCAGGGGACCATGTAGGATTATGAACCATCTTACATCCCATCTTACTCCCAAAGTTACGGCTAATCGCGGATCCATAAAGAGATAAATTGTAATATCAATCGTATATACGAATGGCCTGGAAGACGGGAGAATTTACGACCGTCGGAACCGATCCGCGAAAATACGATGCCACGCGAAACACATTTTCCACGTTTCTGGAAGTGACAACCAAGTAAGAGGAAGATTTTTTCCCCTACGACGACTTTTTTTAACCTTGCGCACAGTCGGGGCGGAGCGCAGACGACACAGGAGTAATCATGAAGGAAATTTCGTCCACGAATTCCTCCAAGTTTCCAGCAGAGTCCAATGGAATAATCAAAGAATGCCAAAGTTTTTTATAAAACCGAATTTATTCATCTGAACTGAATGAAAGTAAAGACATGGAGGCTTTTCACGGAAATTAAGACTTAAGAAATCTCTTCTATGTCATGAAACAACACATCAGTAAATACACTTAACAATATCACAGAACATTTAACATAATCTCGGTTCAACATATACCTTCTACAATCAGTTACAAAATCACCCACACATACTTCCGTTTCACACTTTTAACATTGTGGTGTGATGTCAGTTTGACACATCAGTCGTTACGGGGAGGCGGAGCTTCACGTTTCTTCCAATAATTGCCTTACAGCTTCCCAACATTCGGCCCCACGGGAATGCAAATATACTTTCAATTAAAAATTTTAATAGTTCTTTCGACTGAGGTTTTGTCAATAAATCTGGTAGATTTACTTTACTTTCAATATATTTCAAATTAAACTTTTCTTCTTCAATTAATTTTCATATGAAATGTAATCGAATATCAGTATGTTTCGTTTTAGCTTTCTCTATTTTGTTTCCACAAAAATAAATAGATTTATTTTCCCAAAATACAGTTGGTTTTAACATAGGAAATAACTTAAATTCGGTTAAGATATTGTTAAACCATAACAGTTCCTTCACAGTATCAGTAAGACACACAAATTCTGCCTCCATGGAACTAAGTGCAATGCACTTCTGTTTACTCACTTTCCAAGAAAATGGAACATTACCGACACAAATAAAATTTCCACTTGTTGAGGGTCTTTCGGTCAGGTGGGAGCCCCAACTTGCATCTGAGTAGGCTATAAGTTTACTATTCTGTACATTTGATAGATTTAATTTGTAATCACTGGTATTGAAAACATAATTAAGTAAATCAACTAAAATCAGCCAGTGCTGATATGTATAACCATTGCAAAATTGTGATATTGTATTCACGCTGAAAGCTATGTCACGGCGACTTCTGTCAGCCAAAAACGAAAGCCATCCGATCAACGATCGATATGGATATTTTCTCATTATTTGGTTTTCTATAATTTCACCTTCTTTTATTTTTGGAGGTAAAGCCCAACTTAAATGGTAAATTTACAAAACTTTTTAGAATATCTTTAAAATTGTTTTTAAGTTTATTAATGTAAGTTTTTTTATGTAAAAATACATTATCGTTTTCTTTCTCGAAATGTACACCTAAAAGATATTCGACTTTACCTAGTTCACCAATGTCCAATTTTGCTTTTAGGTTTGTAACTACACATTTTATACAATTTTCCTTCTTACCAAATACTACAATATCATCTACATACACAAGTAATATTACTTCCTTTTTCAATTTATAAACTAAATTGCAATATTTCAATTTCTTAAAACCTAATTCTAATATAGTATCTAATTCTTTATTCCACATTCTACTTTGATGCAATCCGTAGATACTAGACTTTTCATACCTTGGATTCATAACATACCTTGGATTCATATTCTTTTTCGGTATAACCTGGTGGTTGATGCATATAAATTTTCTCGTGCAACTCGCCATAAAAGTACGCTGATTTTACATCTAATTGTACATGCATCCAACCCAGGTATGATACCAGAATCATAAAGAACAGTTTAATGAAGGAAAAATTTACAACTGGTGAAAAAATGTTTATATTATCCAATCCAAGTCTTTGTTTAAATTCTTGAGCTACTAATCTTTAACTTTTTTTATTCTTAAATCTGCGTCCCTTTTTTACAGAATAAAGCCATTTACAACCTAAAATATTAGAATCTTTAGGGGGATCAACTAACTTTTCCTCATCCATAGCTTTACGCCAATTATGTTTTTCTTTTCATGTTTGGGATTGTCCGGACGATTCAGAAATCTCAATGGTTATGCACTTCCTTTTGAGAAAGGTTTACAAATTTAGATTGATCAGATTCCTCAGAATTTTCAATATCTGAATTATTAGATATATCACTATCTACTTGATGCTTTCTTTTAAAAATAGGTTTAAAATTAAATAGTTCAGGGTTAATTATTAAATATTCCTTTTCACAATATCTCGTTACATCATTTATCGACCTTAAACGCGATTTTCCGTTCGGCGGATAATAATAAACAGCAATATGCTTACCTTTTATTAGTGCTTTTCGATTCTTGCCCGTTTTGAAATAGTTATACTTTCTAGTTTAGGCTTCACTTATGATTCGTTTACAGGGTTTACTACTTTCATCTTAAAAGTAGAATTTTTAACATATTCCTCTCCTCCTAATAATTTAATACATTTCCCCTGATTTTCGGCCAAATAAACATAAAACTCTTTTTAGTTTCGTCTATTTTAACGTGTATGGTTTCAATTACACGTTGCTTTCCGAGAAGCCAAATGCGATAACCTTTAGTACTTACTGCGTATCCGACAAAGATTCCTAGGTCGGCTTATTTTTTTGCCATTTGTTTCTTCGTACACTGCGAATATGACAATATGCGAGTGACCCTAAAATTTTGAAATGTTTGACGGAGGCTTTCCTACCTGTCCATATTTCAAATGGTGTTACACTTTTCGTCAATTGATGTTCACAACGATTACGTATGTGAACCACAACGATTACATATGTGAACAAATGTGTGTAATGCTTTACCCCAAAATCTTAATTGTAATCCATAATCCTATAGAATTGCCCGAATACCTTCTACGATTTTGCGATTAAAACGTTCAGCTATCCCATTCTCCTTCGTAGTATAAATAGAAGTTCTTTCGGCTTTTATACCTCTTTCTTTAAGAAAAGATTAAAACTTTTTACTGCAAAATTCCATCCCATTGTCAGTTCTAATAGATTTTATTTTTCTATTTAACTGATTTTCTGTAAAATTAAGATATTTTTTAAAGAATGTAAGAACATCAGATTTCTTTTCAATAATATATACAATAGCATATCTAGAATGATCATCAATTATGGACAAAAAATATGACTTTCTACTTAAGGATTTTACCGGGGATGGTCCCCACACGTCCAAATGCACTTTTTAAAAACATTTTTTGTACTTATACTAGCATGATATTTAAAAGTAGCTCTAGTGCACTTAGCAAGATTACAACTTACACAAGATTCAGGTTTACCTTTTAAATTTTCTTATCTTAGCAAGTAAATCAAAATTTACATGTCCAAACTGCCTATGAGATAATTCAACATTTAAGTTCTTACTTTCAAAAATACATTATTGTATTCACACTGTTTCACTGGTACACCATGCAGAATATAAAATTTATCCACTCTACGAGCGGTTAAAAAATATTCCCCCCTTTCATTATATAAAATCATTTCATTTTCATAACATATAATTTTTATACTTAGCCAAATCTATATTTGCTCCACATATTAAATTACGACGTATGTTAGGTGCGTATAAAACATTTTTTAATTTTAGTTGTACGAAACCAGTTTTGTCATTCACATAAAAAGTTATATCACCAACCCAAGTATTTCCAAAGTATGATTTTTATCACTTATAAGAGCTTCAGTCGACGTAAGTTCTTGAAAATTCTGGAACCAGTCCCTATACTTGCAAAAGTGTGATGAAGCTGCAGAGTCGTTAACCACTCATCTAACTCCGAAATTGGAATTTCGAAATTTCGACTTTCATCATCCGGCATGGTATAGGAGTAGTTTCGTTGAACTTCAGTGAAGAATACTCCGTGCTGCTTGGGTTTTCCAACTTCTTGTGACACTTTTACCTTCTTTTCTGATTTTTCCATGTCGTTTGTTTTCTTGAAACAATTTTTTCATGAAATGTCCTCTTCTGTTGCAATAAATAAGTTTTTGTTACAGATGACCTCTGCGAACATCCATATTGAGGGTCCATTACTTTTAAACTGCAGTGAATGTGTCCTTGCTTCTGTCTGACTTTACTAGAAGCTTGAATCTTTGTTATGAATGCATCAGATGCCAGAAGAAGTCCTTCATCTTTATTTTTCTGTTTTATCCTCCCAGATACACTTACGAGTTGGTTTTCGATATTCGAAAAGTTAAAATCTTTATCTTTTAGATGTTACAGCAACTGCACCAAGTTGTGGTCGGACGGCAACTTTCGAAAACAGACAAGTTGAGTAGGCATATCAGAACCTGTTTCTTGAATTAATAGCTCATTTTCAGACACTCTCTTACAAAATACTCCGATATTTTCTTCATCATCTTCAAATTTCAGTTCGTAACATTCAGAGATTAGACTAGCAAGTCTAGCTCTCGATGTAGGTTCAAAGTTCGTTTTTAAAATCGACCAGACAACTTTTCCGTATGTAATGTTCGAAACTGCGTAACAATCTGACTCTCAACTCCTTGATAAATAGTCGTATACGAACGTTCCTTAAAGTTCGGTGCACACGAGCAATCCAGTGTCGTTGCGGCACCACAGTTGCGATCAGGAGTACATAGAGTTGAATTAACCGACTCACACGGACGTAGGCGTCGTCGGTTAGTTCAACTCTATTGTACTCCTGATCGCAACTGCGGTGCCGCAACGACATCGGATCGCTCGTGTGCACAGAGCCTTAATCGTTTAAACTCTTGCTTTTTTTTCTCGCTTACAGTTTCGAGTTATGAATGAGTTTCTCCTGAAACATATTCCCAGCAACCTCGGTCAGTAAGTAGGACTTTAATGTCAACTTTCCACGTCACTCATTTCGGAAATGTAAATAACTGGAATTCCTGCTATTTATTACACATCTTGGCAAGGCTCCAGAATAATCATTCAATGCAAAATTCTAATTTTTGTATTCTTCAAAAGACAAAGAAGCCCGTAACTCTGAAGGAAATTTTGTCCATGAATTCCTCCAAGTTATCAGTGGAATAATCAAAGAATTACAAAGCTTTTGATAAAACCGAATTTATTCGTATGACCTGAATGAAACTAAAGACACGAAGGCTTTTCACGAAAATTAAGACTTAAGAAATCTCTTCTAAGTCGGGAAACAACACATCAGTAAATACGCTTAACAATATCACCGAACATTTCACAGAATTCCGGTTCAACCACATTTAAAAAATCAGTTAAAGAAATCATATACACATATTTCCTTTTCATTCTTTTCAGTATTGAGGTATGATGCCAGGTCGACACGTCAGTCGTGACGAGAGGTAGTGCGGAGTTCCCTGTTTTTTCCAAAATTTGCATTACCTCTTCCCCACACACAACAGCCGGTAGGATTCGAACCAACGCGAGGAAACCCCAATGGATTTCGAGTCCACCGCTTTAATCACTCAGCCACGACTGCAACAGACAGACTTAATTTTGATCTTTTCCTTGTTCGTCATATCTCTAGACCTCTCATAACCTAGAAGATAAAAAGAACTTTGAAGGAAATGTAATAATTTTAAGGAATTTAGTTTAGAATGTACTTGAATGAATTTAAAAAATTTCGTCTCCGTGTTCTTAAGAATGATATGGCGAAAGGAAAATAACTTTTTACTAGGCAAATGATAATGCTCAAAATGAGCACGGCAGGCGGCAGGATTCGAACCTGCGCGGAGAATCCCCAATGGATTTCAAGTCCATCGCCTTAACCACTCGGCCACGACAGCTGCAAAACTAGACAATTTCGAACTTTGACTTGTCCGTCCTAGATTCAATGCCTGAAAGAAAATAAGAGATATGAATGAAATCAAATCATTTTCAGGGATATAGTTTGGGATATATTCAATAAAACGATTAAAAAATTTTCGACACCGTGTTTTCAACAATGATATGAGGAAAGCGAAATAACATTTTACAAGACAAATGATAATGCGCAAATGAACACATAAGTCGGTAGAATTCGAACCTACTCGAGGAAATCCCAAAGAATTTCAAGTCCATCGCCTTAAACACTCGGCCACAACTGCTGCAGGTGGGTTTAATTCATATCCTTGCCTTGTCCGTCATTATTTCAACGCATACAAGAAAATAAAAAGTATGACAGAAATGTAATCGTTTTGAGGCATATGGTGTGGAACCTATTTAATAAATCTATTAAAAAATATTCGACTCCGTGCTCTTAACAATGATAAGAGTAAAGGAAAATATCTATTTACTCGGCAAATGATAATGCGCAAAATGAACACCGCAGTCGGTAGGATTCGAACCTACGCGGGAAAACCCCCAATGGATTTCAAGTCAACTTAACCACTAGTAAAAGTTTTCAAGTCGCCTTAACCACTCGGCCACGATTGCTCGGACGAGCTTTGCTTCTCCCCTTTTAATATTCTGTTCGTGTTATTTGCACATTTGCTAATTACAAGAGCTTTTATCAGAAGGGAGAAAGATGTTTATATGCTGTTTTCCAGGTTGTGTGTCCTAATTATCAAGTGTTTTGGTTGTGATTTTTTTTCATAATTATTTTATTGGTGATTACTGCGAAATTTCCTGAAAAAGGGATAGTATTAAATTTATTTGCATTAAAGGCCCTAATATTGAGATAAAAAAATAAATTTAACTCAATTTTGTTAATTTTTTCCTGAATTTGATGAAAAATTGAAAGCAAACTTTTGAGAATTTTGTAACTTTTAAAATTTTACATGTTATTTTTGGTAGGAAACACAAACACAAGAGCTCACAAAAGAGAATAAAAGCGTATTCAAATTAGCGAAAGGAGCATGAATAATGGCGCTGTTAGTGGTTGAATTCAGATATTTTCTCGGAAATTTCCCTCTGCAAGGCACAGGTAGGTCAACAGTATACTGTAAAAATGAAATCCTCTTCTTTGCGTACTATAAAAAATGAAGTATAATCAGACGGGTAATACCGCGAAATGAAGTGAATGGTAACCAAGCTCCATATGCAAACACGTTTGCTATCGGAAAATGAAGTGAATGGTCGACCGAATGATCGTATAAAATGAAGTTCGCAAGAGTGATGTGGAAGGTTTTTTTGCTTGTTTTGTAACCCTTTTTGTACTGTTGTAATTTTAGTACCTGTAGTGTTTTTATTTGTTAGTTTTGTAATTAAAAGGTTTTAAAATACGAAAGTACCCTCATTGAAATGGACTTTTGTTGAACACTCTCTCAAGAATATAGGTATCTTCTACTGCTAGTCGCCCCCGAACAAACGAATTACTGCGACAAACGAATACTCTGTAATACGTAGCATTTTCTTTTAATCAGAAATAGCATTTCGTGTTGCAGTGGAGATTTATGCTTACTCCACACCAACGGCGACAGCAACTAAAAACAGACGCATTTTGCCACCTGGTCCTGTGGCTGTCATAAAAGCCTTCACACCGCTAGGAGACGGGAAGAACAGGCAATTTATTTGCGCATGCGCATAATCTTCTCTTTTCATTCTGATTGGCTGTCGAGCATGGCGGCAGAGATAAAAGTTGAACTTTTTCCAGCTTGAAACAGCAGAGACGAGAGACGGAGACGAAACGAGGAAGTGAAAAAATTTTTTCTAATACGCATGCGCAACAACGAAGGTACATGATATTCGTCTCCGTCGCCGTTGGTGTGCAGTAAGCATAAAACACAAATGACTTCCAGTCTGTACTGCGTCTTCTGTAAAACTGGGTAAAAACCAAATCCCCAAGCAGTTCACTTTATAACGAGGTTTCTTTTATTTCACAAACCGTTCCATAATTGCATGACCAACTTAAGGGGAAACAGCTACGAACCATTAGGAACCATTCTAAACTGAGTTCATTGCATCTTCTAAGGTGACTCGCCTGCTTTTCATCTGCCGAAAAATGTGAGTAAGCTCGTCTATTATCTCTGCAATTCGTGTATATACATTTGATACAATTGTCAGGTTGGAAGAAAATCGCAAAATGAAAGTGTACTGGAAACTTCCTGAATCTTAATTTTATAGAGAATTATTAACATCACAGGGCATCTTCAGTTGCAAGAATTTTAGTTACCTCCAGAAAACCAGAAATCGTGTACAAAACTACGAAAATCGTTTGGCTAGATTTAGGATTTAATCTTGTAGACATCTCAACTCGATGGTGCATTGCTGTAAGGCCAGAGGTAGTCCTATTGATATGGTTATGGGCCTCGTGAACTTTGAATTTTTTTTTTAAATTAGAATGACAGCCTAAAATTATTTAAGGGTATTTCAATAAAAGTTCCGCCGCAATTGTTTTGTTAACGAAATGTTACCAAAAAGTTCTAAATCTATCATAGTTTGACATTACCTCAGGAAAATATATAACACCTGCCAAGTATTCGTTGTCAATACCTTAACTGTTAATAAGTACAATATATTTATATTCTTATGTATGATACTGTTCTTAATACAATATAATATTGAGAAAAAGCAGGTAAACACGTGAAAGAGGATTTATATGGTATATGTGCATGTATGAAGTAATTTATATAAAGCTAAACAAATTTTCCTAAGCAAACACCCACACAACTATAAATATTTAATTTTTTTTCGAACTTTACTAGTAGAACTAGTTTTATATCATTGATATTTATTATGTAACTACGAGTTTTCTAAAACCGTAGCAAAGAACTAAATCAATGTATTTATTTGCTATAGTTCACGGGATTTAAGGCTGCTGTGTACTAACTCTACTGGATACGCTCACTTCGATGTTAACCTATGGAGAAAATTTGTATACTATTTACAGCTACATAAATGTTGATAATTCTATAAATTTGGTATTTATAGCTAGCCTGTACTTTTCTGCACCGTGCACCAGGATTCATTTTATAAATTCCACCCACCAAAGGAATTTAGGAACGTTTAAAACACACTATACCAGATTTTACCACCGAATAATTTAAACTTAAAAATATTATTTGCATTTTTCTTAAGGGGACTCTTAAGTCGAGGAAATAAGTCATATTTTCATACTTTTTGACTCTTTGTAACTATTTCAATTTACTCCCAATTTTTCCAAATTTTATGTATATGATAAATTGATATATTTATTTTAATAAACAAATTTTCAACTCTCAAAATAATTTTCAATAATTTTTTTTTTCAATGCTTTAGATATACCTTGTTTTTTAAGCATTTTTATTGTATACTGGCTCGCGCGTAGAACTATGAAATTAATTTTACACTTAAATATATAATTCCTATTTTATATTTAAAATAAATAATTCAAAATACAATTGAACATAAAACATTCGACATTAAAATATTTTTCAATTTTTTTTCAAAACTGCTCAAAATATACTTAAAATTTCCTTAAATTTTTGCATTCATTTACCCCCGAAAAAATAACAAAATGTGCAGTGATTGCAATAATTCTAGTTCAGATGTAATCAAATAACACGATTATGCAGTGATAAAAATTTCATGGAATTATATTTCGTAGTTTTTCAGATATCAGTTGCGGAATGATGCAAAATTACATTTTGAGAAAAATGAGTTTAAAATTTTTCTTACCATAAACTTGATCAGTAATTAAATATTTAGAATATCAATATCTCCGGAACTCAGCGGAATATTTTCATGCGGTCTGCATTATTTTGTTCAGAAATGATCAGGATTTAACATATATTTTTTTCAAAAAATTGAATGTTTTAAAGATTTAAGGGTAGTGAGTCCCCTTAAAAAACGAAAAATGCTCCAAGCTGTAAAATTTCTTTCTCTATTACGGAGCACATCAAAAAAACCTTTCAATTCTAGTCGGCAATCCTTGGACACATTTTCTCCATAGGCCAACACTGAGGTGAGCTAATCCAATAGGGTTAGTACACAGCAGCCTAAAGAAACAAAATAACGAAATACCCTGCGTTTGAAATTCCTACGCAGAAATTTTGTTACCTGAATAAATATCTGTAATATTTTGTTGACATTAACGAAACTTTTACTGCATTTTTTATTAAAAATAAAAGGCACCGCAGCCGGTAGGATTCGAACCTACGCGGGGAAACCCCAATGGATTTCGAGTCCATCGCCTTAACCACTCGGCCACGACTGCTGCGGGAGAACGTGTTTTTCTCCCTTTCCAGACTGCGGGATGTTATTTAAACATCTGTGAAATTAAAGGTAAGCTCTAAAAAGGTTTCGGATCTTCTGTCTGATATTTTTTGGAATGATTCCAAGATTCCGAGAGTGCCACTGGAGAATGTAAGTTGTTTTAATTTATCATTTTATTTAAGAAATAAGGTAAAAATGGGAATTTTTTTTGTTTTAAAGTTTTCTCGCATGAAGGGCTTATTTATTTATAAAATTAATATTAATTTCTAAGGCTATAAATACCAATTCGCCCTTCGTAGAACTGTTTTAGATTAAACACTTTCAGCTGTTTAATATAAATATATGGCCTTACAGTTAAGGTCTTAGAGCATAAAATTATATTGTAAAAGACATAAAATAAATTAGGAGGATTCTTTGTATAGCTTTTTTCGGTGAACGGTGGCGGATAGGTTAAGTCAACGTATATAACGGATGTAAGCTAATAACCTGGTAATAGGTTGATCAAAAATACCCGAATTTTAGGCTTATCTATTAGACTATTTGTGTCGGCGATCAAAAACATTTGGACTCTATGTTTTTGACACACAAAACAATTCTGATGCTTCTTGGATCCAGCTAAATAAGCACCACCGAATGCAAAGAAAAATCTCTAGACGGCTTGGCCCAGGAAACGCAGTTGAACAGCAAATTCTGTTGGTCTGTTGGAATAATTTCCTCCATCGGAATTACTTTGAGAATTATGTCACAGAAGTTTTTCAAAGAGAACGATGCAAAATACACTCTGTATATATCTGCTCCGTGGTAAATTAATTGTTTTCACTGTCAAGCAATTTTGCAAAATGAAAGTTTTGGTTAAAATACGCCTGCATTTATTTTATCATTTATTTTGTCCTCCAATTATACCTAATATACCTAGGTAAATTACTGAACTTATTATCCAGTCAGTATTGGCTTTAAAATATTCAGCAGAGTTTTGGTGAAACAAAAGTATACTTTTTTGCATATTTAGACCTACTTATTGCTTTAAGATAAGAATGAACTTTACATGGCATAAATGGTTTAAGATTGTCTCGAATTATATGGATAACTAGCTGAAAACCCGCGCTTCGCTACGGAGTGCATTCAAATTAAATACAACGGTCAGTGTATGCAATTGATGCCAAAAAAAATAAATAAAAAAAAATAAATATATATATATATATATATGTATATATTTATAGTAAATATGACGATCAATGTATACAATTGATGTAGAAAAAAATATATATTTATAAATAAATCGTAAGGGATAGTTTTAAAGACAAAATAATGTCCAATCGTCTGCCGCATTAGCAAGAAATTTTTTTTTGTCTATTTAGTTGTTATGCACGTGACGATAATTTTATTTAAAGTACCAGAAAAAGAAATCACTTGATCGGCATTTAATAAATTAAATTATAAAAATGAATCTTTAAAAATTCACCAAAAATCAGAAAATGGAGGTAAAGATTCGAAAAAGATGTCATTTTAAAGGAATTTTTATGATATTTCTCGTGATATAAATTTTATAACCCTCAATGTATTATTTTAAATGCAAATGTTAAAAAAGTTTAAAAAACAGCTTAAAAATTTAATTTAAAAAAATCTAAGAAGAATTTTTGAAAAATCTTTCTTAGTGCACCCCTACACTATTAGAAGAATCGCCATGCAAATTTTCAGCCCTTTAGGTCCAGCGGTTTGGTCTGTGCGTTGTATGTCAGTCAGTCAGTCAGTCAATGAATGAATGAGTCAGTTACGGAACTGTTTTATATATATAGATAATAAACCAATACTTGAATATTTAATAATCACCTTCAAAATGCCACCCGAGTTTCCTAGTTGGTTTTACCTTTCAAATACGCAAAATATTTCTTATAGGTGCGGTATAGATATTTTCCTCTAAAAACTTATACTCTCTTAACTGCAATAATCTCAGTAACATGAAGAACGGTTGAAAAAATAATAATAATCTTAGCTCCGTAGATCTTTAAAAAATCGATTAAAAAGGATTCGACTCCGTGATCTTAACAATGATATGAGTAAAGGAAAATAAGTATTTACTAGACAAATGATAATACGCAAAATGAACACCGCAGCCGGCAGGATTCGAACCTGCGCGGGGAAACCCCAATGGATTTCAAGTCCATCGCCTTAACCACTCGGCCACGACTGCACGCCATTACTTTATCTGTCAAAGTATGAAGCGATAATACTCATTCTTATCGATCAATGTTTTATCATGTTGATTCAGTGTATTCCGGATTTCTATATTTTGTTTGTGTTGGCTTACCATATTAAATACTGTCCTCTCGTTGTAAGTGATTGATGGCATAAACGTCTCTCTCTATATATTATTTTTATAAAAATTCAATTTAATTAATTGTTACTTTAATTTTTTTAAATAATTAAATTTTATAGATGCTCAGACGCAGATTTCCGTACCCCGGGCGCCGGGGACCTCCAAATCAACCAAAAAATTTTAGCTACTTCCATTTTAAATTTGTTTATTTAGGTAGACAATTTTGTGTACACTGTGAAGGCCAAAAACTTTCCAATTTCCTCTGGAAATTCGTAGAAATGGGGTCTTATATTTCTGTATCATTTTCTTTTAAAATGTGGCATTATATATTCCTTCTGTTTTCATTATTAAATAATACATGTATTATACCTTAAATTGTTATTTCCTTCGTTGTAAATAACGGGACATTACTTTGTTCATTCAAAAATTGATCATTCTCTTGCCGTAGAGCTGCATTAATAATGCCTACATAATGATTTAACAGATGTTTAGAAACTGCGAAATGGCATATAAAGATAAGGATGTAACACTACCTGGACCGACGTCGACACCCTTAACCTGGACCCAAGAGTCCATGTCGACCTTATAGTATTCTTATCTCGATGGTCAGTACCATGTTAATTCATTCGCTTTTTGAGTGTGTTGTGAAGTGCTGTGATTTACTGAATTTTCTATTCAATTTACTTTATATCTTTATATTATATAATGCATTAATGAAGCAATGAATATGTGAAAGTACAATTTCGAGGCTCTCTTAAAGGAAGTGACCTCCGGCTCTGACCTTAAGCAATTAAACTTCAATAATATTTAAAAAAAATTCTTTTTGTTATATTGTTCAGATTATAAAAATAAAAAGTTTATAAAAAATATTCAACTGCCTTTTTTATATTTAACTAAGTGTATTAATACTTTAAAACATAAGATAGGTCCCCAAATTTATTTCCGCCTAGGTCCTCTCAAATGCATAATCCGCTACTGTAGATGTTAATAGTATTACAGTCGAACCCCGTTATAGTGAACCTGGTTTATAGCGAACTCTCGGATATAACGAACGAAAATCTTGGTCCCGCCGTTTTCCTATTGTATTTAATGATAATTTATCCTTTCAAAGCAAACCTCCGAAATCTTAAGATTCGGCTATAACGAACATTTTTTTCAGTCGACAACTGAATTTTTTTTAATTTTTAAACTTTTTAAGAATGTTGAAGATACAACGAATGTTGAAGAAGATGATGAAGATTTACCTATCGCAATGTGGATAGAAAAGCACAAAATTTCATCATTCTCAAATTGTGGCGTGCAATTGTTCGAAACGTGATGATGAAGTCATTACACGTGAAAATCTGACTGATGAAGATATTGTGGAAGAAATTAAAATGAATCATTCTGAAATCGAAGATTCTGCTTCTGATGCTGATGAAGAGGAGCACATAAATGACGAAATCTCTACCATCTCAGATGCTACAGCAGCGATGAGTGTAATCAATAAGTTTTGGTCAACACAAACAGTGGAGGAAAGATTGTTGAGTCATTTGATGTATCGGACAAAGAAATTCATAAAATGGTTTTGAAATCGGCATCACGTCAACAGAAGATTACCAATTATTTCTGTATCAAAGCAGTGAGCAACTATTAAAGATAAAGTCAATTTATTATCCTTTGTCTTCAGTTTTAGTTAATTTAATTAGTATTGCATCAGTTTAATGTAATCAATTTTACTTAATTTAATTCATTAATGATAATTTTAAATAGATTATCATTCTTTCATTACATCATTATTGAATATACATAGCAACTAATGAGTTATACATTTTGTGAACTCTAACATCTTTCTTAATGGTTCGGATATAGTGAACCACCGGATATAGCGAACTAAACCTTTGGTCCCTTGAAGTTCGTTATAACGGGGTCCGACTGTATATTTTCCTAATCTCTTGCAAGAGACTTAAGGTTGACTTTCAAATTTTCAAAAATTGAACAGAAATTGGAAATTTTTTGGTGTATTAATTTTTTAAAAATATGTAAATATTGGAATAAAATGCATTTAAAATCTGAAGGAAAAAGTAAAATGAAAACTTGGTGGCTTTAGAAAAGTAAGTATTAAAGGTAGGTGAAAAAACTTCAGTTGGAAAAATTGGAATTGAAACGGAAAAAACAGAAATTGGAATTTTTGTTTTTGGTGTATTAATATTTTAAAAATGTGTAAATCTATCATAATAATAGCCCAGATCTGTCCCTCTATCTGGAACGCTTCCGGAGTGACCACTTCATAAATGTATCAGCCTATGGCATCCATTTTGTTTTATGAGTTAGGCTTAACAAGTTAAAAGTAAAGTTAAAAAAGATTATTTGCTATCTAAACTCCAATAATTTATTAGAAACAACGTAATGTAGGCACAAAGCAACTTTATTTCGATTTTTAGACGGCTGTAGTAAACGGTTATGACAATTTCAAAACAGCTCGCAAACGTTTAAAACCGTTCTCAGCATAAAATATCCTTTCATTGTAACACATTTTCGTTGTGAAATTGATATTCATTAGAAAATTATCTCTTTTCCGCCACCTTTCAAGTTATCATAGTGTTTCATTTAAATTAATAAGAGGTATTCATTTTATATACTCAGAACTTGAAAATGTATACACAAGTGAGTCATTCATTCACCTTGATTCATTCATCGTCGTTAATTTAAGAAAAATTGAATCAGAGAATCTTTTTCACAGTAAAACAGTTTTTCATTATATTATTTTTTTATATCTTTATTTATATTTTAACCATACAATGTATATATTTTAACCGGATATTACAATAATGTCAAATTTAGTATTTTCGGAAAGTTGCAACCTCGACTCATGCGTAGTGATAAGTAAATACTCGTACTTCGCTACGGAGAACATTCAAATTAAATACAATGGTCAATGTATGCAATTACTGCAAAAAAATAATAATAAATAAAAAAAATCGTAACGGATATTTTTATAGACAAAATAATGTAGAACAATTGGATAATGTCCAATCGTCTGCCGCATTAGAAAGAAAAAAAATATATATTTATTTCGTCAATTTATATCGTTGTCTATATATATAAAACAGTTCCGTAACTGACTCATTCATTCATTCATTCATTCACTGACTGACTGACATACAACGCACAGACCAAACCGCTGGACCTAAAGGGCTGAAATTTTGCATGGCGATTCTTCTAATAGTGTAGGGGTGCACTAAGAAATATTTTTCTAAAATTCTTCTTAGATTTTTTTAAATTAAATTTCTAAGCTGTTTTTTAAACTTTTTTATGTTTGCATTTAAAATAATACATTGCGGATTATAAAATTTATATCACGAGAAAGATCATAAAAATTCCTTCAAAATGAAATCTTTTTCGAACCTTTACCTTGATTTCCTGATTTTTGGTGAATTTTTAAAGATTAATTTCTAGAATTTTACTTATTAAATGTTGATCACGTGATTTCTTTTTCTGGTACTTTAAATAAATTTATCGTCACGTGCATAACAACTAAATAGACAAAAATGATATTCTTTTTCTTTCTAATGCAGCAGACGATTGGATATTATCCAAAAAAAATAAATATCCCTTACGATTTTTTTATAAATATATATATATATATATATATATATATATTTTGGCATTAATTGCATACATTGACCGTTGTATTTAATTTGAATGTACTCCGTAGCGAAGCGCGGGTTTTCAGCTAGTTATGTATATGACGATAAATTAATTTAAAGTATCAAAAAGAAAAGAAACCACGTGATCAGCATTTAATAAATTAAATTCTAAATATTAATCCTTAAAAATTCACCAAAAATCTGAAAATAGAGGTAAAGATTAAAAAAAGTTTCGTTTTAAAGGAATTTTTATGATCTTTTTCGTGATATAAATTTTATCACCCTCCGATTATTATTTTAAATTTTAAATAATTAAAATGTGTATAATTTAAATAAAAGAAATTAGAGAAGCTCTTAAGTATACAAATAATATCGACTTTGCAGATGTAAATTGATAAAAATTAAAATTAACACGTCATTTTTGACGGGCTAACCACTAGTATTGGAATAAAATGCATTTAAAATATGTAGTGAAAAGTAAAATGAAAATTTAATGGCTAAAGAAAAGTAAGTATTAAAGGTAGGTGAAAAAAATTCAAATGGAAAAATTGGAATTGAAATGAAAAAAACAAAAATTGAAATTTTCTTTGGCGTCTTAATATTTTAAAAATATGTAAATATTGGAATAAAATGTATTTGAAATATGTAGTGTAAAGTAAAATGAAAACTTGGTAGCTTTAGAAAAGTAAGTATTAAAGGTAGGTGAAAAAATATCTTTTAAATGGCTTTTTCTCAAAATGAGTAATTTTCAGATTTGCAAGTTTTTGAAATGCTCCTTGCGTCATAATTTTCGACAAAATTTTATAAAATTTATACTAAAGACTCCTGTAATACATCAAATTAAAGTTATGTAACCATTTTAGGTTTCGACATCATTCAAATTATCGAAGTTTAAGTTAAGTGTGGAAAAGTACAAATTTTTTTTTCGAAAATTCAAAGTAAAAGCATAAAAATTAACTATTCAACGAAAGCACAAAATAATACTTAACTCTGTTCAAAATATATATATAAGCAATTTGAATGCAAAATTGAGGGAGGAACTTAAAAATTGGATCGCAGGGAGCATTAAAAAAATTAATTTAAATTTCTTAAGTATAAAATTTTTTAAATATTTATAAATTTTTATAAGGTGTTTAATATAGTCATATTTTAATGAATATATATGCAAAATTTCATATCTCTGAGATAAAAATTTCAAAAATCGCTTTGTAATGTACACTATCCCCTTAATTCAATAAATGTAAAAGCAGCTTCAACAATTCTTATAAGAAGACAATAGTTTTATATTTTAAGACAGATTCAATTACTGATACAGTTACTTAGTTATCATCACGAAGAATCTTTTTTCGTTAAATATAAGTTATTATTTTAAAATTGTGTTAATTGTATAAAAATTTCAAATTAAATGTTGATCGCATAACCATTACTCAAAAATTTACGCCAAACAAACATTGCCTTCTAAAATACAACAGTCTATTTAGTTTTAGAAATTTGAGAGTGGGTTGGCTAATAGAATGTGTCAAACAAAGCCCTTGTCCTGATATGGTTACAGTTAATGTCAAAAAATTATATTATTAGCATACCTTTTAAATCATTTATTAAAAGTAAACTGGAGAGAAATTTTTTGTGCCTTCAATTATTTAAACTCCTTTCGATGATCTAAAATTTCAAGCGACTAACTGAAATAAATATCAAATAACGTCTATCATAATGTGTGTATGATCAGATATCTTAAGCCTAAAATCCAATATCATGTACATTTCATAATGAAGCCGATCGAAGTCTAATGTAAAATCCAGGAAACGAAAGTTCGATGAAAATTTCCAAATGAAAGGTAATTAATTCCAAGTAATCAATCAAATCCAGAAAAAAATCGAGAGTGGGAGAGCTAACTATCTAGGTTTATTTACTATTTGCATAAAAATACAATTTACATAAAAATACAGAATTAAGTATTAAGTTTCGAGAGCAGCATTTTGATCGTTATCAGGTGAGAAATCCAAGTCGAGTACGTAACTCTAGTACGTTACAAAAAACTTCCTTCTCTTGTGCGCAAAGCTCCCTCTATATGGGTGGGTCCAAACACATAAGATGAAACATTTTCTGTGTTAATATCGGCCTGTTATGGATCTTATATGACTAAACTTGGATGTCTTGATTTATTACTTTACCTACTTACTGAATTATATGTAAACAATTTTCATTATTCAAATCCTTCTTTAGATCTTATCTAGATTACTAAGCACTCCAATGCTTTGAGCAAATGAATTCGGAAGATAGACCGACGATAGATAAAAGTGAGAAACCAACAAAAATTTCACTCAACATCGTGGCAGGTACTTTTTTCTGTAAACACTAACCCATCCACAGCAGGAATATGTAAGAAAATTTATTATGGAAGTACCTTATAAGTTAACCAAAACTTATAACTGTTAGAGGAAAGCACTGAAATGTCAATGTCTCATCCTTGATTTGAACCCGATCCTAGTCTGCTGAAGCTCGAACTAATATTTATATATATATATATATATATATATATATATATATATATATATATATATATATATGATGTGGCCGACAAATTTATGCAATCCGAAGTCAACTTAGTCAACGTACCATTAAAGCCAAAAAGGAGGTTCCTAACGAAAAATTAATCAATCATGAAGCAGAGCAAGGATTAAAACACCATGATTTAACAACAATCGATTAAATATTATACTTAGACATTATTATGATGATTTTTAAAGTTTCTGTAGGATTTTCTTCGTATATCGCGAGCTATTCCCTTGTTTATAAAACAATCCATTTCAGCATGGATATAGCGAGTGCGTGCGATAAGAGAATTATCAACCTTTATCGCCTCCTCTTAATATCGTCGTTTTTTTTTGGGGGGGGGGGGCGGAAATTCTCTTTTAGTGCATTTAAGCATAGTTTTAATAGCATCTTTTTTTATCAAAGGAAAAACATTGGGTTTACAGCTTCATATTGTTGGCGCTATCTTACGATTTTCGGAACCTAGCGATCTCTGGATTTCTAAATCATTTTAAAAACAGAAACTCGCAGCTTCTGAAAACTTAAAGCCCGGAGAAATGAATTAATGTCTCTGTACAGTCAGCGAATGTGGACCGGAGACATAAATTAATGTCCAATCGTATCGTAAAAGCGCGTGATAATGTTAGGTAAACGCACGCGAGATTTTTCTCGCAATAAAATCTTTTTTTGTAAGCGTTTATTTATACCTGATCCGAATAATTATGATAATCCGAATATTTATAATTCTCCATAAGATTATCATAAAACAAACATGAATATTTTGTACAATATTTCGGCAAACACTATTTTCCTTAAAAAATTGGGACGTTTCCTTGAAATATAATTTTGGAACTGCCGTAACATCTGTATAAAAATCTCTGGTTCTACACAATTAACGCAACAAACGAAAGTTAGATCTGCATAAAACGGCTGGTTCTCAAGGTGTTAAAATTCGTGATTAAAAAATAAAAAGCCTTATGGTGATTTTAAGAGGTTATGTGTTTTGTGTATACGATGTGTTTCATTTAACAGATCTAGTATTACTGAAGGTATTCATTATCATTCTCCAAGGAGCTAAAAAATGATTTAATAGTAATTTT
Source organism: Dolomedes plantarius (assembly GCA_907164885.2). Lineage (NCBI taxonomy): Eukaryota > Metazoa > Arthropoda > Arachnida > Araneae > Dolomedidae > Dolomedes > Dolomedes plantarius. Next base: position 156,292,499 of record OU015493.1, on the reverse strand, counting down.
TGTAATGTTTAAAATATATTGCGCAAGGATACACAGGTATAGTTTTAAAAATATTTAGAACACATGTCTATAAATTATTTGTTTCCTTAATCCGTCTATACTGTAACGGGAAACTTTTGTTGAAAGCATTATATGAGCTGTTTTTATATCTGAAAAATAATTACAATACTACCACACAATAATCACCCGAAAAATAACTTTTGTACTTTCGGGCAAATATATCCTCTTCCAAGCTCGATATTATAAGAAATTTTAAAAAAGGTTTTATAATGGGTTCTGTAATGAACCTCATATTTCTGTCTCATTTTTCTTTAAAAATGTGGCATTGCATATTCCTTCTGTTTTCATTATTAAATAATACATTTATTATACCTTAAATTGTTATTTCCTTCGTTGTTAATAACGGGACATTACTTTGTTCATTCAAAAATTGATCATTCTCTTGCCGAAGGGCTGCATTAATTATCATAATTACCACTCGCTGAATATGCTGTAATTACGATGGGGAGAAATCAGAATATCTCTTTCACTGAATTTCGAAATGCATCATTTCCTTTTCTTACATAAAGCGTTACAAATTATGGGTTGTTAAATTCATCAAAACAATGTCATTTTTGTATGGATATTTCGCAGTTTTCGAGATATTTTAAATGGGTCGATTGTTCTTGTTCATAAACTTGGAGGTCATGCTTTGAAAAAAAAAGTCGCTACTTGACAAAAATTAGAAATGATCTTCTTTTTAAATATTTTCAGCAGCTGTTAGAATTAAAAGTATAAATTTAAAGTATATATTCGATTGTTTTAAAGTATTTTCCTACTAAACACTTCTGTAGGCTATGATTTTATAGATATAAATTGTCTTCTATTAATTCACTTCCTTTATTCCGTAGTTGAAAACTATACATTTGCCTACTTTTTGGTGATATTCCATAGACTTGAATAGTTTTGTTGCTATTGTTGCTTTTGCCCCCTGGTCGGAAATATATTCCAGAACAAGTCCATATAACTTGCAGACTGAGAGGTGCGCCGGTTTATAATGTCACCACAAGGGTCGGAGCCCGACTTAGCCAGGTGCCACCTCAATTTTGACGGAGTGCCCCCAGGGGTGACATCTGGGGGATCGTACCTTTCCCCATCCACTGACCTCAAAGAAGGACTTTCCGGTGTCTACGGATTTAACGTGCCCATATCCGGTCTAGACACGAAGGTATTTAACGGCGCTCGTCGGGATTCGATCCGAGCATCTTCAGTACCGACAGACACGTTACCGCTGGGCTACCTCTGGCCTTTTGATTAGCTGTAAACTTCAGCACACATGGAATTTCCTTTTGTAGCATTATTCTATCTTTGAGAATTCATTTATATACAAGGCATGCCTGGCTTGTAAATCGCAGATGTTATAAAAGTTCGTACTTTCTTTTTTGCTTTTTTATACACATGGCTGTTTTACTTTTTCAAACGTGGCCTTCATTGATTCAAACAAAGCGTTACTAGGGGAGACTAGCCAAACACAGAAAAAAAACTCCTCCTGTGTCCAATGAATAATCCATGTTACACGATAAACACATTTGTATCACAAAACCACAAAAAAAGAAGAAAAAAACCGAACACCGGAAAGTGTTTTCAAGCGCGCTAAAAATCTCATGTTAGCAGGACAGCTGACAAACAGCAAAAGCGTTAACGTTTCCACCTACCTTCAGATATACAGAGAAAAAAAGTGTAGATTGAAAACGTAAAACTACGGAAAATCAAAGTATTGCTTGGTGATTGGAATATTTGAGCTATAAAGGGAACCATAAAATAAAATATAATTGAAACCAAAAGTTCGCAATGTTATTATCCTTAGTGCTGCAGTTAACTACGTAGTTTTTCGTTTTTAGTCCAATAAGTTTACATTAAGTATACTAAAATAATTTCAAATTTTTTTAGAGTACATCAGATGAACATTAATCACAGTTATAAAAATTCTAAGGCATAACGTATACATACTCTTAGATGCGCATTAAATGATGTTCGTACGTAAATTATCCAGCTTTATTTACTGTGTTTTGTTCTGTTGACCTCGTAGTATTAAGGAGTAACAGACATGCTTTATTATCCCATACAGTAACCTTTATTTTTTTAAAACATCTTGTTTTTAATACTAGTATCCAACATTATAATACTTTGCACCTTTCATATACACAGTCCAGTTACATTAATGTGACCACCTGTCAAAATCCAGAATAACCACCTTTCGCAGAGCGGACCGCTGCGAGACGTGCAGGAAGAGAGTCAATTAGGTTCCTGAAGGTGTTCACTGGGATGTTGAGCCATGCCGACTCTAGTGCCGTGGCCAGCTGCGCTAGGTTACACGGGTGAAGATCCATGGTGCGAAAAACTCGATCCATGGTGCGAACAACCCCATGGTGTAACTAACCTGCATAATTTCCATTTTTGACAGCATTATATTCTGCAATTTGTTAGATTTTGATGCTAACTGAATCTCCTGTTTGACATATTTCTTTATGTATAGGTATATTAAATACAATAATATAATATACAAATGTACACTAAGTATGTAATCATTCCAGAAGTTCTTTCTTTTGTTATTAAAAATTACTTAACGTCTTACGTAGAACAAGGTTACAAAGGTTAAAATGATATATTTTAATACTCAAACAACATAAAATATTTTCATCCATATAATTAACTCTTGCGTATTTTCTATCCAAGTTTATAGAGACAACAACGTTATATCCTGTTGATATATGAATAATATATTTCATATATTAGTTTCAGTGGAAAAGCATTTAAATTGATTTCACGGGGCTTTGCTTAAGTCTATATCAAGTCTGCGGACCAGTAAGCCAGAAATTGAACCCTGTGCGGACCACCCCCATACCCTAGCGACTTGAGGGGGGGGAACCTTCCGGGGGGTATGGGGGTATAAAATATCCCTCAGGCAAAAGGGATACAGGATTGACGTACTTACATTCTAACGTATCATATTCTAATAATAAAATAATTATGTTAAACTTTTAAGAAATTTTAATTCAACACCTGATGTCATCGTTTATATTCGGCCCATCTAGTTTAATGAACACTGCTTTCAAAATCCCCATTTATTTGGCAACTTTTTTATATGTTGTTGCCGGACCACTCCTGAGGCTCTCGCGGAAACAGTGGTCCGCGCACCACCTGTTGGGAACCACTGCTTTATAACAAACCGTTAAAAAAACTAGCAAGTAACATTCCAGTGACGAGGTTTTCAATGCATTTTTTATTCATACGTTTAATGTTAAATTTTGTTTAAGAGTGAAATGGGAATGTCGTGCCTGCCGCTCTTTACGACTGACAGGGACGACGTCGTGGGGGGTCCTATGAGGGGAAATTAACGGTTGTCAGTCTGCGTTGAGATGTTAGGGAGAAGAGTACGTGGGAGTGTGACACCGAAAACTCAGTAGGTTTTTGTTTGCTCCCAGTCAGGGCCAGATGACTGGGGAAATTTAGTTAATATATATATTTAGTAAATAAGTTTTGTAAAAAGTGGAGTATTATATTTGTGTGTGAATAAAATATTTTGGATATTCACTCGAGTGGTGCTAAATCTGTTACTGATAACGGCGTCGATCAGAGAGAGATAGAAGGGAGGACGACAGCGAATATGAGCTTCAACTTGACGAATATATTACACTAACTTCAGAGATGAATATAAATAGAAAACTCGCGCTTAAACTTTCCACAAGCTCTAGATTTCTTTCGTGTAAAACATCACATTGCATTTAAAAGTCTATTAAAACTTAAAACTTTATTTTTAACATGGATGATAGTTCATTTAATCGATAACTTACAAAAGGTATTAAAACTTGTCGCAACTTACCGATCACAATGGTTATTAAAACTTCCTTCACACAGTTCATTCTTTTGACTTCCTTGAGTATTTTTCCCTTATTGATATCAACTTCTGTGCACGAATGATATGAGAAGCTGCAGCCAAATTCACTTCGCATTTTCTCCCAGTTTTAAGAGCGTAATTCAAGTCCCTTGGAGTTAAGAAATTTTTTCTATTTAATTTCTGTTATAATTTACTCTGTATGAAATATAAAAAAGGAAAGTTTATTTCTCAGTAAACACATATTGCGTTAATTGAAGAAATATTTAAAATACTCTGATTTGCAAACTTTCTATATTCATAATCTCTCCTTATTTTACACATCTTTTATTTAAATTTTCATATTTTTCATAACTTTTAATTTTTTCTATAAATGAGTGTTTATTAAACATGTATAACTATCTTTAAAGTAAATTTTCAATTAAAGCATTTTTGCATGTCAAACAATGATCGAGTAGAAGTATTGGGTTTTAATACAACAGAACAAAAGAGAATTTGTACATTTTAGCCCGAAAGTGTGTTTTAAAGGCATACTCATAACTTTAAATATATAATATTAAAGCTCTGTTTGTTTGTCATTCAGTACAACAAAAATCGTCTATTGTAGAACTATATTTTTCAGATTAGGATACCAATATTTGAATAGTATCAGAATAAAGCATGTTTTGAGAAAATCGGGTCAGGGTTCATAAAATTACAGGCATTTTTAATGCTGTGTACTAACCCTATTGGATTCGCCAACCTCAATGTTAACCTATGGAAAAAATTTGTCAATGGATTGCCGACTTGGATTGAAAGATATTTTTTTAATGTAGACAAAGAAATTTTACACCTTGGGATATTTTTCATTTTTTTAAAAATGCAAATAATATTTTAAAATTTAAATGATTCGGGGGGGAAAAGTCTGGTATAGTGTTTTAAGTGCTCCTAAATTCCTTTGGTGGACGAAATTTATAAAATGAATCCTGTTGCAAGATGCAGAAAAGTTCAGGCTATCTGAAAATACCATTTTTATTTGAATATCAGCATTTATATAGCTATAAATAGTAGACAAATTTTCTCCATTTGTTAACGTTGAGGTGATCAAATCCAATAGGGTTCGTTCACAGAAACCTTAATGGAGTAGCTGAATTAAAACTTTAAAGAGGAATCACCCCACAAAATTGAGAAAAATATGAACGGTAGCTTATTGGAACAGGCATTTTCCTCATATTTCATAACGATCACTAAATATGGACTTAATATATGGCTTAGTTAAAAAAATTTCACCACTGCCATTTGTTGGCTTAAAGAGGAATCATTAATTTATAGGGAAAAATTTTCAGAAGAAAAAAAAATTGCGATAAGTCGGTAATTTGACTCCAAGCCATGGCAAAAAGAAAACAAAGAAAGAAATTCAGGATACATATAGAAACGGCAAAACAACCAAAAACCTGTCATCAGCAAAAGCATTCTTTGTTGAAACCAGAGAAGTTAATTCTGAAACCAAAGGGAAATGATCGATTCCAGTTCTTCAGTTATGAATGCAGTGAAATAGGTTATCAATTTATAAAAAAGTTAATTTAACTAAACAATTATAAAATTATATAGTTTGTGATGAAATGGCACAATATCGATTATTGTGTGGCGGAAATGACAGGAAAAGTGTTTTAGAAACATGGCGAATCAATCAAAAATGTTATTCAAAGCACTCCTTGTTGGGTTCAGACAAGATACCTCCCGATATAATAAGAAAAAATTAAACTGATTCTTATATAATAAATTATACGTATAGGCTGAAACATTAAATTAGTTCTTTATCTTAAAATTAATTAATATATATATATATATGTGTGTGTGTGGAGGCAATTGTCGGATAGACATTCGCCTTTATTAACCGCAGTTTTTGCTGACAATTTTATTATGGGAGCATCCTATAAGCGGATCAATCAAAAATGTTATTCAAAGCACTCCTTGTTGAGTTCAGACATGATACTTCCCGATGTGATAAGAAAAAATTAATACGGATTCTTATATAATAAATGATACGTATAGGCTGAAAAATTAAATTAGTTCTTTATCTCAAAACTGATATATATATATATATATACGGAGGCACTTGTCGGATAGACATTCGCCTTTATTCACCGCAGTTTTTGCTGGCCATTTTATTATGGCAGCATCATACAGGCGGATCAGCATTACTCCTTATGAAGGAAGGACACAAACGGAGGTATTTTAGTGGCTCGACGCCGGGATTCGATCCTCTCAGCACTCTCAGTACCGACAGCCAGCGCACTGTACCACAAGGCCGCCACAAACCCATTAAAGCTAATCTTGATTTTACTTTAAATAATATCACCTTTAATTCTTCTTAACCTTTGATGAGGGGAGACTTATCAGGATATTAAAATTCGTACCGAGAAGCAAATAGTTTGCAACAAAAAGTTAAAGAAGTTTCCCGATTCCACTTCCCTTTATAACTAAGTATACTACACATAAATTGATCTTTTCTTATGCATGTAGGTGTTACATTTAAAAGACAAACGACGTGAAATAAATTTCCTTTCTATATGTAATAGAAAACGACAACACATAATTCTTTAAAATTTGTAGCTTGAAATTTGCCTTCTAACACAGAAGGCTGACACTTTTTAAAGTATTTATGGTCGAGAAAGGCTTTAGGGAATAAGCGCTTACTGTCGAGAAGAATAAAGTATAGTATAGTATTTCTGAACGGCATGAAGCTCAAAAAAAGGTTGGTTATTTTCTGAAGAAGAAATTGAGAAGTGCATATCTTTGAACTTCATTGTAGTTTAAAAGATTAATATCAAACGTTGCGTCCAGAATTTTGGTTTAGGATCCGTTTATTTAAATGATGTTTATTTTACTGGTTACGTTACATCAAAATAAAATGTTGAAAGGCTTTGCTTTTTACTTAATTTTTTTTTATGAAATAAAATAACACTAAGATTTTTGAATTTTCCCCTTTTAATATAAAGCGACAACTAACAGTTCAACGACTTAAGGGCACAGAACCTTGAAGCTCGACGAAATGACTGTAAATATGGTTTAATACTAACCATTAAAAACTCAAATAATATTAGAAAAAGAAATTTGCTTACTTTATACACGTAAAGTGCATATCTTCAAATATGTCATTTATAAAAATGGAAATTATAAATCTATAAAAATTTTTCAAATTAGCAATTCAAAATTTAAAATTTAACTGCTGAGTTTGTGTGCAGCATTACTTTTAAACTATCAATACGAAACTGATAAAACTACACTCAAATGTATATTTCATGGTACTCCACATTTTATAACCAGAAAATGTGCAATTCTGGAATACTTTTTTATATGGAAAAATTATGCAAATAATTGTGAAAGTTTTCCAATTTTATGCTCAATTTTTAATTTAAATAATATTTATTAGAATTTATTTGGTTTTACATTACAGGTAAATATATTACAGGCGTATTCTGACCATTAGTTACTTTCTGTAAGCATATATCTCAATTTTACACTCACAGCAATTTATGATTTTCAATCACCAGTTAATCGTATAAAATTCTAAACTGCTAATTTGAAAATTGTTTATAGATTTATAATTTCCATTTTTATATGTGGCATATTTAAAGATATGTACTTTATATGTATAAAAACGAAAATTTCTTTTTCTAATATTATTTAAGTTTTTGTGGTTAGAATTAGACCATATTTATAGTCACTTCGTCGAGCTCCAAGGTCCTGTGCCCCCGTGTACATTTGATGCCCAAATAAGTATTAGAGGAATTAGAAAGTAAGATTTAAGATTTGATGTAAAATTGTAAATCGGGCCTGGCCAAAAATCGGTATTAGTAGCAGTACAGGTACATTTATATTTAACACGCGGACATGTACTCTGAGGATTTCTTAGCAATAACTTATGTATATACACACACAGACACATATATACATTGATGGGGACCTACGTTGCTGATTGTCATACAGCAGGGGTTCCCAAACTTATTTGGTCTACCGCCCCCTTTTCAGAGAAAACATTACTCACCTCCCCCCTCGAAATTTACCTTCCTATGCGAGTAAACAGACATACAATGACAAATTTTCGGCCTTTTATGTATATATCTTTCTACCTATATAGAACATAGTAAAGAAATATGTTGTTGTAAATAAGATACCTTGAAGCTTAAAATTATAAAATTATTTATTAAAATCAACCATAGTTACATTCGAATTACACACGGAAATTAAGAAAACGAAGGATAATAATCGTTTCGTAAATATTACTAATAATAGTAACACTAATGAGAAGGATGAACTTGGTGCACAGCAATCAATTTATTTATATTCGTCTCTGTTTTAGTCAGCAACATGCTTAAATGACCGCGATTAGTAATTTGCAGTCGGTTACTGTTTTTAGTTAACAGATTTGTGAGCGCACTGCACCCACGTTCCACTAAATATGATGAAGGAAATGTTATTAAAAATTTTTGTACCACAGCCCATAATTCAGGGTAAAGTGTCGGTATCTCTTTTTACAGCCAGAACTGTTGACAGCTGTGTTTAAATTTAAATTTTAATTCTTCATTTATTGTTACTTCTATTAGTCCTTATAATTTTACAGCTTCTTCTGAGTTTGATCCTGAAAGAGGGTCCAATCGGGAACATACCCAATCGGGTATGTTCATTTTAAGAATGTTTTCAAACCGTTGGTTGAATGCAGAATGGAGAGCCTCCAAATGCTGACAATGCACAAACATGTCTTCATCATGTTTTTATACTGTTAATAAATGGAAAAATTGGCTGAATTCCCGTCTTCCTAATTTTTTTTCATTTTTTCTTCTTTTTTTTGTTATAGAAGTTTTGCCACAAACGCGGAAACCACAGTTTTTGTTTCTAGTAAATTCAGCTCACCGCCTTGGAGTTTTTGATTTGCGTCATTGAATCTATGAAACAAGTCTGTCAAATAGGCTATGTCACTTTTGGAATCGATTAAACTGATTGAAATAGTTTCGTCAACAAAGAATCTCTAGTTGGGCTAACAATCAAATTCATTGGTGAAAATCTTCGCTCGCATGCACTTGAAGATACTGGAATAGTTGACATTATAACTTTTAAAAGTAATAGCTTTTCTGATACCATTTTTTTCTTATAAATACACTGCTGGTCATTAAATTTGCAACACCATGAGGGAGAGATGATGTGAAATTCGCATGAAAGGAAGAAGGTACTAGGATATGCAAATGATTAACATTTAAATGCAATCGAATGACGCAGGAGGGAGAAATGACATCTCACACTATGTATAAAAGGAAAGTTATGCAGCGGAATCTCATTCGGAAATCGCATTTAAATATTGGTTGTTTGTGAGAAGATCGTGTTATGCCTCGTATAAGAAGGAGAAACGGCTACCAGCACGCGTCAGAATTCGATAGCGGGCAGGATCGTAGCCTATCGAGAGTGCAGTTTATCGTTTCGCGATATTGCTACTCACATTGGTCGGAATCCAACGACTGCCATGCGAATATGGAATTGATGGGTTCAGGAGTGTCATACCGAACGCTATGCATGATCTCAACGGCATCCCGCCACTAACGCCCGAGAGGACAGACATGTTGTCAGGTCAGCATTGTAGGACCGTACAGCCAAATCACAGACCTTGAGTCAGGAAATGGAATTGTTTGCATCACAAGTATCCCTACAGACAGTGCGACGACGTCTAGAGCTGCACGGATTGTCCGCACGGTGACCATTATTGCTGCTTCTCTTGACACTGCAGCATCGAAACGCGCGGAACAGTGGTGCACCCAACGACAAAAGTGGATACAGGAGTGGCACCAAGTCGTCTATTCAGACGAGTCCCGGTTCTGCGTGCTGCATCATGATGGACGTATCAGTGTCTGGAGGCACCGAGGAGAACGCACATGACCTGCTTGCATTCGATATCGTCATACGAGCCCTGTACCTGGCGTGATGGTTAGGGCAGCCATTGGGTACACGACATGAACACCTCTTGTTCGCGTCGTCAGTAATCTGAACAGCCAGAGTTACATTTCTCAGATCTTAATGCCGGTGGCTGTGCTCTATCTTCGAGGCCTCGGAAACGTCATCTTTCAACAAGATAACGCTTGACTGCATGTTGCCCGTCGTGACCTGACCTACTTCGACACAGAGGGTGTTCGACCGTTGCCCAGGCCAGCACGTTCTCCAGAGCTCTCACCCATTGAAAACACCTAGTCATGGGTTTCTGAGAGACTGGGCGACTGGGCCGCCACCGCTATTTAACCACTAAGATTGATGAAGTGTGGCATAGACTTGAAGCAGCATAGAATGACTTGCCTGTATCTGTCATCCAAGCCCAGTTCGACTCGATGCCCAACTGCGTTAGAGCCGTTTTAGCTGCCAGAGGCGGCAGCTGTGTGTGCTTATTTCTAACCCTGTATACCCCCAAATTGCCTGTTTTCTTCCTACTATGACTACTATGCTGTATAAGCACAATAAGTAAAGTTTTGTTATTTGCTTTTCTTCCTGGTGTTGTAATTTTAATGGCCAGCAGTGTAATCACAAAATCAACGCATATTTTCTCTCATTCAATTTAAATTTAGTAGACAGTTATCGCATTTCGTTTTCACCAAATGTTATTTTCTATGCAATATCATTAGGCCATAATCTCATATCAAGTATTTTAGACTCTCGTACTAATTCAGAACTTTCACTATCAAGCAATTGATGGGAGAGTCATTTTTATAATCTCTTTCACGAAGTTCAACTCCATGAAAACTTCTAATTTTGACAGCTCTAACAGAATATCTGTAGTATGATACAGGAGTGTCGTCTTTCTTCAAAAATCTGTATTACAATTTTTATTTTTTCATTCACCTTATACAAGTCAAGATCTTATGTCTTGTAAACCCAAGCGTAATTCATTCAATTTTTGAAGCGCATCACATATTAGTCCTGAATGTAGGATAAATTATGTTGTTGCAATTTCTTTTCTAATCCTTCATATGTACATCTTTCTTTAACATCGCTAGTGAAATCAGTGTTCGCATATTGAATATGTTTCACCAAAGCCTCATAGTTACTCCAAACTGCAGAAGCTGTTCAAAAACTTGATGCAACCCATCGCGTGCTTAAAATTCGACTAGTTGAGTTTAATACAGCTAACTCGCACACTCTTTTAGTTATCTAGTATTTTCCCCAGATACTTTGTACAGTACAAACTTATCAGTAAATGATTTGAATCAGTATCGGAAACAGATCTGACAGTATCATGAACTGATAGTTCGAGTCTGTGATTAGCGCAGTGCCAAACTATCAAAGATGAAAATCGATCTCTCATTCATTCCTTCCTCGGATACTCCTTCTTAACCATTAGAACTGCTGCACTATCACATGTAATACTTACTAACTTATCATATAAGAAATTTTATGGCATTCCTGGGGTCTCAATAGATTCAAAAAGGGAGTTATAAATTCCTTATCCTGTTACACTTTCAAGTTCAACTAAGTCAAGATACAAGTTTAATGCAATTTACCAAGATTTGATTTCTCAACAAGTAGTCACTTGAGGGGTAGAAAGCAACGATATTGAGGGTCAACGGGATCCTAGCCCCATCGTCTGGAGCCGATGGCTAGGATTGTCGCCAACCATCCCTTACTCGTCGCTAAATATCAACACTTTCCACAATGAAAAGCTGTCAGTGATGGAACATGTACTCTATTTGTCGAGCATCAATGTTTAATACAACAGCACGGAGAGAATGGAAGTACAGATGGTACAAAATACAGAATGAGGGGTAATTCCTAAGGGGCTCAGTAGATCAAAAATGGAAAATTAAATCACTGGATACGTAACAAGTATCACAATACATGATTGTTTCCCGTCTAGGTCTTTCCCGTACAACTCTGTGTCCAGTTTTTTCGGAATATTTTAGAATTGTCTCGTCTTCTTTCTTTATGCATTCACCGCCCCCAATTTTTCTTCACCACCCCACAATTGTCTCCCGAGGCTACTATTGCCCCCCTGGGTCGTTCCTCCGTCCCCGGGGGGCGCTATCACCCACTTTGTGAAAAAAACAGTTTTCTTTAAAAACCGGAGAAATGCAGGATGGGGTGTCATTTAAAGATAACAGGTCTTTTATATGTTTCTGCAAGTATTCTTTCATTGGATTTTGTTTTAAAATGCGAATGTGGGAAAGCAAACGACGATTTCTCGTAACTTCCCATTTTAACTGCACTTTCCATCCAATACGCTTTGCAAAAGCTGACAAACAAAATCATTATCTCAGTAAAAGTTAGAGTTTTGGTAGGGGGGAGGTCTAATAGGGGTATCTGTAAATTACCCATCATGTGCGGCTCAAACTCTATGTAGAAGCTTTACGCGGGAAAAATCCAACCAAGTAGTTTTAGTTGTGAAACATAATTTATACACGCATTCTCTGTTAAAGCAGTAAATATTTAAGAATGACCATGCTGCCACCATATCCAAAAAGAAAATTTTATTAATAGCCTAAAATAAACAGATTACCGAAAGCACTATTCAGCAGATACTGTGTTTTCCTAGTGTTTGGTTAACACTAAACATTTCTTAGCATTGTTAATCATCAACAGTATTTCCCATTGTTACAACAGAACTGTTACTCAACAGATGTTTTTCTAACGCCACCATTTTAAACCGAACGCTCATTTGTGACGGTTTAAGCGTCAAAAACCTGGTTGAATTTTCTGCTGTTTTATACGACAGTGCTTTCTATTTTTACTATATTTTTGGCATTTATTTTGATTTATCCTCAGTTGTTCACAAATACATCATTCGCCATGCTATTTCTTATGATGGCTGTGTTCTTGTATGCTATGTGGGACGCATATTGGTTTTTGATTGCAGGAATTGCAATCTTCCGTCTGTACACTTTTATTGGAGAAAAGAAAAGGAAAGTGAATATTTTAAAGGAGGCTCGCAGGATCTTGCTGATGATGAGTCCGATCTTTGTTACGAAACTGCCACACAAAGTTCTAACGACGAATATTTCATGGCCAGACCTCCGAAACCTCCACGAAAACCTCCAAAAAAGCCTCTTAAACTTCCTAAGGTTGGGTACAAGCTCATGAACAGGTTCTTAACCGACTGTCTTGACTATATCCAGACCGAAGATGGTGCAGGGACCTCGGATCCTTGTAACAATCTCCAAACCGAGGAAAAGGAAATGAAATTTGAAAAAGAACTAAGATTTCAACTTCGGTTTAAGAGACGAATCAAGCGTCTCATTTTCGGATGTATTTCGTCTGAAATTAAGGACTAACAAAACTTACGTAAATGACAAAATTTCTGAAGACATTTATTGAAAAAAAACGAAATTTTGAAACAGCATTTTTTTAACAAGTGTAATAAATCACTGTCCGTTTACAAAACTTTGCATCTCAGTACAATTTCTGGTTTATGATGTTTTTTCTTATTCCCTTTGGTCAGTTTTATTATCCAGCAATTCGAAATCATCAATTTCACATGTATGTCACTGACTATCTATTTCTCCGTCACCATTCTGAAGCCATCCTCTTCTACACAAGAGTCGTCAACATCAGGCTCAAATCTTTCTCTCCAATGCAGCTGACAACACCAGGCTGAAGCCATCCTCTTCTCCACAAGAGCCGTCAACATCAGGCTCAAATCTTTTCTCCACTGCAGCCGACAACACCAGGCTGAAGCTATCCTCTTCTCCTCAAGAGCCGTCACCATCAGGCTTAAATCTTTCTCTCCACCGCAGCCGACAACACCAGGCTGAAATCATCCTCTTCTCTACAAGAGCCAATAACATCAGGTTCATTTGCTTCTCCTCTTCATCAAAGCCGTCAACATCAGGATCATACATGCTTGCCTCTCCCAGAGCCAAGGGACAACATCGTGCTCTAAACTATAACCACCTTAACATCGTGCCTCTCCACACCATCAAAAAGGCGAGAAACACGCCAGCACACCACCATCGTGCTGCGCGGATGGTCTCGCTGTAAAGGGGAGTGTTCAATAGCCTGCCTCCAAGTGGTGCTCCCCGGACAACGTTCCTTCCTGAAAAAAGAAACGGCTAAAAGGCGGAAGTGATATTTCATAGGCACGTCAAATTGAAAAGGAACTTAATTTGTTGAACTGAGTGAAACTTTTCACAAAGGACTACCTCGATGAATTATCGATGATCGCTTGAAAACCAGTTTCTTTTCACGAAAGACTCCTTGAAAATACTTCTCTAAATCATTCTTTTATTTTCATTGTGCATTTGACAAACATTGTGTGTACTGTGTATTCTTATCAGAAATTGCCAAAATAAAAGTTTTTGTACGTTTGTAATAGGTTTCTGAAGTGAATGAATTTTTGTTTTGCTGCAGAAAGTTTTGACCCACATCTTAATAACAATAACGAATTTAATGTAAAAGTAAACTTAATAGGTAACATAAAAGCGTATGAAAGTATGAGATTTTTTAGCTTGCATTTGCTTTACTGAATGTAAAATTGATGTGAGACTAAGAAATTGTTGTGCCGCGTCGACTCCCCGTCACAGAAAGTATATTGGGGACTTTAAAGCAGAACAGGATCTTTTTCGTACTTGAAAAGACAGGAAATGGAAGGAATACATGAATTATTAGAATCTAAACCAAAAATTGGGAGTGAAATAAATTTTTTTGTTTCCAATTTTATAATGTTGAATTTTAGGTGGTTTTGAAACTATAAAACCTTTCTATTTTTATTTTTTTTAATCACTACCGACTTTGCTGACCACTTCTTGTGTTCAGCTGGACCAACGGTTAAGAACCAATGTTCTAAGAGAAAGGAAAAGAACTGGAGACATCATACAAGGGATTACTGCCAAGCTGAGACTACCTTTTATTTCCAGATATTTATTATACCATGATAAATTTCAAAATGTATAATTTCAAAATGTTTCAAGCTTCATATACATTAGGAAAAAAAGTAGATTTTCAAAAGAAATAATATTAAATAAATACATATGCGCTTGCAATTCTTTCCTTTTCCAAAAGCTTTCAATGCTAAAGTGTGCAGGGCTCGTTGGTCGATAGGGCTAAATTCGAAAATCTCGCGTTTGCTAATTATCTTAAGGTGGCCATACACTTGCAGTAAATCCCCAAGGAAAAAGTCTGCAGGATTTCCTTGAGAATTTCCTCAACAGAACCCATGGGTACATACGTTCAATACACGTGCACACACGTGAAATGTTTTCCAATCGAAATTTCGGAGACTGTACAGTCCGCCATCGGTCTCAAGGCTTCCCCAACACACGACGGGGAAATCCTCAAAGTTTGGACTGTGCAGTCAAAACCGCAAGGATTTCCTCTACGTGTGTTAGGGTACTTTAAAAGCTATGAAAGAATCCAATGACAAAAATTTTGTTTTTTGGCTGGCTATTATATTCCCTTAGCTCAGTCTTTATTTTCCGCCTTGCATTCTACGGTCTTTGGTTCAAGCATTGTTTCATTGGCCGAAATTATGGTATTGATTTTTGAAACCAGCCCTCGGGATCCGATCATTTCAATTATCCCATTTTACACTCTGCGTTTTGCTCATTTCCTATTGAACCATGTGACTAGTGTCCGATTCTGTTTGTGTTCTTTACACGTTTTACCTTAAGATTCTTTATTATTATTATTATTATTGACACAGCTTATTTTTAATTATTTGAACTTCTATTTATTATTTTTAAAAATAGTTATTACTTTATTTTGTCTTTTACCCACGAAGTCTCGAATCGACTTCTTTTTCGACCCTCTTAAATTTCCTTTCTCTGTTATTTCTTTCTGATGATCGTTTTGAGATAACCATGCTTTCTAGAGTCAGAGTAAAGGCCTGTTCACACAGAAGTCCGTTAACGTAAGCGTAAAAGGTCAGAGTGTTCACGGATGATGATGCGTGAATCAACGGATGATGCCATAGCGTTCAGCTATGACATACAGCAACCCAAGAACATTAAATAATTTTAACCCGGGCCCACGCGATAGTAGCTTTCTACGCTAATCACCATATTATGTAGACGGTTTTGATATCCATTAGTAAATATTTTATGTTTAGATCTTTAATTATATTCATAGACTATAATATATTTTCGTTTAATATGTCTGTCGAAAAGTGTGTTCCAGTTTATTCCTCCTTTTAAATCCTTTGAAGTATACTCCATATCGATTCTCACAGGACACGAAAGTTTGAATAGCTTTATTAAAAGTTTTAAATATGCATGTATGTTAACTATAAAATAGTAGTTCCGATTCATTCGAAACAATCTCTATATTTCAAATCCTAAACTATTCCTTTAAAGACTTCAAACTCTTTATATTTTTCGATTTAAATAAGCTGATGGGTAGTTCATAAAAACTTGGTTCACATATACCACATAAGGGGCCAAATTACAATGAATATTAAGAGATTTTCTATAATGATTTTACAATATTACATAGTTTCATAAAAATTCTTGGAATCCCAGATAAATAGAAACTCAGTGTATCTTAATCACATTTTTTTTTTAGTGTTTAGGGTTTTGGTGCTAGTGTATTACTAAATTTCGAACTAACTATCCTTTTGACACACATGAACACACAGCTAAATCATTACTTTTGTTTTGCTAATTTAGTAAACTACAAGTTTTAAAAAACTTATTTTAAGCATTTTCATATCTATGATGCCCTGCATAAAGGACTTAAGTAAAAAAAGTGATTTTTGGATACTTGTTAGTATTGATAAAAAAATAAAAATCTTGACTGGAATGAAAATTTGATTATGAAACAAGAAATGTAATATTGTATACAAAATTTATGGACCTAAACCTTTTATACCAGTCAAAAAATACATATTTTTTATCAATATTGACAAGTATCTAAATATCACTGTTTTTGACTTTATAGCGGGCATTATAGATTAATAAACCGTGAAATAAAAATCATAACCTTTTAATAGACGAAATACCCCAAGGATCGTTTTAAAGCAGTTTTTATTCACAAAATTATGAAGAAATTTCAAAATAAGTAAGCATGCATACGTACGTATGCTGATATACGAACTTTGGCAGTACCACATTTGGTTCATTAAGATAATACATACATAATTATATAGAATTATTGAAGTAATCTCAGCCTTGTATTTAACATAATATGTAACAATTTGTCTAGGCTAATTTTTACAATTTCTAGCCTTGGAACCCAACTTGTGACTGTTTTCTTATGCCGCGTTTAAAATTTCATACGCTTGTAGATAATTTGCAGATCATATCTGCAGCTGAACTGTATTGTTTACATAAAAAATTGAGTACATAGCATTCAATACTCCTTGCTGTAAAATTACAAAGAAAAAAATCTTCCCAGTTATTTCTTCTGAAAATATGAAATTCATTTTTGTTGGAGAAAAACTTGCGTGAGATCTTGGAATTATATCGACTATTAATGGTCCATATAGAAACAATGCTTGTGAACAGGTATATAAAATTGTTTGATCTTTCTATATGCATATTAAAAGAAAGAAGAAATTGTGGAAAAAATGAATTGCATTTTTACTTTAAAATTTGTTTAAACTGTGGATTTAGAATTAACAAAAGTAGTATTAATTATACTTTGTGTTGCAATCTATCAAAATGAAGATTGTTTCCAATCCTAGTCCTTATGCCTTTAAAAGATTCTCTTCTTGTAACTCCCGGCGTTGACCATTCTTCTTTTACTGACGTGTTCTGCATCAAGTTATTAACGGTCTCGGACAAAAGTTCCTTCTGATCACTTGACAGCCTGTTTGAACCATCGCCGACAACGTCGTGTCGGAAATATTCCAAAGCCTGCAATTCCTCATCGCTTGAGCTTGAGTCTTCAGAGTTATTTTCCTCTTTTTCCTCTTTCTTTTTTCTCTGTTTTCCAAACAAATTCAGGTTAATGAAGTAAAAACTTGAATTTTCCAGAACCTTTTTAAACACCTCTTCGTTTTCTACAAAATATTCAAAATACCTCTCTCCTAAAAACTCCGCAATTTTCAGGACTTCTTCCGTCGTGTTGTTATGAAGTTTTTCGTAAGATACGAGTAACATATTGGGGTCAGTTCGGTGCTCATGGAATGTCAAAACATGCTGAAAATAATTTCCATATGCGACTTCCCCGCTGAGAAATGCTTTGAAATATTTGTCGAAATCTACGTGAATTCCTTTAAGACCCTTAAACGCGTGATAATTTGCAAGCAGTGTGTCCTCAGGGTTACGGTAAATGTATATGGTTTTTGAATTACCGTTCTTTTGAACCATATTGTAAGGAAAATGATGTTTGTAAATCCGCGGATCGCTTACGTCATCCATGTATTTTGCATCATTTTTCTCCAAACATGGCAGTGTTTTAGATTTATTCTCTGTGAAAGATTCAAAATACTTTCCCCTGTGAATAATCTGCAAGACAAAATATTGTAACCAAGAACTACCCGTTTTTGGATACGATGCAATTATTATGTCTCCATCCTTTGGTACATATGTCAGGGCGTCAGTGATATTTTTTATGTCGTTGATTTCAGCGGATGGAAAAGGTACTCCATCGACGAACTGAAATTGGTCTAAATATTTTTCTTCGACTTTTTCTTTTGACATATTTTCCTTCAGTATCAACGTACACCAGGATTGATCTGTAGAAAAAATTATATATTTATCAGTACACACCTTTGATATACATATGTTAAAAATTAGAATTAAAATATAGTCATAAATAGACAATCTTATAATATTTTTCAAAATACCACTTCCTCACGTCTACACAGGGCAGTTCATTTCGCAGAAAATTACAGGCCATGGAAGTTCATAGACTAGGGGTCAATTTCCAATCGCAGGGAGGGGGGGGGTCTACACCAAAATGCTATTTCAGGTTAAAAAAGCTACCTGTTCTAGGGTGTAATATTTCTAGGCAGTGAGTTTACCTGTTTTGGATATTGTAACGTCGTGGCTCTATCCCGGGAAGAGACCACCCAAGTTCTCTCTTTCGAGAGAGACCTGTTTCCGAGAAGGAAAGGGACCGCATTTAATTATCAGTAGATAATGTAAGCCTGTGGTGTTTTTTGTTTTTGATATATCTGGCTGAAATGGCTGACGCTCCGACTGCAGTGTGACGGAAGGCCACATGCCGTGCGTCCTGTCTTTCCGAGACGAAATTCACAATGAGGGAGACGAGATAGTGCCCAACCCCTAGCTCGGCCGAGAAACGCTCCGACTGGACGTCGCTGACCCCACCGAGTTAAGTCTCCCACCCCAGCAGGTGAAGTCGACCCCCGTAGGGACTGAAAGCATGCCGCCCCGTTGACCATTCGCCGCGAGTGGGAACCAGAGACCTCCCTTCAGAAGAGACCTGAGACCGGTTTTAAGGTTGCTGCATCGGGGAGGTCGATTCTCAAAAAAAGGGGTCGAGGTTAATCAATACCCCAGTACCATTTTCCGCGGAAAGTATTTATCGCTCTTTAGGCATTAAGAAAATTATGAAGGTTTTAATTATTTAGGCTTTAAGAAAACCATCGCATGTTTTGATTTCCATTTTCATGTAATCAACGTATTTTGGGACTTTTTACCCTGCATCGTATTACTTACTATTTCCCGAAGTAATGTAAGGGAGTTTCAGAAAATCTCAATTAAATTTAGAGTCATGTTTATAAATACTGGATAAAATACTGGAATAAATACTGGATCATACAAAAATTTATTATTATGATACAGATTTCAAGTACTTTGGTTTTGCAACTGATATTTTTTCTTTCGCCAAAGGAAACGCGATCTTTTTCGGTAATTTTGTTTTCATTTAAGGGGTCTCAGGAGTGCTGGTCCGCTTATATGGCATCCCCATAATAAAATATTTGAAAGTGGTGTATGTCCACTTTAAAAAAATGAGTTAACGGTGATTTTAGTAAGATATAGACACCTTTTTTTCGTACGATTTTTTTCATAAAGTAAACAAAAGAATTTTGGCTATAAAATGTTATCGCAAAAATTTTTTTTAAAGTGGAATAAGTCCATTCCTAATAATTATAATAAAAGCATCTTGCTTATTGCAATTATTATTGATTATCACGACTTCAGTGTACACTACGCTTTAGCATATATTACTGAGCTAGTGTCTTAAAAACAACATCGTTAACAAGATAACGGTATTATTCTTCTGATTAAGTGGTCAGAAGTAATTTCACTGATTTTGTTTGGCTTTCTTTCGCAATTCCTACTGTTTGGTTTGTGTTTCTTATACTAATAGATTGCAGCGTGAGTATTATTTAAATATTTTTATTAAAGCGGAAAATCAAAGTTTTAGATAAATAACATTTAATACAGTTGTTACAATGAGTTCACATACCTATAAAAAAGGCGATAATATGTCAATTTGGTCTGATAGTGATGTTGGTAAATAAGAGTTTACATTAAAATATCCATTTCACTGAAGCTAATGTATATAAAAATATGGACTTGAATTTCCACTTGTTTTTATTTTTTATAATATGTTATTTTTGAAAGTGGTATAAGTCCATTTGGAGTTAAAAAAATCGTTTATTTTTTAAATAATTTTAATAATTATTATTTCATAGTAAAATTTAAAAGGTGTATAGTGTTAAAAACATCACTCGAATTGATTAACGTTTGCCAATATTTTTAAATTCATTCAAATACAAACCTTTAAATATCTCGGTACGTGAAAAAATGGACTTATGCCACTTTCAAAAATAACAGCTCATATGTTAAAGCTATTTCAGTTTAGACGTATTTTTAATTTTCCAGATCAAATAGGTTCAACTGGCAAGGTCGGCCCTGCCCTTTAAAGTGTGCTACCCTAATGACCTCTTCTAATCAAAATTCACAATTAACTTTATCAACACTATAAAATTTTCCCATTTTCCGCAATTTGAATAAGGAAAATTTTCTTCAAACTTTAATTCCCCCCTCTTTGAAATATTTTCAGTTGGCCAGTTTAACTTTTAAACTGGCCAAAAATATGGCTAATAAAAACGGGAAAGATGTTTTCTTGGTTGCAAATTTATACCTTGGAAAATAGACTTCAGAAATGAGCATTTAAACATTTCAGGCTATACAGCACATCACGGCAGTTAATATTCCAAAAGGTATAATAGTTCCAATAGGTAATATAGTGTTTAAAATTTCCTTTCAATTGTAACTGCAGATGTGTATTTCTCCCCATCTGTTTCTTGTAAACACTGCGTTTTCTTTAGACTAAACCATTGTCAATCGGCAGAAAAACACCTGTTCGACTCTTCCTTGGGACAAATGCCGATATTTGGCGAAAAGTGGGTCATGTTTGGTGACAATCTCTTCCTCTGTCGTTGACCTTCGCTTTAACTTTCCATCCCTCATCAAAAAACAACTCCCCGAGTGACGAGTTTCTCAGGGATCTTCTCTTCAGAGGTGAGCAGTACTCAGACTGCAGGGAGCCTGACAAAACAAGACTTCCAACAGATGGTGTTGACCCTCGGACAGTCCCGCAGAGAGCAGTGCCGATAGTGTGCTGCGCAGAGACGATGTGAAAGCCAAGGGGCCCGAAAAGCTCTCGGAGTGTTGGGAATATAGATCCCTCGATTAGAGACTGAGACTGCCGAGAGCCTCTGTCGACGTGTTCAGTGAAAGTATTGGGACGGGACGGTCCCAATTGTTGACCAAGCGTTTGTTTTTTCGGCTGAAAAGCTGAATGAGTCCTAGTGGCTGTTAGAGAAATACCTCTCTGTCGAAAAACTGGGAAACTCTTCGTGAAAGATTGTTTTTGCTCCTGTGAATATCTCTCATATACAGACGAGGATAGTCTCTCTGCTTCTACATATGTATTTATACTAAATTTAATACAGGCTGTGTGTTTTAAAAAGAATTCTGTCTCTCGTGTGTTTGTTTCTACAACGAGACGTTACAGTATCCCCCTTTTGTATCTAAAAGACATTTTCTTTCCCTTCTTGTTATGCTTCTTCTTGCAATATGCTCTAAACAGCATTTCTCTCTTGCAGAGTACACAAGCTTACGACCACAATGGAGAGAAATATACAGGATCGTTAGTCAAACATATGACAAATATTTTTGGTGGAAAAAATGTATAATTTAAAAGACCTTTAAAAAATCATAATAAAAAAAGGATTAAATTAAAAAGAAATTAAAGGCTGTCATTCTGTCGGCAATAAAGGGAAAAAAAAGGGAATATGTGAAGGAAATTCTTGAAAGTACTGCTTCCATTCATTTCTGGAATTTTTCAGTTGGTAGAATGTCGGCCTTGAGATTAAAAAAAAGGAATCGAAATTCCGGTCCTGGCAGAGTGTCGTTATAGAGTTTTATTACAGTTTTTATGGAGCCCTATTAAAATCACTATGAGAAGTTCATTTATATCCCTTGTATAGTTCACTTTTAACATGTACTGGGATATTTCTGTATTTGTATTTTCAAGTTTATCCGGCACACCATTCTACTTTTATTTTCAAATGGGAGTTTTAATTCTATACCTACCCTAAAACAAACACAAAAAAATATACAGAACCTTAAACAATACAAAAGAAAATACAGAAAAACGATGCTAAGGACCGCAAAAACCTCTTAAGGGCCCTAGCCTCAGATCAAATTTCATATTTCAAAGAAGTAGCAAAGACGGCAAGAGAGTATCGGGGCAAGAGATTGGAGACCTGTCCATTTCTTTACGAAGGTCTCATAATTTACTATGGGTATATTACCTGTACATTGATGATCACAGATTAGTAAAATGCCCGCGGAGAAGTTTAAGGGGACTACATCTCTGTCGAGACATAAATATATTTGTTAAATCTTTGGATAACGATTGAGTTTCAATACTTACTCAAAAGAAAGGAGGGAAAAAAAAAGAAAAGAGATGTGTAAGGGGTCTAAGTCATTCTATTCGCTTTAGGTTCCTTTTATAGAATTTATACGGTTACTTAATGACGTGCTGAAAATAACTGTTTTGTTTGCCATACAAATGTTCCTAAAGCAAATGAAGAATCTGTGATAATGCAAATGTCATTGTCAGAAAATCAACACAAACTCTTCGAAATGCAGAGTAAATAAGCAAATTTAAGTTTGGTCCATTCTTCGTAATAAAGCTGTACGGGATAGGAAAAAAACCTATTCCCACAGATAGTCGTAACTAATTCTTTATAGCTAAAATAACCAAATATTTTAAAGTATTTCTTTTCATCAGTACTCAAAACATTGAAACAGACTGTAAACAATTCAAAGAGAAATAAAATCCCGCGGCAAAGCAAACGAGGTAGTAATACTAAAAAGGATTGTCAAACGTCAGACGAATTATACGATTTTCTAACCCTTTTGTTAAGTGTGGGGATAAGACGTGGTCACACACTTTTATAAATAAATTACACGCAGCCTCGGTGCATGCCCCTTTTCAGTGGAGGAGTTGAAGAAATAAAGAATTTCAAAAATTCGAGAAATATATTTATATTTTTATGTGTAATAAACGAGTCTGTTTTTCTACGCTAGTGTTGTGTAGTACACTACTGCGCAAACTGCGTCGCGAAGAAAATTGGCAGGGGAGCGGATATTTAAAATTATTTTATATCATCGAATTATTTAATTAAAAAGTATACTTTAGATTTTCTATAACATATTTAAAATATTTTTTATTTATATATTTTATACGATATGATATTGTTGTATAAAAATACCTATATGATATGATATTGTTATATAAGGTGCCAAACAGTCTTGCAATACTATATTTATATTGCTTGCATTCTCTTCTACCTATCCGTGGGAGAATGGCTTTTCAAAATTAGTTGTTATAAAAACTGTACAACGAGCAAGACAACCTGGAAGATGGTGCGAGAGTAGCAATCTAAAATATTTCAAAATAGTCCAGGCTCACCCTTTATTATTATTTTTTCTATTTTAGTTTTATTTAAATAAATTAAGTTTATAATTTTAAATTTTTAAATAAGAAGTTTATAATTTTGAAATCCCGCTCTTTTACATAAATGAAATAGAAATACATGCCCTCCAAAAGTTAAGGTACAACATGTTTTTCGAAGCTCACATTTAAAATAACTGCAGTAAAAATTAAATTCATAGTGTATATGAATGATAGTATCGAACTTGTATGCAAAAAAAACTTGGTAACCACTTTCATTTTAAATAATTGTCACTTATATAAGAGTAAAAGAAAACGCAATGTTGCCAACTTGGGTGTTTTCCCCCCTAAATTTGGGGGTAAGTTAGACGAAAAGGGGTGCTTTTAGGGGCCCCATTTTTTTAGGGGCATTTTGTGAGGGGAACATTTTTTAAAATTTTGTACAATCGAGACGCGTTTTTTTATTAGATTATAAGTTACATACATATGTCAAATGTAAATAAACCTCCATTTCATTATGTGTGTATTTTCTATTTATTTCAATTTATCCCTCAAACAGGATGCCTATTTGGAACCAGAATTTCTTTTACAGGGGGATTTCGAGATGGCGCTAGGCGGAGGTGCTTCGTAGAGGTTGGCAACACTGAGAAAACGTAGAAAAATCCAACTTTCCTGACTTTGTGTGTAAGTACTGTGCATGATTGTTTATCTTCAATTTTTGTTGACAATTTCGTTGACGGTACCCAGGAGAGTCTACCAATATCTCGGAGAAGTTGTTTACCCGATTTATTAAGGTGGAGGAAGATCGGATGGATGGGAATGGGATTGTCCCCAACTGATGCTGCTAGACGTCTCAATGTGTCTCTGGAGTGTGGTTCAACGCTAGTGGAATCAGTTTACATCAGAAGATTCTGTGTCTAGAAGACATATTTCAGGCCGACCACGAGTTATACTGTAACACCTGAGGGAGACCGCTTTCTAGCTCTTTCTCGCAATACTACAATATGCAATTAGATCAATAAAAGTTTCTCAAAAGTCACTCACCCACTGCAGGTTGATTCACTCAGCTATCCGAGCTCTGTATAGTAATAATCTAATATAGCAAAAATTCACTCAGAACGCGGTAATACTCACAAAGGAACAACAATCTTCACAAGCACGCTCTACGCAATTCGACACGGCGGCTCGACTATGACCTTATTTTGGCGTTAGGAGGAGGGGGGTTCTAGGCGTTTATAATTAAATAAAAACAACGAATGTGGACTGTATAATTTTACGAAGCGATGCCCATGTTAATCACAATGAATTAGCAAAGACGAGTAACGTTCACTTCCACTCCTAGTGATAGAAGACGGACACTCCTACACGGAAGTTATAACACTTTTACATGCGTTAGACTTAATGAATATAGGCGGCGCTGCATGTGCCGCAACAGCATTCCTCTTCTATGGATAGTGGAATTGATTGGTGCCCAGTAAAATACCGATATTCGCATTTAAAAATTTTTTAGGAGCAGGAAGAAAATTTGAAATACCGAAGGTAAATATTAATACCATTAACAGGTATAAAAGCAATTTAGATTTTCATGTTAAAACTTTTAATAGTTATTTTCGTTAATTTGTTTTATCCTGAATTGAACATTTTCATAATGTTGACAACAGGCATTTATTCAACCATATCACAAAAAATATTTTTTTTTTCTAAACTGTAAATTACTTTGTTTTTAACAACATATAAATTTACACATCTGAGTAAATTATATCAGGTAAACATTATACTAAATATAAATGTTAATTTGATAAACACTAATTAAATATTTCAAAAGCATAATTAATGCTTTAGTATTAGACAGACGAATAGTAAGTGAAAAGGTAAAATAAAAAGTTTTAGGATTATTCTAGAAAAATTTTTAGGAACATGATTATTGAAGCATTTGTTCTGTAACAAGAAAAAAAAATACCAAACAAACAAAATAGTGTAAATTTATTTTCGTTAACATAGAAACTGAAATTTAGCATAATCAAAATGGGAATAAAATAGTTTATACAAGTTTGAAGGTAAATAAGGGTCATACATACAAAGTGGGTCGTCCCTGGAGGTGTTGTCCCTGGAGGTGCAATGGCGGCTCCAAGCGAAGGACAGTAGGGTCTCCTGGAAATTGTAATTGTAAACATAATATGACCGGTTACAATGAACACTACAGTCACATTATAACAGGTAATACTCAAATTACAGACAATACGGCTTTGACTAATTTAATGAATTATGGTACGGGATTTCGCATAGGTTATAAAAAGAATGTATTCCAAATTTTCAAACGTAATCTTGATGAATTTATATATAAAACAGCTATAAAGCATAGTATACCTGTAAGTACATTCGAACAATGGAAATTTCCTTATTTAAGTGATTTTAAAATTGCTTATCTGAGAACTAAACCAAAAAATCTTCATGTAAATTTGAATACCTTAAAACAGTCTATAACTGCTTTACAAGATCAATTTGCTATAACATATGTTGATAAAGTTTCTGCTAACTATGCATTTATATGCAAAAACTTTTATTGTGACAAACTATTACAGTGCTATAATGATAATACTGTTTATAAAAAATTAGATTCTATGTCTTGTACTATACAAAATCGTATCAAAGCTTTATATCGCCGTGCAGGTTATGATATTAAAAATCTAAAGTTTCCCTATTTAGTCTTAATACCTAAATTTCATAAATCACCTGTTAAATTTAGAACTGTAACTGTGGGCTGCAATACGTACTTAACGCTTGCTAATAATAAACTTTTAAATATTCTTAAAATAGTTTATAAAAAAATAAGTAAAGAAGTTGGCTATTTCATAAATAATAGCTTAGAAATAGTTAAACAGATAAAAGGTAAAGGTGATATAACCAAAGTTAAAAGCTACGATTTTACGGATCTTTTCAACTCTATCGACCTAAAAGATCTCTATAGTATTATACTAGGATTATACGATCAATATGATTTAGAGACATATATAACTGAAAATAAATATCGAGCGTTATTAGATCTTGTACTTAATTAAACAGTTTTATATAATGGTAGAAACTTCTATAAGTAAATACATGGAATACCAATGGGTGGAGGATGCTCATCTGCTTTAGCAGATATATACCTTCACTTTTACGAAAGAGGAGTAATGATTCTAAATGAACTTATGTTTTTCCGATATGTAGATGATATACTCATATGTTTTAATGAAAACTTAAATGCAATAGATATTAATTTTTACCCTAAAAATCTTAAATTGGCGGAGACTGATAAAGATAACGATGGAAATTTGGTATTTTTAGACTTGAGTTTAAATGTTAATCAAAATCTAATATCATACAGTCTATATGATAAACGCGAGTTTTACAACTTTAAAACTGTTAGGATTATGAATTGGAATAAAGCTCTACATTTAAATATTAAACGCAATATAGTTTCTAACCAGTTAATACGTTGTCAACGTTTACATTGAAACAAAAAAACTATGGACGTCAGTATAATTAAATTCATAACTATAGCTATCAACCAGGGTTTTCCTGTCAATTTCCTCGTATCAATTCTAACCCAGTTTTTTAATTTAGACAATAAAGATTGTGAGAATCGCTTTAAAATAAGTTGGCAGCGCCAAAAATTTCCCTAATACGGCGATATTTATCCCTACTATGTCTATAAAAGTGAGTGTGCATGAGTTTCGTGTCTCATTGCTTGGTGTGGAGCTAAGTATTTTTGTATCTTAATGTGTATAGTGTATATGTTAGTGAGTAATTATTTAGTTAATTAGTATTATTGTATTTCTGTATCTTAGTATTAAGATTTTTTTCTTTTTCTTTTTTTCTTTATTAAAAAGTTAAAACGCTATTCATCTTGTAATTATGTTTTAGTTGACTATATTAGTAAAGACATCTGGTTTAACTTATCCATTTCATCTAAAATTTTTTTCCTCTTCACAATTGTTTATTACTGTCTTGGTGTTATAGCCGACCTCCGGGAGTATTGTCAGGCTTAAAACATGTTTAACCGCGGTTGGGGGGTCACAACCCTCCCCAGTCATCAACTATACCACCTCCAATTCCGTTTTTTGCTTATTTTTATATGTCTATCTTATTTAAGGTTATAGGAGTATTAAATGGTTGCATCTGCCCTTTTAGTCATCTTAATTTTAAATATCTATATATCGTAAATATTTTTGTGAGCAGCTTAGCGCCTAAAATTTATTTACTCATTTTTGTTTCCTATTAAGTAATTTACATTTATATATATATATATATATAGTATATATGTATATATATATATGTATATATATTTTATATATATATATATATATATATATATATATATATATATATATATATATATTATATATATATCTATATCTATATATATATATATATATATATATATATATATATATATATATATATATATATATATATATATATATATATATATATATATAGGGTGTAACGAAACTTTTGGGCAAAACATTAAGGGGTGATAGTACACATCAAGACAAACAATATTTTATTGGAAACTTAGGGTCCCAAACGTCTTCCAAAGGAGATAGACGCCATTAAAGTTTAGGGTCCGAAATTTCAAATGATCATAAAAAACGGGAAAATTTGTCGATTCGTTTGCTGTTTTCGCTTAAATTATTCTTTATGTCAAGATTTTCTGGAAAATAAATTTTAAAGATAAAGTTAAAAAAATGTCGATAGAGGGAACTTTAGACTTTGGAGTAACATACAACTATTTTTTACTGTTAGTTTTTGTATCAGATTAAATGCTTTCAAAAGCTTAGACTTAAACTTAAATTTTGAGCTCAAAATCTGACTCGTTGGGGGTGGTTATGTTGCGAAAACTTAACAGTGTTCAGGAGGTGAAATTTGAAGCCCCCTCCTCCCCTGTACGCAGTTCAGTTATTCACGATTTTGGATGCTCGGTCGTAGACAAGGCAGCAACTATTACCCAATAAACGTAAAATAAACGAGAGAGGGATGACAAAAAATAAAAAAAAAGTTATTCATAACAGACATAAGCAATTTCTCCTCGCAAAATACCCGATTATGCAAATCACCCGATTTGCATGCAAAGTGTAGTACACAAGGATTTAACTGTATGGTTCTAACTGTATGTAAGGATGTAAAGTGCTGTAAAAGCTTTGGTTGTCTGCATTCATCGTGTTTTCGTTTTTGACGGCTGTAAGGATGACCAGCTACACTAGTCAAGAAATGGCCGATATTCATTTCATTTACGGCGTTGCAGATGGGAATGCCCTGGAGGCCCGGCGATTGTACGGGGAACGATTTCCTTCAAGACGCTTGCCAAACCGAAAAACTTTCGAACGCTTGCATCGGCGTCTCAGAGAAACCGGCTCGTTTTTCAGTGGGATGCACGACACTGGGCGTACCAGAAGTTCCAAGACACCGGAACTTGAAGAGCATGTGTTGCGTGAATTCGAGGAGCAATCGGAGACGAGCACGCGGACTGTAGCCAATGCCGCAAATGTGAGCCACATGGCGGTTTGGCGGGTATTGAGTGCAGAATGCCTTCGACCCTATCATGCGCAGCGTGTGCACGCCTTGAAGGCAACCGATCATCAGCCACGCGTCGATTTTTCACGATGGTTCCTCCAACGATTTGCTGTGCAACCAGACTTTGCCGCACACGTGCTGTTCACCGATGAATGCAGTTTCAGTCGGGAAGGCATTTTCAATGCGCACAATGCACACAACTGGGCGTACACTAACCCACACGCTACCCGCCCTCATTCATATCAACGCCGTTTCAGCGTCAATGTGTGGGCCGGAATTTTCCATGATCATTTGATCGGGACATATCTTCTGCCAAGGCGCCTGGACGGCGGAACGTATCTGGTATTCCTACAAGAGGTGCTTCCAGTTCTGCTGCAAAGTGTTCCAGCCAACATAAAGGCTCGTATGTGGTTCCAACATGATGGAGCGCCTGCACATTTCAGCGCAAATGTGAGAAGTGCATTGGATACAGCATATCCAGGGCGATGGATTGGACGGGGTGGTCCGGTAAATTGACCGACACGCTCGCCTGACCTCTCCTGTCTAGACTTCTTCCTCTATGGTCATATGAAGAGACTTGTTTACGCAATCCCTGTCGACTCCAACGAGGAACTGGTTGCGAGAATTGCCGTCGTAGCAGGCGATATCCGGGAGATGCCTGGGGTAATTGCTAATGTTCGAAAGTCCCTCCGCCGGTGGTGTGAGGCCTGCATCCTTGCTGGTGGGCGCTCCTTCGAGCAGTTTTTGTGATTCCACAAGAAAATCATGCGTGTACCATTTTCTACGTGTCATCATTCATTCAACCTTCATTCATGCGCACGACGTGTGTACATCAAATTGTTTTTTTTTTATTTCGAGAGGAGAAATTGCTCATGTCTACTAGTTTTATGAATACATTTTTTAATTTTGTCATCCCTCTCTAGTTTATTTTACGTCTAGGAGGTAGTAGTTGCTGCCTGGTCTACGACACAAAGTCCTACGACACCAAGATCGGGAATAACTGAACTCTGTTCAGGAGGGAGGGAGTTTCAAATTTCAACTCCTGAACACAATTCCGTTTGCGCTACTTAACCACCCCGAACGAATCAGATTTTGAGCTCAAAATTTAAGTTTAAGGCTAAGCTTTTGAAAGCATTTAATGTGATAAAAAAATAAC
Organism: Dolomedes plantarius; assembly: GCA_907164885.2. Lineage (NCBI taxonomy): Eukaryota > Metazoa > Arthropoda > Arachnida > Araneae > Dolomedidae > Dolomedes > Dolomedes plantarius. The sequence goes on along the minus strand of OU015493.1, from coordinate 156,262,080 downwards.
GGTGAAAAATAGTTCTTCGTTACTCCAAAGTCTAAAGCGCCCTCTATCGACATTTTTTTTACTTTATCTTTAAATTTATTTTTCAAGAAAAAACTGACAAAAAGAATAATTTTAGCTAAAACTGCTAACGAATTGACCCATTTTTCCGTTTTTTATAATCATTTGAAATTTCGGACCCTAAACTTTAATGGCGTCTATCTCCTTTGGAAGACGTTTGGGACCCTAAGTTTCTTATATAATATTGTTTGTCTTGATGTGTACTATCACCCCTTAAAGTTTTGCCCAAGAGTTTCGTTACACCCTGTATATATATATATGTCGCCCAGTGGCTAAGTGGATAAGGCATCAGCCTGCCACGCCGGGGGTGCGGGTTCGATTCCCGCATAAGACTTGGCTGTATTCTGGGGAACCGGTCAGTCTTCCGCCTGCAATTGGAGCCCCGTCTAGAAAGGGGAGCTGCAACCCATCGTCCATCGCCGGTGTAATCGTTTGTCAATAAAATTCTTCTGTGATTGTGTCATTTGTCTGTTTCTATGTCTTGTATTCATATGTACACCGGACTGGGGTGTAATGTCGTCATCCCCCAGGGACATTAGCAAATATATATATATATATATATATATATATATATATATATATATATATATATATATATATATATATATATATATATATGTGTGTGTGCGAAGTGGAGATGTCGGACGCGCCGACTTCAACCAACGATAGCGCCCTCTGTGGCGAAGCGAGGAGTGAGCCAGAAGACGGGATGATGCTGAACGAGAAACGACTGAGCAAGAGACGCGACCTCTATGACGAACTCTCCCCCTTTAAATTTCAAACTGTAAATGCTGCCCCACTGTAAATAATGCCCCTAGACTAGATTTAGAGATAATTAAACTTTTCATATCGAGCCCGTGTTCGTGTCTCTGTGCCCACATGGGCGCTCGTCCGGTCATTCCCGAGTAATTTCGATTTGGATTTGGAGCTTCAACATCTAGTGAAAATGGATGCCCTGTGGTTCCTGCTATCTTGATGCTGTTTGGATACCTCTACATGTGATGCATGACAAAAGTTCTGTTCTCCTGATTCATTCTGTGAGTACTTTCGTTTTCGTTGATTCATTTTTCAAAGTACTTACAAACTGTCTAAAATCACTTTCGGTTTAATGTATATATATATTTCAACGCACTCGATGAAAGAATTTAGTCTGATTTTAACCGATTAACAGCTATTTGCACCTATTTTGATGAATAACACATTCGCTTTGATGGTTTTGAAGAATTTTGATGGTTTAGAATATTTAAAAGTTTGTGTTATTTTGAAGAATTTTGATGTTTTAAGAAGATTTAAAAGTTTGTTATTTTCGAAGATTTAAAAGTTTGTGTTATTTTGAGAAATTTTCATGCTTCTACTGATTATAATATTTGTGCTATTTAAAAGAATTTTTTGTGTTATTTTGAAGAACTTGTATTATATTGAACTATAAAATTCTATTGTTTTGAATATTTTCGCATGATAGTATTGGTGTGGTTAAACTTAAAATCATGAAAACCTTGCAAGAAATTCCACATATTCGTGACGCATTGAAAAAAGGTTCCACTAATAGCGTCAAAATTTTACATAAATTAATTTTTGGATCTGATGATGGTCGGCTGAACCGTAAACATTTACGTGAATTTTCTGGTTTTGATCTTTTAACTTTTGATGTTGAGAAAAAGAAAAAATCACTTTCTCATGATTTTAACTTGCAAGAATTAACGTCTGTCTGCAACTTATTGTCCTTAAATTTTTCTGCTGATATTAAGCAATGTGTCGATACAATTTTAAATGCATTATGTGACTTTTCACTGCTGGAAACGATCACTTCAGAATCTGAGTCAGATTCCAATGAAGACAAAACACACGTCGGTGAAAAATCGTTTTCGCCCAAAAACGCTGATTCACCAGCTCGATTGAATTTTGACCCTGACCAACGCGGAAGTAAACAGAATTTATTGCTTAGTACGATAGATTCCTTTCGTTCGCCCTTTTCGTTGAAAGACCTGGTAGAATTAATTAGGCCGTTTACTGGAAAGGACGACACGCCTATTGAAAGCTTTGTTTTCGAAGTAGAGGAATTTTTTTCACTGTATGAGATTAATAATCCTGTCCATCAACTCATCTTTGCGAAAAAATGTCTTTCGGGTTCCACGTTAAATTTAATAAGATCTCTTCGTGGTATTAACTCGTGGAATGAGTTGAAACAAATTCTCTTAGATGAATTCTCCGATACGATTAATAGCATTCAAATACACCAAGCTTTGCAACAGCGCAAATTGAAACCACATGAGACACTGTCAGAATATTTGGTCGACCTGAGACAAATCGGTGCTAGAGGTAACGTTGATGAAAGCTCTGTAATTGAATATTTTATAAGTGGAATTCCTGATACTTCCCCTAATAAGATCCTTCTTTATGATTGTAAAACCATTAGTGCATTAAAAGATAAATTGAAAACCTATGAAAAATTGTTCAACTTAACTAAACAAAAGTCTGGTAATTACAAAAAGCCATTTGGGAAATTTGATGATAAAACTAGTGCTAAAAAAGACAATTTCTTTCGTGGAAACACTCCTATGGTTACATGCTACTCTTGCGGCATGCAAGGGCACAAAAGTTCTGAATGTCACAATCGAGACCGCGGTAAAAGGTCTTATGGCTGCCAAAATTTCGGACACATCCATTCAGAATGTCCCAAAACTGCAAATTCTTTGGAAACTACTCCACCTAATGACGCCTTACATGTACCTACACCAATTAATTATATGTCTTATCCAATATCGATAAACAGTGTTGATCTTCATGAGCTTCACGATTCAGGTAGCGAGGCTACAATGATTACTGACCAAACCCACCAACTGGAAAATTTGCAGAGTCAGTTGAAAGACTTTCAGCGAGAAGTGGAAGAATCTCGGTTAGTGAAGGATGAACTGAATGCTCAAGCCAAAGAAGCTGAAAAGAAACAAAAAGCTTTGGAATCTCAATTGATTCAGTTACAAGAAGATTTAGCAATGTCTGAAAAGCAACAAAGAAACTTAAGTGAGGATTTAGACGCTACGAGGAATAAACTTCTTGATTCTATGGATTCAACAGCTACACAACAAGCTTTGCGAACTAAATTGGAGGAAGAACTCAATATTCTAAAGAGGAACTTGGAAGATGAAACTGCTACACACCAAAACAAGATTCGTGATTTAAAGCAGAAACATACAATTGCCATTCAAAAATTAAAGGAACAGTTACATTCAGTGCTAAAATTTAAAATTGCTCTAGAGAAGTCTAAACGCAAGCTTGAAAGTGAACGTGAAAATTTACATGAGCACGTAGATGAAGCACTAGAAGCAAGAAAAAACTTGGAGAAAAAGTTAGCTATTGCCAATGTCCAGGTTGCAGAATATAAAAAGAAAGCTGAAGAGGAAGCATATACTTTTGCTTTGTTAGAACAAAAAAATAAGACGATGTCGAAAGTTATTGGTATACTGCACCACAAATTAGATTATATGCAAATTGTTGACGTAAAACTGGATAAATCAAAGAAAAAATTCAAATCAGAGGTTGAAGAACTTGAAAAGACTAAGAAACATTTCGAAGCTGAATTATATGAATTAGTTAATTGTCAAAGGACTTCAGAATTGGAGAAACCTAAATGTATTCTTGAAGGCAAGTTTGAAGATCAAAAACACCAAATTGAAGAACTTGATGATTAATTACAGTTAACTGATGCTACCAAATATAATCCCTTCGAACTTTTAATTGGCATAAAAATGAAAAACAAAGAAGACCTTAAAATTAAACTAATATTAAATGAAGAATATCTTGATTCGCTGATTAATGATAGAAACGACCTACGTATGGACGCTAAGAAAAACATTGAGAAATTACAAGCGAGTAACAAGAAAAACTTTGATAAACATCGAAAATCGCCATCGATTTCTAACATTGGTGATCTTGTAGCCATTCAACGGACACAATATGGCACTGGACAAAAACTGCGACCCAGATTTTTTGGTCCCTATATAATTCAAAAAGTTCTTCCGAATGGCAGATACCAAGTTGAAAAAGTCGGGTCACATGATGGACCAAACCTAACGTCTACGGCCAGTGATTACATGAAAAAAATGGTCGAATTAGTACCTTCATTATATTATTTGAACATTACTTTTTGTGTTTGTGATGTACTTTTTATATTTACTCCATATATTATTCAAGAACAATCTTCATTCCTTTCAAATTTCATTTCTGAACTGAATCTCTAAGACACTCTGAACTGTTCGATTGGACGACATCTTATTTTTTCAATCGTGATGTTAGAAAATGATGTTTCTTAATTGTGATGTTAACAAATGATGCTAAACTTGTGATGTTTGATGAAAACGTGACGTCGACACGCTGCTAATATGATGTTACCTGCACGTGACTTGGATGTCGACTTTGATGTGGTGCCAACTCCATCTCGTCGTTACACCTGTGATGAAAAATTTCTTTCGATGCCAACTGATGCAAATGAGACCGTCCAAACGACTTTGTCGGTGTGTTTGTGGAGAGGATTTTCGGAGAACATTTCTTCTGCTTTCGTTTCTCTCTCTTTCTTTTTTTTATTTTGCAGTTACTGCCTGTCCTGTAGTCCCCAAACCTGCTGTCCCGGAGGTCCGGTCCCGCCAGGATGAGCCGAGTGCAAAGTGGAGATGTCGGACGCGCCGACTTCAACCTACGATAGCGCCCTCTGTGGCGAAGCGAGGAGTGACCAGAAGACGCGATGATGCTGAACGAGAAACGACTGAGCAAGTGACGTGACCGCTATGACGAACTCTCCCCCTTTAAATTTCAAACTGTAAATGCTGCCCCACTATGAATAATGCCCCTAGACTAGATTTAGAGATAATTAAGCGTTTCATATCGAGCCCGTGTTCGTGTCTCTGTGCCCCCCCCCACACACACATATATATATATATATAACCCTAAGAGCCGACGTTGCCCCCCCCCCAAAAAAAAAAACTCTGGACTGGAGCCGCCTCTGGTTGTCTAAATTGTGATGGCACCAAGGGGGCTATGTTGGCTCACCTGAATGGTGCTTCCATATACAAAGAAGCCATCAAATCTTCACGGTATATGCCTTCATTAACAAGCACCCCCTCATTGCCAAACAGTAGAGAAATTACGTAGTAAACGTATAATTGATTGCCACTCATTCCTCTAATATAAAATACTAATTACATGTTCTCAAAAATTCATGTTGATCTTAAACAGATTTAAAACTAAGATTAAAATCTTAGGTATATTTCCCTAAGGTGTCTTGTTAGCCGCATTATCACAAAGATTGACCTCGTTACTCCATAAACCAAACAACTTACAACATCAAAATTGCCATCTCAAGTCCATTTTCCTACCCATATTCAAATGACCTAAGTCGTTTCTATGGTACTTGATAGTATGTTTAAAGAATCAAACAAATCTGTTCTCCCCAACTGTTTTCGTCAGAAACAAAATAACACTTAGAACAAAAAACTGATTATGTTTGCATAAAATAATATATTGTACAGTAAGACCTCGGTTATCCGGCCTCCATTTATCCGGATCTCCGGATAATCCAGATCAGATTTGTAGACATTATTTTTATTTAATGTTCACATTAGATAACACAGGGCTATAAAAAATATTTTTTTTTGGTGCCTAGTATTTTAGAACTGATTTTATCTATATTTGCGGCCCTGAATCTAAATATGAAATCAGTTTTTCTCTCTCAGCTCTACTTTTTTTAGATACAGTAAAACCTCGCTTATCTGGACTAACTGGGACCATAGGCAAACCAGACAATCAAAAATCTGGGTAATATGTGTAATAAACAATACAAAATCTTTAACTAAGAAGACTTACTTTGTTTTGTAACAAAATTACATGGTATTGTTTACAAAACATTAAAAAATAAAATATTTTCACATCATTTCTTAACAAAGAATTGGTAAGTCTAGTGAAGTTTTCTTAAACTCAACAAAAAGCATTTTATTACTGTACAATCTATGCAGGAACTCTACATTGAATCAAACTAAAAATCGAATATTTGGCGTATTTGTATTGACGTTCTTGCTATCATAGTGAAAATTATTATCTAATGTGAACATTAAATAAAAATATCTACAAATCTGAGCCTGATTATCTGGAGATCCGGATCACCAGGAGCTGGATAAAAGGGGTTTTACTGTACATCCACTTATCTATCAATATTTTTTTCTATTCAATACATTCAAGTATAGGTAATTTGTCCTCCTAGGAAACTGGACTCCTGGAAAAAATTGGTTTTCCTGTATGTTTTCCAGATGATTGGCGCCTATTTATTGGCAGCTCAAAGTGAAGTTTGAAATGTGTCCTTCTACACAATGTGAACGAATATGGTTCAATACCAATTGCTCACTCAACGAAAATGAAAGAATAATATGACACCATAGATTTGGTCACGGAGAAAATAAAGTATCATGAACATCAATGGGTGATTTGTATGGATTTAAAAATGGTAAATTTTCTCCTTGGACAGCAAAGTGGCTACATCAAATATCTTATATCGTGTGCCTCTGGGATAGCAGAAACAAAACACACCACAGGGTTAGAAATGAGTGGCCTAAGAAAGAAAACATGGACTTTGAGGAAAAGAATGTCATTAACGACCCGTTAGTTGGACGAAAGAAAAATCTCTTTCCTCCACTGCATATCAAGCTGGGCCTAAGGAAGCAGTTTGTAAAGGCTCTTGATAAGAACGGATCATGGTTTGCATATAAAAAGTAAAAAATGCCTAAATTGAGTACGGAAAAAATTAAGGCAGGAATATTTGACGGCCCACAAATAAGACAACTCATTAATGATCCTGCCTTCGTAAATTCCATGAATGAGGCTCAGCAAAAAGCCGGGACTCCATTTGTTGCAGTTGTCAGAAATTTTCTCGGCAAATGCAAAGCTGAAAACTATGTTGAATTGGCAACGAGATGCTAAACAGTTTCAGATCCCTTGGATGTAACATGAGCATTAAGGTGCACTATTTACACAGTCACTTAGACCATTTTCCTGAAAATTTTGGAGACACCAGTGAGGAAAAAGGTGATAGATTACGCTAGGATATTAAAACTATAGAGGACCGCTACCAAGAACGATGGGATACGCACATAATGGCAGATTACTGCTGGAGTTTAAAAAGGGACTGTTCCAAAATGCATTCAAGAATGTCACGAAAAAGAAGTTTCCGAAGTGTACAGTGACTAGTTGGTTTCATCGATGACTTTTTCCCCCTTTCTTGCTCTTTGTAGTTATATAAATACTACTGCAATATTCTCAATGATTTTTATGTTCTTTTAACATTTTAAAAAAATATAAAAATAATAAAAATTCCGCGTTTAGTTTTTAATTTGATCCATGGATGTAACTTAAAATAGTGTAACGTATATTTCACTAAAATGTTATATAGTAGAAATTTGAGCTCCTAGGTAAAAACTAACTCCATATTCAAATTCAAGGCATCAAATTCATATGACATAAGCTCCAAATACCCCGGCACCAAAACCACTGTTGTCCTGTGTAATAATTTTTAACTATGATAACAAGAACGTAACTACAAGTACGCCAAATATTCGCTTTTTAGTTTGATTCACCGTACAATTCCTGCATAGATTGTGCCATAAATTATGGTAATAAAATACTTTTGGTTGAGTTTAAGAAAGCTTTACTAGACTTACCAATTCTTTTTAAAGAAGTGATGTGAAAAGTTATTTTTATATTTTTTAATGTCTTGTAAACAATACAATGTAATTTTGTTACAAAACATAGTTTTTTTATCGTAATAAACAGTAAAAAACTAGTCTGCTTAGTGAAGGATATTTTTTTGCCTTATTACCCATATTACTCGGATTATCCGGATTGTCTATGGTCCCAGTTAGTCCGAATAAACGAGGTTTTACTGTACTTGAAAAAATTAAGAACTATAAATCAGTCCAAATTTATCGCACAATAAATCTTCTAAACGATAAACAGTTCGTGTATGCTATGAAATCGGCTGAACTGATATTTCAGCTTCCTTGGAAATAAGCTGATAAAAATCTGAAGATTACAGTCATAATGGCAACCGAAATCGAAACTGTTTCTTCAGAACAGAGATCAGATGATATATGAAAGAGGACTCTAAAGCAAACTTGCCCAATGATTTTCTTTATTGAAAAACGTTATCCATTTATTTATCACAGTCTTAAAATTCCTTTTTAATAATAATTAATTAAATAATTTCCTATTTAACTTTCCTTGCAACATTTTTATTCTTTTGCAGTAAAAAAAAATTTACTTGTGTTCTGAATTAGTAGTTAAAGATTTATTAGCATCAGAAGGCCGGTGTCTAACCTTAAAAAAGCGTTCTCTGTGATTGAGAATTAAAGACATAATTGTAATCAATTGGTTACAAGCATATACAAATTTTGTCGTTTACACGATGATTAAAACAATTCCATTAAATATTTTACATCTTATTCACATGCGACAGAGGTTGGCTGGTCAGTTTTAATATCTGTAAAGAGTGTCAAACAAGTATACCTATTGCAAAACAAAGGAAGAGCATACAAGCGAAAAAAGATTGTAGCAGTTTAAATTATAAAATTAAGGGAATAAGGGACCTTCAATCTCGTTTTTCTTTAATTTTCAATATTTTACTCTATTTACCACATGAGTATAATTAATATGCTTTTCTACTACATTGAAGACACTTGTAATTCACAAATAAGTATTTTGTGGACGAATAAGACCTGTTTATCAAAATATTTTTCAAAAATGCTAGCAGTTTTCAAATGCTCCAAGTGCATTCATTTTCTTCCGATTTCTTCCAAATGTCTCAGGATGGTTAGTGGAAGTGTTTGTCACAAAACTGCACATCATTCTTTGAAGTCACATATATTTTTCAAATTTATAGACCATGAAATAAAGCAAAAACAAAAAAATAACAGGCAGAATAAAAAAAATAATTATTTAAGACTTTAGAATCATACAAAAAAAAACCCAACGAAATGCACAATTATATTTATATTCATACGGTAAACTTATAATAAAAAATTTAAGGTTTTTAAATTCATATGGAATGCGCAGGAATCATTTTGAAAAAAGTTAGCATTTTTGAATTTTTTTTTGAAAAACAGAAATTATTTAAAAAAATTCCTTATCTTGAATTTTAAGGGTTTTCAATGTAGTAAAAAATGAAATAAATTATTCTCATTTTGTATATAGAATTAAAAACTGAAATTTAAAAATTCAAGTTTGAAAGTCCCTTCTCCCCTTAAATGAATAACATAGAGCATGAAAGAGTAACACGCAGAACATAGTAAATAGATCGTGATTCGAGGGATATGATCCTCAGGAGGCAATTTGGTCATCCCTATCACAGGGACAGCCTACTAGGAAGAGCCGAATATTCATGCTGGCCGCTACTCCTGTCTTGAAAGTTAAGAAAATATGATTCAAGAATTTTGTTAATTCTGTATTTTGTTAACTGACCACAGTGAAAAATTTCGGATGTCTACTGACTGAATATAAGAAGAGAATGTCTTATATTGGAAAAATAAATGTGAAAATTTTGGATGTATGAAAAGTTCAACTATGAAATACAGTCGTTATATTTTGTGCGATTTTGGTATTTTTTGGCAGAAAATTGTCGAATGTTTCTTGACCGGGCAAAAAATTTGGAAATGAGCATTTTCCTTTACAAAAAGTAATTTAACTCTCCTTCAAGAACAATTGCACACCACTTTGCTTATAAAGCAGTAAAACAAAAACGGCACAAAATTTAAACTCACCGAATATTTTCGCTTATAATTCCACAGAGAAAGCTAGAAGTTTTCCACGGTTGTTTCGAATCGCTGTTGGATTGATTTGAACGGTATTTTATAAGGATTTAGAAGAAAATTTGATTTCACCAATTCGACTTATCAAACAGATGATAAATTTACATTTCAAAGGTTGAGTATACGGACGAAGATTTAAGTGTCGTGAATTGAATTTAACCATTGAAAATGATTCATGACAAGTGATAACAAATGAATAACACTTCACATTTATCAAACTTTTATAAACTGATAACAAAAATCTGTTATTACCATAGCTGAAATGTATAATTTAAAAACATTAATGGCATAATTATAACTTTCACAGTCATTTACATATGAGGGAATTTTTTCCATCAAAACAATGAAATATTAAAACTTCGAGACATCTTGAAACAAAATAGCCCATTCATGTATGTGAGTTATTTTTTAAAGTATCCCATGAAAACCGCAATAGTAATATCATTTCAATTTTGTCTTGATTCATTGATAACAAAAAGTTTAATGCATATGAAAGTAAACATCTATAGTTTTAAAAAATTAACTTTTTGAAGTACGAGAGCCAGTAAAAAAGTTAGTTTCATTTGTTGCAAAAAGCAAATCCGGGTTGAAATTATCGAACAAAATTTTACTAACATAAAAGTATAAGGATTCGTAAGTCATGCCGTCCTTATCGCTAGATAATACGGTGAATTTTCCTGCTGACAAAAAGTCGTCGCGACAGTGCTCCTACAAGTCCACTTCAGGACCGACGGGACCGTCACACCAAAGCAACATTTTATTCTTTAACTTAAAATATTATCCTGTTATATTTATATTTGTCGTTGGGTTAAACAATAATACGCAATATATAAGTGCACTGTATATAAATACCCTATATACAACACATTACAACAACGCTGCTTAATACTGTACATATCACTATTTACACTTTACACAACACCATTTACATAAATACAACACAATTCCATTTTATACTTCACAATTAAATTCTATTCCAATTTGTTAATTATAATTTCAAAAATAATTGTATAATATCAATTTAAATTATCAATATACACTCATGGACAAAAAAATTAGCACACCAAGAAGGAGTCGTCAAAATGAAACGAATTTTACATACGTAATGACTACTTTGATATAAGTAAATGATGAGAAAATCAAAGAAAAAGGATAATTTATTTCAGAGAAAAAGGCAAAAGAACGGAGGAGTTAATACTCCGTTGGACCCCCTCTAGCGCGAATGCACGATGCGATACGATCGGGCATTGAGTCATACAAGTTCTGTATGATGTCTTGAGACATTTCGTTCCATATTTGCTGTAACCTTGCCTCTAGTTCGTTCAAACTCGTGGGATGCCCAACTCGTCGTCCCAAATGATCCGAGATATGCTCGATTGGAGACAAATCTGGGGATCGAGCAGGCCAAGGAAGGGTAGTAACAGTGCGGAGACAGTCTTGTGACACCCTTGCCGTATGAGGACGAGCATTGTCTTGTTGAAAATTGGCTCCTGGGAGCCGTTGCATGAGTGGCAACACAAGTGGTTGCAGGATTTCATGAACATACCGCTGGGCTGTCATGGTACCACGGAACAATACTAGGGGTGACCGTGTATTGTAGGCAATGGCACCCCATACCATCACACCAGCTGTGGGAGCGATGTGTCGCTGTACAGCAAAGGCAGGATTGAAGCGTTCATCACGGGCTCTCCACACACTAACACGATTGTCATTACTGCCGAGATTGAATCTGGATTCGTCGCTAAAGACGACCTGGTTCCATTCCGCTGCAGTCCAATTTCCTCGTGCGCGGCAAAACTCCAAACGGAGGCGTCGATGGGTGGGCGTTAAGGGCAGCACACGTAATGGGCGCCGCGATACCAACTGTCCTTAAGCCAGGCGCCTTCGTATGGTTCGAGAAGACACAGAGGCCCCTAGTGAAGGTGCTACCTGTGCCTGGATGGCGGCCGATGAAGCAGTTGGCTGTACGCGTGCATTTCTTACGATGTGGCGGTCTTCTCTACGACTGGTCTGTCGAGGGCGTCCTGAGCCTGGTCTTCGTGTACATGACATCTCTCGGGACCACTGGTCCCAACACCTCCTCACAACACAATCAGAGCGGCCTAATTGACGAGCTACTCGCCTAGCTGACCACCCAGCTTCCACCATCCCGACGATTCTCCCCCTCTAAAACTGCGACAATTGCTTATATTGTCTTCGAACACGGCGTAATGGCATGTCTATCTCAGCTCTTCATTTGTAAATGATTCAGCACACTCAAACAAGCTTTGGTTACCTGTTTTATACTCCACAGAGTACGATGTTCAACGCCCTCTACCGGCTATACGTAATGCGCAATCACGCTGCATTTCTAATCATTTGCGTATCTCCCCGACATGTACCATCATTGCAAGTTTCGTTACAATCCCGCAATTATTTCTTGGTGCGCTAATTTTTTTGTCCATGAGTGTGTATATATATATATATATATATATATATATATATATATATATATATATACAGGGTGTCTCAAGAGACCTTGACACATTTTAAAAATTCACACAAAATAGTGCACAACGTAGGAATAAGTTATTCACATATGTGTTACCTCATCTATTACAGTTTTTTTTAGTATAATCAATAAATTTCAGTAAGTGCAACTTTTGTGACACGGAGAACAATAATTGGTAATCAATCTCAACAAATGTGAGTTCCAAAATGTATTCCGTAACACACGAAATTGCATCAATTATCCCTCTCTTGAGTGTTTCAACACTACTACCGATTATCAAGGACACTTCCCGTTTCCAGAAACTATTTAAAATATGCTAAGATGTCGTTATGACTTGGCGGATCTTTTCGAAATTTCTTTGCATTTGCGTAACAAATTCCGTTTTGCAATACCAATCAACACATATTCCTTTCCCTGATGGAGTAGCCATTTTACAACATCCGCTTGCATGGAACAACTAGCTCCACCTGTTCAATCTTTTTGACACAGAAAATACTCTAATTTATAAGGTAACTCACCTCTGAATTTCCAGTTCTTGCCTTTTATACTTCTTTTTGTATAAATTTTTAAAATGTGGCAAAGTTTTATGAGACACCCTGTATATATATACTAGCCGGGCTTCGCCCGTCTAGCCGGTCGGTTTAGGGATCCGTTGCCTTCAGCAATCATTGTCAGAGTATGGAAACACTGAAAAACATCTATTAAAATTATTTAAATTTTGTGGTTACGCATCCCATGTCCTGCAAACAGTCGCAAGCAGAAGAAAAATTCTCCCCCCCCCCCCGGCGAGCCGGCGTTGCCCGGGATTTTAAGAATGTTTGTTTGTTAACCAAAATGAATTTAAAAACTAAACACAGTATAAATTACATAGTAAAAAATGTGAAAGAAAGACCCTAAAATAAAACTGAGATTAAAATCAAAAGTGTAAAATTACAGAAAATGAAACAGTATAAATATAAACTAAACACAGAACTATATCAGTACTATAAATGAAAGACCCTGAAATAAAACTCAGATTAAAATCGAGAGAGCAAAATTACAGAAAATGAAATAAAAAGTATGTTTTAAAATTATAGAAATACCAAAAACAAAATAAATTACTGAAAAAGTTTGCCTTAAACCTGGGATTAAAATCAAAAGTGCAAAATTAAAGAAAAGGAAACACAGTATAAATAAAATCTAAACACAGCTTAAATAACCTAGAATAAATAACAGTATAAATGAAATATATATATACATTTATAATAAACCACTAAAAGCTGAAAAGGAAAAATATCAAATTGTGTTTTGGAATGAACTTCTAAAATGAAAATGGCTACAAAAAACGTTTCTTTACAATCTGAGACCGGTAATTCGTCAAAATCTCAACGGTAATTCTTCGAAATGTCTTAAAATGTAAATTTTTTAGTATAAAATCTGACTTGAAAGATTATTATTTTCATTTATTATTCGAGTTTAATATATAACTTGACACTGTTTCATTGTATTTATTTTTCTATCGTTTTTGCTTCTCGCTGTTCAGTAAGTCCAACATGGCTGGCTTGAGAGTTGTGAGGCTCTTACATTTCTGGATTCACCCTTGGTAGACGGCTGGGGGCTCTTCCATTTCTGGATTCACCCTTCAAAAATTATTGGGCTTTTCATTAATTAAAACTTAATGGTAATAAAATTTAAAATTCGAGCTTCGAGGTGCACGTACTCATCGTCTGCACTACTTGTGTGCGAAGTTCATGGTTGTAAGTGCGATGGATTCGTCTGGAGACTACACACACACACAAACACTTCCTTTTATTAATATAGATATATAACAGTTCCGTAACTGACTGACTGACAGATAACGTACAGACCAAACCGCTGGATCTAAAGGGCTGAAATTTTACATGGCAATTCTTCTTATAGTGTAGGGGTGCACAAATAAAGATATTTGAAAAAATTTTCTTCGATTTTTTAAATTAAATTTTCAAGCTGTTTTCGTAGCATTTTTTAAAGTTTGCATTTAAAATAATAATTTGAGGGTTATAAAATTTATATCACGTGAAAGATCATAAAAATTAATTTAAAATGAAACCTTTTTCGAATCTTTACCTCCCTTTTCTGATTTTTCGCGAATTTTTAAAGATTAATTTTTAGAATTTAATTTATTAAATGCTGATAACGTGATTTCTTTTCTTTTTGTGATACTTTAAATTAATTTTGCGTCACGTGCATGACAACGAAATAAATTGACAAAAGAAATATTAGAATACGGTAAAAGATAAAATTCAACCACTAGACTAATTGAGATGGAAGTTTTTTAAGAATTTAATTCAAATTAGTATGTTTTATGGATATATTAAACATACAAATTAATTGCATACATTGGCCATTGTATTTAATTTGAATATTTTCTTCTACATTATTTTTTCTATAAAAATATCCGTCACGATTTTTTATAAATATTTATTTGGCATTAATTGCATACGGTGACTGTTGTATTTATTATAAATATATATATTTTTGCATTAATTGTATACAATTACCGTTGTATTTAATTTGAATGTACTCCGTAGCGAATATATATATATATATATATATATATATATGCTCATAATTTAAGATTATTGTATGAGTATATCCTGTACGTCAGTATTTGTTAATTTATTTTCCCTTTCAATCCTTATTGCTTATGGTAGTATATGCGGTTTTCAAAACAGACCTGAATCGCAGATTTTTTTTTACCTGCATTGATGTGCCAAGAAATTCAGCTACCGATGTCACGTAAAAAATCTTGTTTTCAAGGATTTACATAATATTCCCCCCCCCCCCCCCCCATTTTCTTTTGTTCAAGAACGTTGGTCTTACTTGGGGATCAACTAGCCTCAATAAAGGGTGTTTTTATTTTCCTTAGATAACAGCAATGCTATAAAAATCAATTTAAGGAATTCAGTTATATGTGTGAAAGTATCCCGGGAATTTTTAAAAATTGCATTGTGTTAAAACCCTGCATACGAGAATATACCCGAGAAATCTAATATAAGCATTCCATCAAGTTTGCACTCGTATAAAACTGATTGCAAACTCAGATTACTGTTTTAAAACATGAAAAACAGAAAAGATTTTCTGTATTCAATTCCCTATCACTCTTCAACATTATTTTACGGAGCTATTTCTATTATAAAAAATTTAATTTCATCATGCATCATTAATTTAATTAATTCAATAATCTAGTTATTTTTTTTCTCACTCGTAACCTGCTTGCATTAGTTTCATAAATTTCTGCTTAGCAATATTCAAATTGACAAAATTCAGATTATCTCTTATATACTTCTAAGATCTTTACTTCAGTGTCATCGTCAGACTTTTATATAATGTCCCTCACTTTCTTATGTCTACGGCATTAATTAAATTCCATTTTGTTGTCCTGTTACATAGAAAGCATAAATTTTAATGATTTCAATTATAGCATTATTTTCAAGCCATCTCAAGCCTCTTCTTATTCCGTAACGGCTCTTCTATTAAGCAATTATTAAAAAAGGAATCTCTGTTTTAAGATTTCATTATTATATATATTTTAAATATTACGTGCATTCTATGGTAAATACTTTAAACCTTTCAGGGGCAACAATCTCCACCGTTTGCGTGGTGCAGATTATTTTTAACCTAAAGAATCTTGAAAACTTTTCCAATTGAAGGTTACAAAATGTTTTTACTTCTTTAGACTGATAGCAGATTGCAGAACTAACCATTTTTTTGCTCATTTAGCTGGAATGTATTGAATGCAATTGAAAAAAAGACTAGATTTAGGCGTTTTCTCTGTGCAAATGGCGCCCCTCAAAGGGTTAAATTAAACATCATACTTTAAATATATCTAACTATTAAATACAGGGGATGATACAAATGTATATCAACCAATTAATATAAAAGAATTAGACTCTGGCAATTTTTTCTTAATATCAATCGCTTCTGATAATCTTAATTTTAAATTTATTGTTTCAGAGAGAACGAAAAATTTAACAGAATAAAAAATAATTGTTAAAAAATAAGTTTAAAAACTACCAAGCATTTTTTTTTAAAAATTAAAATGCCCGTTCTGTTATTAAGGTTGGTTGCTGAAACCGTAAGTTTAAGAAAATAGAGTTTTCACCTTTCCTCAATTAGGGATAACTATATTGATATATTTGATAACTCTAGACCAAAAATTCCCAACGGGGTTCAGGTGGATCCCTTGGAGGTCGATGGAAGTTTAAAAAGGGTCTATAGTATTCCACGGATCTATTGGGGATCGATGATAAACTTTTCTGTTTTAAAATTTAATTTAAGTTTTTAGGAATGTAATTATCAGTTAAAAACATCCATTTTAATATGTATAAATACTGATTTACATAGGGCGGAGTGATCTCCGCATTGTAAAATTGTTTAGTAAAATATACATTTATATTCGTTATGTTAGTTATTGCGACTATAAAATGATAAACAATTTCAGGCCAAATATTAAAAAAATTGTATCAATGCATCAAGTAAAACCACCACATTAATTGGAATCGAACTTTTGTGCAATTACAATCTGTGTTTCTGAAATATTGTTTATGTTTATGAAATTAAAAATGAAAATAGTACAAAAATAATAAAACATAAACCAAATGAACCACTTTTTCTAATTTGTTGTTCATGTTCTTAGTCAAATTGTTTTAAGTATTTTATGTGCAATTATTAGTATTTAAATTATGTTGTATGTTGTATATTAGCGAGAAAAATGTGAGGGGGGGGGGGTCGATAAAAAAAATCATTCTTTTAAAAGGGGTCGATGTAGGAAAATGGTTGGGATCCCTGCTCTAGACCATTTTATATTCTCTATAACTTACTTTGGATGAAACGCTTATTACCACTATGTACCATTTTATTTCTTTCCATGAAATACTGATATTTATTGTTGATATTCAAAGCATTAAAATTAGAATCTAACTAAATGTTTCAATCTAGCTAATGCTTCAGGTGCAAATCTATTAATCTTTTAAAACGATTTTATTTGCCCAAAAAATAACTTGTTTATATCAGCAAGTCATTTATCATAGCTTAATTAAATTAAAAATTGAACAATTTGTTGTAAATAACATGATACTTTATTGTTTCATTTAGCGTACTCATTTTCTATTATACTGAAATGTGGTGTAATAATTGTATAATTATAAATAATCTACTGAATAAAGGCAAATTGCTCAGTTATTAATTTAATGAAACTATGATAAATGCCTTGTTGATATAAACAAGTTATTTTCGGGAAAATAAAGTCGTTTTAAGAAATTAATTAGATTAAAAATTGAGCAATTTGTTGTAAATAACGTGATGCCTCATTGTTTCACTTAGCTTACATATTTTCCATTACACTGGAATGGGGTGTAATGATTGTATAATTAAAAATAATCTACTGAACAAAAGCAAATTGCTCAGTTATTAATTTAATGAAACTATGATAAATGCCTTGTCGATATAAACAAGTTATTTTCGGGAAAATAAAGTCGTTTTAAGAAATTAATTAGATTAAAAATTGAGCAATTTGCTGTAAATAACATGATACTTTATTGTTTAATTTAGCTTACACATTTTCCACAACACTGAAATGTGGCGTAATGATTGTATAATTAAAAATAATATACTGAAAAAAGTCAAATTATTGTAGATGTAAATTCTTACCAAGAAGTAAATATAATCCTTACACTGTGAGGTGTTAGGGAAAACAGACATATGAAAGAAAAATCAGTTTCTTAACCATTCTTTTTCAATTTCAGTATCTTTCATGACAGACTGTACCTTCTCTCGTAAACGCCGTCTCTGATTTTCCGATAACATATTTTTACCATCTCCTACGACTCCCTTGCGGAAGAACTGAATAACTTTCTTCTCTCCGTTATCTGTGCGAAATGCATCTCTCGTCGGTTGATCTGATACCATCATCTGAAGGCATTTTTTCATTGAATCAAAACTTGTGTTTTGAATTATTTTATTTAAAATTTCATCATTTTGTTTGAGACACAGATAATGTTCCTCGCCGAGGAATGCCGCTATTCGGAGAATTTCTTCTTCCGTGTTTGCGTGCAGCTTCTCGTACGATACTAGCAACAAATTCGAATCATTCCGGTGGGTGTAGAATGACATCACGTGATGGAAATAGCTACCATATTCAATGTCTCCCGATAAGAACCTTTCAAAAAAACACTGAAAATCACAGAATTTACCATTTTCCATGCTTTGTCTAAATTTGTAGTATGATGCCACCGTGTCTTCCGGATTTCTATAAATGTAAATACATTTTGAATTCTTATTCTTTTGAACCAAGTTGTAAGGAATATGGTGTTTGTATGTTTTCGGATTTTGATCGGAATCTAAAGCTGCAACCCCAACTACCTCCAGAAATGGAACTACTTTCTGAGAGGCTTCATCCATGCTAGGGAACTGTTGCGCTTTAGAAATAATCTGCAAAACAATGTACTGAAGCCATGTGGTCCCTGTTTTTGGATAAGATGCAATGATTACGTCTCCATCTTGAGGCAAATAGTCCATAGCATCCACTATGTTCTTCTTTATGAAGCGTTTGGATTTTGGAAATGGAATGCCTCTGATTATCTGAACTGAATTAGAATTTTCGTCTCTACTTTCATCCATTCTTATGGATGTCCAAACCCTGTAATGAAAGTTTAAATTATTGTTATGAAAAGTTACAAGCACTGTTTTAAATATCTATTTAAAAAAATAAGATCGGCATAAGTTTATTCATGTCCTGTTAAAGTAACACCATTAACTATTATTCAGAAAATATTCGGATGTAAGAACGTATTGTATGTATTGTTTAAATTTTAAATTTAACTCACCCCTCCACTTTTCTCGAATTTTTTAAAATTATTTTTAAATGATCTTCTTTTATTATGGGATTGCAAAATTTTAATTAATTCGGAGTATTTCGCCAAATTGATAACAACCATATACATCGTATAAAAAAGTACTTTTTCAAAAATTATTGTAATAAAAAATACAAAGATATAACATATTTTATACAGCTATAATTTTAAGAATATTTAAAAATATGGAGCATTTTATGTAGAGAGAATATGCAGACTTACTACGATAGAAAATATTTTTTGATATTCATAAAATGTCCATGAGGGGAATATTTATTTTCATTATATCTTTATGGTTGGCTGGTTTGGAGCGCAGCTGATATATTTCGAAACAACCGTCTTACTTTTACAAATATCCACTATCGTTAATAATCTCTTTCAAGAAAATTTATAGCTATATCTATTTCTATCTACCTCTCTCTTTCTCTCTGTATATATATATATATATATATATATATATATATATATATATATATATATATATATATATATATATATACTGGTGTTCATTCGTATTTGTCGAAATAGCTATCCCAATGACATTGTTCTTTTGGAGGAGGATTTACAACCACTCAGAAGAAACTCAAATCTTGTGAAATATTTTAACAAACTCCTTCGTTATGGCTCTTAAAATCGAACTTCTGCCTTTCTGAGAGGCTGGAGTAATAATCAGAGACTCAAGAAAAACAGTCCTTTTAGTCAGACAGTCAGTGACAATTTTATCTCCAATACTCTTGAGCCGCATTTCTTGAATCTATGCATTGACCCATCTGGGGGTCTTACCGGGGTATACTTTCATCCAGATCTTCATGTCCAGGTTAACAAGTCTTAAGATATTCCTGTGTACCTAAAGCAACTTGCTCTTGAATTTATCAATAATATCCCAGATGATGCTGTACTTATTTATACGGATGGTAGCAGGAATGATAGGACTTGTTCCGGTAGTAGTGTCTATTAAGTCTCAAAACGGATCCAGTCAAATTTCAATTAGAAGTACTGACGGCTGTTCCGTCTTTCGCAGTGAATTGATTGCAATTAATGCGGGTCTTGACATGGTCCTTTCGCTCCCTGGAGCTGGAGAAATCTGGATTCTGTCGGATAGCCCGAGTGTCTTCCAGCATCTTTCTAACTGGCACAATGTCCATGACAAGACGGGAGTAGCTATTTTGGACAAGCTGAAGTGGCTCTTCTCATCTCGTGAAATTCATTTACTGTGGATTCCTTCCAATGTAGACCTTGCCGATAACGAGATTGCTGATACCCTGGCAAAAAAAGTGCTGAAAGGCAATGGATAGGCCACCGTCTCTCATATATACTGAACTGTATTCTAAACATAATTGTCTTGTAAGGTCTGCATTCGCCATCCCCCACCCCCCGTGCACCATTGGTACCAGGGTAATCGCCCCTGTGGTTTATTGTCCCTCCGGTGCAGCAGACAGGAGCAAACTACAATAACCCGCTTTCGTAGTGGCCACCTGAGAACATTGACTTATACTGACAAGGAGAAAGTGTTTCCAACGTGTACCAAATGTTCCAAAGGCCAAGCCACTCCGGATCATATACTAGTGTGCTTGGGACTTGAAAAGGAAGACCTTCTGGAGCGGCCATTGTTGCTCATTAAATTCTTGAGAGTGTGCGGTATCATGGACCTAATCTAGCTCTACTGGGTGACAGGGATCAGCAACAACAACAACAACAACACTGGTGTTCAAAATTAAGAGAATTTGCAGATTTTATCAAATTTTAAAAAGTTGTTGTAATTTGAGTGATTTTCAGCTTGATATTATTTATGAAAACTATATTTATATGCGAATACACATATTAGGAATGGACTCCTATTCTTTCCCTCCCCTATTTATCTTCCGATGACTAACTGACCGGAACTGGTTGCTTGGAGCTGGTGGAGCGAGGGAAGGGGAACCCTCTTGGCGGGTAGGGAGAAAAAGACTGGTTTGGGACATTCTCTCTCCGGCTTTGGAAGGCGAATGGTCGGGGTAGAGGGGATCGCCACGTGAAAAGTGGCTTGTGTGGGATTTTATTGATCAATGTAAATTTGTAATATATTAGTGTATATAGTAATCTGTTGTGTGTCCCAGTAGAAATATATGTATAATATATAATTTTGGAGCTAAAGATCGTGTCTGGATTCGTCAACCGTGTAATCCATTCCTACAATGAAAAGCAACGGACCCAGGGGCGGTTAGGCTTCGCTAAAGGAAAGGGATCGCCCTTCAACAACACATATGATATATGGTGGAGATAAAAATAAAAATCGACTGTTTTAAGTAATGAAGCTGTGAATGTAAATGACGAACAATTTTTTCATATGATGGTTTGTACCGAAAACTGACATGATATATAAATATGCAAGGGATTACAGGAAATTAAACTAAGTGCTATCACGATATGACAGCAGGGTTCCATTTGCCGTTGCGAAAGCAAGAATATGCTCTAGATAAATCAGCTTGAGTATTGTATCTGGATGTTACATCTTAAGAGCGAAACAAGATAACCAAAAATTGTCGAAAGATGAGTAGGGTATGGGGTAAAAAGTACTCGTTACACACGTAAAGAAAACGAGCAATGCGTATGACTCAGATCACCACAATCGTATTCACTTAGCGGAGACTGTGTAAGCCTCTGTAGAAAAAAATATTTGTTGACGTAGTGTGTATTTACGTAAGTTTTCTCTGACAAACCTGCGATGTGGTTTTATCATTTAGATCGGAGGGAGAACAATTCAATCTCAACTCATTAGTAGAATAAGAGTAAAACCACCACTTCGGTATCGAAAAGATAATACTGAGCTGCTTAAAAAGAAAAGATGTGTAGAGTAGTACTCTTAGAACAGATCAAACTATGTGTCAAAACGCCGATCGAAAGTTGATGTTTGCATATTGTTAACACCTCAAAAAATATTGTATTGTTTTAAGGCTGATGTGTACTAACCCTATTGGATTCGCTCACCTCAGTGTTAACGTATGGAGAAAAACTGTCTACGATTTATAGCTACATAAATTCTGATAATCAAATAAAAATGGTATTTTCAGATAGCCTGAATTTTTCGGCACCTTGCAACATTATTCATTTTATAAATTTCGTCCACCAAAGTAATTTATGAGCGATTAAAACACACTGTATCAGATTTTTTCCCAGAATAGTTTAAATTTTAAAATATTATTTGCATTTTTTTAAAGAATCGAAAAATGCCCCAAAGTTTAAAATTTCTCTATCCATTATGAAATACAAATTTTTAAAAGAAATCTTTAAATCCAAGTCGGCAATCATTGGACACATTTTCTCCATAGGTTAACATTGTGTTGAGCTAATCCAATAGGGCCAATACACAGCGGCCGTAACCACTACAATATAGTGTTACCAAAGTTCTCAGATGTTGCCCTTCAAGAACTTTGGCAACAGGTGGAAACTTGTAAACGAATAAAATTTCTGCACTCTGTTTATGGAAATTCACGGCTCAGTATTCTAACATCGTCATATCAGTAGTACTACATATTATTATTTTTCCCCTTTGTTTCTGAGGCGTGGGGTAGAGCAGGAGTGAAGAGGAAAACAGAACGACGTGCATTATCCATTATTTATTTACTGCGTATTCCCATTACTTATTCACTGTTGACTTCTCAAACTGTAATATGTGGGGTATTATACACTTTTTAACTATTTCTACCACTTAATAGGTTTTTATGGCACGCGCAGACCGTTTCTGCCCAAAGTTAACGTTGCATAGTTAAGCGTAATTGGGAATTCTACAAATTAACCAGAAAGCTATTAACTATCGAAATGAACTATCAGTCATTTCTCGAGTTGCGTTTATCGAATAGAGAGGTCGTCATACATACGACTGATCTGTGCTTATTTGTCCCTATTTTATAGGAAAAAGAAGAGAATAACAAAACACTATACATTATACATATCTATTCACTGCTCATGTACACCAGTTGTCCAAGATGGTGATCATTTGATGATATTACATATTCTCTTAGGCCATATCTACAATTTTGGGGCTTGTGGCGGCCGTGTGGTACAGCGCTCTGGTTTTTGGTGCTGAGGGTGCTCAGATCGAATCCCGTCGTTGCGACACGAAAAATGCCTCCGTTCGTGTCGTCCCTTCATAGGGGGTAATGCTGTCCGCCTATATGCTGCCCCCATAATAAAATGGACAGTACAACTGCGGCGTAGTAAGGGCGAATGTTTGATTACAAGTGCCACCGCATTGGTTTAAAAAAAATCTATAATTTTAATTTGATTTATGGACACCTCTTGCCAGTCTTGTCAATAATGAGCATCGTAGAATAAAGGTGTATATCAACTGGCTGATGCAAACACAATATGGTTGTTATAATACACTTTTCACTTAATAATTTTTTTAAGTGTTAAATTTATAAAAAGAGATAACAGACTTTGTTGAGTTTTATCAATTAACCAGTATTAACTGCACCATTAAAAATATGCCTTTATATTATCGTTAAAATTCAGATAAAATGAGCCAATTTAAATATTTAATACTTGCAATTAATTCACAGTTAATCGTTAAATCGTCAACAACCATATACATCATAAAAAATGTACTTTTCTAAAAATTATAACTATAAAAATACAAAGATATAACATATTTTATACAGCTATAATTTGAATAATATTTAAAAATATGGAGCCCTTTTATATAGCGATAATATGCACACGTGCTACTATAGAAAATATTTCTTGATAATCATCAAATGTCAGTGATGAGAAAATTTATTTTCGTTATATATCTTTATAGTTGGCTGGTTTAGGGCTCGGCTTACATATTTTGAAAAAACGGTTTTACTTTTATGAGTAGCCACGAACGTGAATATTCTCTATCAAGAAAATTTCTCTCTCTCTCTGTCTGTGTATATAATATATATATATATATATATATATATATATATATATATATATATATATATATATATATATATATATATATATATATACAGTCCGACCACAGTACGAAGAACCACGGTTGGCATAGTACCAAGACGATTCTATTCACGCTGTAGGTTAGGCTGCTGAGCAAGGAGGGGGAAAAGTCTCGTATTCTCTCGACATTCTTTAGAATCGGTTACTAACTGCGCTTGCTTGCTTTTTCCTCGTCTGTTATTTTGATTATTATATTAAAATTAATGGATCCTTCACCCAACACAACTGCTCGGAATAAGCCGTTCCATAGTGATTGTAAACGCATAAAACACAATGTAATTAAATTGTGTGATAAAGAAGTACTAGAAGGAAATGTTATTGTTCCACTTTCGCAATCCCTAAAGAGAGCTAGTGAAATGACCGGGATATCAATGTCCAGTGTAAAAAGAATACGCAGAGAAGCAAAGGGTGAAGAAACTCCAAAATTTGAATCTCCGATGAAACTTCAGAAAAAAAAGAACTACCGAAAACGTAGCTTTAGATAATTTTGATTGTGATGTAATCCGAAAATATCCACTCCTATAAAACTCCTATTTTTTAAATAGATTTGCTTCCTTCTTTTTATTATCTTGAAATTATTATTCACATATTCGATCAAAAATAAAGTTTTAAAAATTAACTTTAAAATTGCGGACAAAAAGCAGTCTGAAATACATTCCGTATTTCACAAACAAACACATCCGAAAATATGACGTTTTCCCCTATTTTCTAAGTAGACTAGCTTTTTTCGCGCATGCGTAACAGCTTCCAGGGACCTAGCTTCCGTGGTCGGAATATATATATATATATATATATATGTAGAAAGCAGAACTGAACTCTTAACTATGAACTTTAAACTTCATGAAATGTTATTTGTAAACGCATATTATGTCTGGCGCAAGAGGGCGCCGCTAGCACGAACATTATCACGACCCCTCTACTCTGTTTTGGGGAGAACTTGAAGACTCCCGCTTTAGATTCCGTCGTGGACGGACTACGTTTTTCTTTCAATTCTTTCTAAATAAATGTAATTGTTTTTGTTATTTACGATGGTTTCTAGTTAGTTTATGTTGTGGATCTTTTACTCCAACCCCGCGCCGACAGAAGATGGTGTCAGAAGAGGTATTAGATATGAATTAGAAAGAAATCTACGAGAACACGACGCGAATCTCCATCAACGCATTACGATGCAACGGACTCCGAACTAAAGTAAGACTATTTTATGAATTACGATAGTGACTGTTTTGTTTCTTCGAATTACGGCTAATTACGATAATTCTATTTATACGATTTACGATTAATTACGATTTTTGCTACGATTAACGACTCTAAATGGAAAAAATGAAATTAGCTGATATTCCCCGAATCAAAGCAAACTTGAAGTCTGCTTCTGTTAAATCTATAAAATGTTTGCATAATTTTGTTTATGAAACTGAAGGTGACCGATTAAACCGGAAACGGTTACGAGAATTTTCTGGCTTTGACTACCAGAAAAACGACGAACATTATGAGAAGAAATTAACTTTTGCTGTGAAAAACGTTAGGCTTGCTAATTTAATTACAATTTGCAATATTTTATGTATTGATTGTGACGGAAATGAAACTGTTCTCGCTACTCGAATTCTCGATAGCCTATTAGATATTGAAACGCTTAAGAATGATAATTTTGAATCTGATAGCGACGATGAACACGTGAACGAAGAAATTCGTAGCGAAGTTAGCGAATTAACCCGTGTAGAACCATCAGTAGATAAATTTTCTAAATTTACTATTTCCTATCATGATATCGAAGACAGTTTGAGAAAGTTTGACGGGAAAGATAATTATTCCATCGAAAAGTGGATAACTGATTTTGAAGAAACGGCGAGTATTTGCGCATGGAATGATCTTCAAAAATTAATATTCGCGAAACGATCATTAACTGGATTAGCGAAACTCTTTATTCAAGGTGAATCTGGCTTAACTTCATGGGCTAAGCTTAAATCAGCTCTTGAACAAGAATTTGCCTCGAAGAGCACAAGCGCCCAACTCCATAAAATGTTGACGAAACGTTATTTAAACAACGAAGAATCTCTGCAGGAATATTTTCTAGTCATGAAAGAACTAGCAAGCAGAGGTAACATCGAAACAGAATCCCTAATTCAATATGTTATAGATGGTATTCCCGATAAACCGTCTAACAAAGTAATTCTTTACGGTGCGAAAGATTTAAAAGATTTTAAGGAAAAATTAGGTATTTACGAAAAAATACGAAACCATACTACGATTCCATATGAACCACAAACAACAAAAAAGAAAAACCATTCCACCCCTCTTTCAGACGTGTCTCCCCGCTTTCAGCGTTGTAAAAACTGCGGCGATAAAAATCATAGTGTTTGTCCGTTTAAAAACCGCGGAAGAAAATGTTTTAATTGTAACCAATTTACGAATGACCACGTTTCTGCTAACTGTCCGGTGAAAAATAATAAAATCCCTGAAAGTCAAGCCATGAGTATCAGTCGCAGTGTTCCCGAAGAGAAAAATTCTCTTGTACAGATAAGCGTCAGGTTGAACGGTAATGAGCTGACGGGTATTTTCGACAGTGGTTCCAGTTTGCATGTAATACGATCCGCTTGCTATGAAAGACTGTGTCTCCCAGCTGTTTCTCCCCCCGCCATAAATCTAGTAGGACTAGGCTCTAAGAATGTGCTTACCAAGGGTTCTTTTATGCATAGCGTGGAAATCAACGGACACTCCTTCGAATTGCTGTTTCATGTTGTCCCGGACGGAGCAATAAAATTCGACATTATTATTGGTACCCCTCTGTTAGATTTAGCTGACGTTATTTTGAAAAAAGATTCCTTAATTATTCAGAAGACCTCCAACGCGAATAACTTTCTATTGTTGATGGAAAATTTACCAAACTTTGATTCTAACGAATTAGATTTAAACCACATTAAAGATAAGACACGAAGAAACACTATTTTTAAACCTGTATCTACATATACGCCAAACAAAACTGAAACCGTAGATATTTCTAAGAAGATAATTTTAGACGACGATATAACCGCCAAAATTAAAGCTGCCCAAAAACGAGACGAAAATATTGAAACGATTAAAACCTTGATAGAAAAGGGAAATGATGAAGAACATTTTGTCAAAAATGGAATTTTATATAAGTATAAAAATGGTAGAGAACTTTTAATGGTGCCTCAAGAAATGGAAAAAGAAATAATCAAACGAATTCATAATAAAAATCATTTTGCATCATCCAAGACCGAAGACGTTTTAAATCAAAATTATTATATACGTAATGCCAGAAAACAAATTGATAACGTCATTGCCAACTGCGTAGAATGTATCCTATGTAACAGAAAACGTGGCAAAGGAGAAGGTTTACTTAATCCTATCCCAAAAGAAAATTCACCGTTGAGCACGTATCACATTGACTTTATAGGTCCTATGCCTTCTACGAACAAGAATTATCAACATATTTTCACTGTTGTCGATGCCTTTACGAAATTTGTATGGTTATACCCAGTAAAATCGACATCGTCACGCGACGCAATAGAAAAGTTAAAGCTACAACAAACTACCTTTGGAAATCCTTCACGAATTATCAGTGACAGAGGAAGCGCATTTACTTCGAATGATTTTGAGACCTATTGCGTAGAAGAAGAAATAGAGCATATTAAAATTACAGCAGGAATTCCCCGTGGTAACAGTCAGGTTGAAAGGATGCATGAAACTTTAATTCCTATACTCTCTAAACTTTCAATTTCCGATCCAACGAAATGGTACAAATACGTGTCTATGGTCCAACGAATAATGAACAGTACCGCTTCTCAAAGTACTAAATTCACACCATTCGAACTGTTGACAGGCGTGAAACTAAAAGGCATAACAGACATACGAGTGAAAGAAGTCTTAGAAGAAGAGTACCTTAACGCGACGATGAAAAAGAGAGAAAAAATGAAGGAAGAAGAAAGGAAGAATATCCTTAAGATTCAAGACGAAAACCAGAAATCATTTAAGAAAAGGAAAAAATCATGCAAGTACAAGACAAGAAAATCACGTGCAATCAAGCCTACGTGGTACGGAACAAGAATGAAATTACGACCGAAATTCCTAGGTCCCTACAAAGTGACCAATGTCAAGTCCCACGACCAGTGCAGTGTCATCAAATTCGAACAACATGAACGTCCTAACATCACGTCTTCTGCTGCCGACTACACGAAGCCAGGGCATCCCTACTATCCTGATTTAGACGACTGGCATGACATCCCCGCTACTCCGATTCAGACGACTGACAAGGTATCCCGCCATCCGATGTCCGCACCAGAGTATCCCCTGCATGGTCCTGTGTACTCGATGTCAGCACAAGAGCATCCCCTGCATGGTTCCATGTACCCGATGTCACCACAAGAGCACCCCCTGCATGGTCCCGTATACTTGATGTCAGCACCAGCGCATCCCCCGCATGGTCCCGTGTATTGTAAGTGTGTTCCATTTTATTTCTTTTTCAGAGACTGTCAGTGCCTATTGCTTAATGTCATCCGAGGCCGCATGACAGCTAGGATGGCCGATTTGTAGAAAGCAGAACTGAACTCTTAACTATGAACTTTAAACTTCATGAAATGTTATTTGTAAACGCATATTATGTCTGGCGCAAGAGGGCGCCGCTAGCACGAACATTATCACGACCCCTCTACTCTGTTTTGGGGAGAACTTGAAGACTCCGGCTTTAGATTCCGTCGTGGAAGGACTACGTTTTTCTTTCAATTCTTTCTAAATAAATGTAATTGTTTTTGTTATTTACGATGGTTTCTAGTTAGTTTATGTTGTGGATCTTTTACTCCAACCCCGCGCCGACATATATATATATATATATATATATATATATATATATATATATATATATATATATATATATATATATATATATATATATATATATATATATACATACATATATATATATATATACATACATATATATATATATATATATATATATATATATATATATATATATATATATATATATATATATATTTATATATATATATATACATACACATGAGCCCGCTTAATGGATTAGCCAATTTGCCCCAAAAAATTATACTATTAAGCGAGATATTCCATTATCCGGGATCACATTGACACGCCCACAATGTTTCAAGTTACAGTTAAACCAAGAAAGCATTAAAAATTACCTAAACCATAATGCAATTTTAAACTATTATAATTAACAAAAAATCTATTAATTAAAAGTAAAATTCACTTTAAACACATTAAAATTTAAAAATTTGATGAAAAATGAGCTAATTTTTCTTAAGAATATACCCTTAATTTATTGTAAAATTAAGGGAAATACTGTAGAATTTCCCTTTAAGTTTTGGAAAATAATTGCAATTTTACTTCCTTATTTGTTGCTAAAGAAGTTGGATATTTTAGACTGTTTTCTGTTCTAGGAATGCAGCAAATCTATGATTTGATTTTCTAGTTTATAAAATAAATGATATTCTGCATTTGGCTTCGTTTCCAAGAAACGACTTATAATATAACAAGCGTTATTAACTTCAACATGTGGAGGAACCTTTTTAACGGTACATTCTTCATCAAATTCATCTTCACCGACTTCGCTTTGATCAAGTTGAGGATGTCTAGTTTCGCCACATTCTTCCAAGTCATTGTCGAAGTTTACAAAATAGGAAAACATTTCTTCTGTCATTCTCTCTGTTGGTAAATCATTTGCGATTTTTTTTTTATTCACCATTTAATTCATCATTTGGTACGTCTGTTGAAAATTTACATTTTACGAAACCATTTTTTATTGCATCAGAGGAAATATTACTCCATGATTTGTTCACCATATGAACATGTGTAAGAATTGAAATTTTTCTAATAATTTTACTAGTTGAACTATTGATAGAAAATCCACTAGTATCATCTATGCAGGCTATTATCTTTTTAGCGACTTCTTCTCTATAATTCCTCTTAAAAAGTGATATAATTCTCTGGTCAATTAGCTGTCAAATAGCGGTAGTATTCGGAAGTAAAAAATGAAGTGCTACATTTTCTAGCGTTACATCGATTTTATGGGCTTGACAATTATGGATAAAAAGGATAGCTTTTCTTTTCATCTTGTTCATCTCATTGTCAAATGACACTAACCAGTTTTGAAAGAAATTAGCAGTCATCAAAGCCTTTGAATTCGCTTCGTATTTAACTGGAAGAGATTTTACACCTCTAAAGCATCGTGGGTTTTTGGATTTCCCGATTACAAAAAGAGGCTTTTTATGACTGCCGTCAGCATTACTACAGCAAAAAACTGTTAGTCTGTCTTTCGGGATCTTCCCTCGAAGAACTTTTTTGCCTTTGAAAGCAAAGTTCTATCAGGCATTGCTCAATAATAAAGGTCTGTTTCGTCACAGCTATAGATACAAGAAGAACTGTAGTCTTGAAATAAAGCAGGTAATACCGCATTTTTCCAAGAACTGAGAGCAGGATCGTCAAAGGAAAGAGATCGCCCTTCAACAACACATATGATATAAGGTGGAGATAAAAATAAAAATCGACTGTTTTAAGTAATAAAGCAGTGAATGTAAATGACCAACAATTTTTTCATATGATGGTTTGTACCGAAAACTGACATGATATATAAATATGCAAGGGTATACAGGAAATTAAACTATGTGCTATCACTATATGACAGCAGGGTTCCATTTTCCGTTGCGAAAGCAAGAATATGCTCTAGATAAGTCAGCTTGAGAATTGTATCTAGATGTTACATCTTAAGAGCGAAACAAGATAACCAAAAATTGTCGAAAGATGAGTAGGATATGAGGGAAAAAGTTCTCGTTACACACGTAAAGAAAAACGAGCAATGTGTATGACTCAGATCACCACAATCGTATTCACTTAGCGGAGACTGTGTAAGCCTCTGTAGAAAAAAATATTTGTTGACGTAGTGTGTATTTAAATAAATTTTCTGTGACAAAACTGCGTTATGGTTTTATCATTTAGATCGGAGGGAGAACAATTCAATCTCAACTCATTAGTAGAATAAGAGTAAAACCACCACTTCGGTATCGAAAAGATAATACTGAGCTGCTTAAAAAGAAAAGATGTGTAGAGTAGTACTCTTAGAACAGATCAAACTATGTGTCAAAACGCCGATCGAAAGTTGATGTTTGCATATTGTTAACACCTCAAAAAATATTGTATTGTTTTAAGGCTGATGTGTACTAACCCTATTGGATTCGCTCACCTCAGTGTTAACGTATGGAGAAAAACTGTCTACGATTTATAGCTACATAAATTCTGATAATCAAATAAAAATGGTATTTTCAGATAGCCTGAATTTTTCGGCACCTTGCAACATTATTCATTTTATAAATTTCGTCCACCAAAGTAATTTATGAGCGATTAAAACACACTGTATCAGATTTTTTCCCAGAATAGTTTAAATTTTAAAATATTATTTGCATTTTTTTAAAGAATCGAAAAATGCCCCAAAGTTTAAAATTTCTCTCTCCATTATGAAATACAAATTTTTAAAAGAAATCTTTAAATCCAAGTCGGCAATCATTGGACACATTTTCTCCATAGGTTAACATTGTGTTGAGCTAATCCAATAGGGCCAATACACAGCGGCCGTAACCACTACAATATAGTGTTACCAAAGTTCTCAGATGTTGCCCTTCAAGAACTTTGGCAACAGGTGGAAACTTGTAAACGAATAAAATTTCTGCACTCTGTTTATGGAAATTCACGGCTCAGTATTCTAACATCGTCATATCAGTAGTACTACATATTATTATTTTTCCCCTTTGTTTCTGAGGCGTGGGGTAGAGCAGGAGTGAAGAGGAAAACAGAACGACGTGCATTATCCATTATTTATTTACTGCGTATTCCCATTACTTATTCACTGTTGACTTCTCAAACTGTAATATGTGGGGTATTATACACTTTTTAACTATTTCTACCACTTAATAGGTTTTTATGGCACGCGCAGACCGTTTCTGCCCAAAGTTAACGTTGCATAGTTAAGCGTAATTGGGAATTCTACAAATTAACCAGAAAGCTATTAACTATCGAAATGAACTATCAGTCATTTCTCGAGTTGAGTTTATAGAATAGAGAGGACGTCATACATACGACTGATCTGATGCTTATTTGTCCCTATTTTATAGGGAAAAGAAGAGAATAACAAAACACTATACATTATACATATCTATTCACTGCTCATGTACACCAGTTGTCCAAGATGGTGATCATTTGATGATATTACATATTCTCTTAGGCCATATCTACAATTTTGGGGCTTGTGGCGGCCGTGTGGTACAGCGCTCTGGTTTTTGGTGCTGAGGGTGCTAAGATCGAATCCCGTCGTTGCGACACGAAAAATGCCTCCGTTCGTGTCGTCCCTTCATAGGGGGTAATGCTGTCCGCCTATATGCTGCCCCCATAATAAAATGGACAGTACAACTGCGGCGTAGTAAGGGCGAATGTTTGATTACAAGTGCCACCGCATTGGTTTAAAAAAAATCTATAATTTTATTTTGATTTATGGACACCTCTTGCCAGTCTTGTCAATAATGAGCATCGTAGAATTAAGGTATATATCAACTGGCTGATGCAAAAACAATACGGTGTTATAATGCACTTTTCACTTAATAATTTTTTAAGTGCTAAATTTATAAAAAGAGATAACAGACTTTGTTGAGTTTTATCAATTAACGAGCATTAACTGCACCATTAAAAATATGCCTTTATATTGTTCCCTTTATATTGTTATGCCTTTATATTGTTATTAAAATTCAGATAAAATGAGCCAATTTAAATATTTAATACTTATAATTTATTCACAGTTAATCGTTAAATCGACAACAACCATATACATCATAAAAAATGTACTGTTCCAAAAATTATAACAATAAAAATACAAAGATATAACATATTTTATACAGCTATAATTTGAATAATATTTAAAAATATGGAGCCTTTTTATATAGCGATAATATGCACACGTGCTACTATAGAAAATATTTCTTGATAATCATCAAATGTCAGTGATGGGAAAATTTATTTTCGTTATATATCTTTAAAGTTGGCTGGTTTAGGGCTCGGCCTACATATTTTGAAACAACGGTTTTACTTTTATGAGTAGCCACTAACGTGAATATTCTCTATCAAGAAAATTTCTCTCTCTTTCTGTCTGTGTATATATATATGATTTAATACTAACACGGACAAAACATTTAAAAATAAACTTATATAAAAAACAAAATTCAGATAATAACACATTTTGTGTACTAAATTTTACTAACCTTAAACTTAATAATATAAACTTCAATAGTATATTTGATAAACTTCATGATATGTTTCCTATAAAAGAAATAAAAATAAAACGTGCCTTTAAATATACTCTGCCTATGGGTAGACGTATATTTAACTATAATCAGGTATCCAAAAATCATTAAATTTAACTTGTCATTAAATTTAACTTGTGTTTGTCATCTGCCCATTTACAATAGTTATTTAGATACGACACATGGTCATGTAATAACAGGCAATATGGATATTGTGGAAGATGATGCACTGCGAGATTTGATGAATTTGGGAACTAAGTTTAGAATACCTAGTACTAATAATAATAAGAAAATAATTAGTTTCTTAAATGCTGATTTAGATAAATTTATTTATAAAATAGCAATTAATTATTCTGTACCTACTGAAGCTTTCAACCCTTGGAAAATTAATTTACTAAAACTAGTACAAGCTAAATTACCTAATAATAGTAATAACATTAATAATCCTTATAAACACTTTAAAGCTGCTATTACAAAATTACAAGATGACTTTATAGTCACTTATGTAGATAAAGCAGCCAACAACTATGCTATAATTTGTAAAAAATATTTTGCCTTATGTTTAAAAAAACAGTTAGAAAATAGTGATCTTTTTCAGCCATTAAAAGAAACTACTAATATTATTATTAAGAAAATCATAGCTAAATATAAACTACTAGGTATTTCATCTAACATTTATCACTTTCCTTATATAACTTTAGTTCCAAAATTTCATAAAGCACCTATTGCTTTTAGAGCAGTAACCTGTGGTCATAATACTTATGCTACAAATTCAAATAAATTATTATTAAAATACCTTAAATTAATCTATAAAAATATAACATCTGGTGTTTGTGGTATAATTGATAATAGCTATAGTCTAATTAGAAAACTACAAACATTAGATAACTGTAAATATATTGTAACTTATTATTTTAAAGATCTATTTAATAATATTGATATAATTGATTTAAATAGAATAATCATAATGTTAGTACAAAATAATATTCAATACTTAAACAACGAAATTAAACTAACTCGTTTCAATAGGCTCCTAGAATTAGTAACTAAACATAATTACATAGTTCATAATAATAGTATATACTTACAGTCCAAAGGTGTACCACAAGGTGGTAATGCTTCAAGTATGCTAGCTAATTTATACTTATATTATTTTGAAATTAATAATATAGAAAATAGTAATTACAATATATTTAGATATATAGATGATATAATAGTAATTAATAAAAGTAATAACCCTATAGACTTAAATTTTTACCCTCCTAATTTGGAACTAATTAAAAGTAGCCATGATAATATTAATGTAAACTTTCTAGATATTAATATTAAATTAAGTACTAACAATAAATTTACTTTTGACTTATACGACAAAAGATCTGACTATAATTTTAATATTGTTAAATTTCAAAATTATCTAACCTGTTTACATAAATCTGTTTTTAATAACATTATTGTAAATCAGTTAGTTCGTATAAATAGGCTATGTTCTAAAGACAATAGGATTAAGCATATTATAGACTTGAAAGCTGTGCTAACTCGTAATAATTACCCAGTAAGTCTATCCAAAAACATAATTGGTTGTTTTTGTTTTAATGAATAGTTTGTTCTGTTTCATTAATAAGTTAAACATGACAATAGGTTAAAATAAAAATAATAACTACTAAAAACAAAAATAAAAATCATAAGAAAAATAAAAAAATAATTAACTCATAGTAGTAACATTAATAAAAACTAAATAAATAAAGGAATAATAGTCTTAAAATATGGTAACCTAAGTAAATCTGTAACTGAGTATCCACTACCTCAATGGTTGCAAGTTATATGACGTCAGTCATCTTGCGGTTACAAGTTCTTAACTTCCACTCTGACTAGCGTCAGTCTTGGTGTTCTTTGGTTAAGTACTTTTATTCAAACTTAATTCATTTATTATTCAATTCTTCTGTTAATAATAGATTGTACGGTGTCTGAGTGTGTTTATTTAATAGATCATACTCATCAGAAACAATCCATTGGTTTTTAGACAGTATTGACACCGCTGATGAAGAAATGCTGTCAAAAACCTTATTCATACTTTTCTTTACATGTTGGATGTTCCTGGCTTCAAGTAGCTTTAGAGCTATTACTGGTTTTCTCTTTCATCTTATTCTTATTTATATATATATATATACATACATACACACACACACACACACACACACACACATATATATATATATATATATATATATATATATATATATATATATATATATATATATATATATATATATATATATTGTAACGCGTTGATCGAGGTAGCAATCGACTCAACAAAAAATCACAGCCAAATAAATTAAAATCGACGAATTTATTTCAATTCGGAGGAGAAAATTTGGAGATTGAAGATCCGTTATACAGTTAATGAAAGTCCTCTAAAATGACGACTGAGTCCGTTAGGAGGAGTTACCACTTGGAGTTTCGCTAATTCAATATCATCGAATAGTTCGTTGAAATTAGAGCAAGTCCCTCGATTTTCACTCCCTGCAGGGCGGATGACTGCGAGGCACTTTATAGAATCAGGATGATCCGGACTGATGATTTCGTTGAACTGTACCCAAGCTTCCTAACCGAAGCTAAAAATTCTCTTCGTGAGAAATAAGCCGCCGACTACGCAAGTCCGCGTATAGCCGTTTTCTTTCGACCCTGGATGGTCGGAGGAGTCTACCACAGCTTAGCCGGTCGCTAACTGACTTTTTGTCGCCCCGTCTAATTTTTGGACTCTCTCGCTCCGTCCAGAGAACTCGTCTCCTATTGGCTCTGCTAATCGTGATGTCATTCTAGACTTTTCGATTTGCTGGCAGGCAAGGTTGAAATTCTAGTGATTTCATGGTGGTCCGCGTCATTAATCTGGAGCACCGTGGCGAATTTCTGTTCCGCCAAGATGTCACGTTTTTCCCACCGCTTTGTGTTCCTTTCGTTCCAGCTCGCTGTCACCTGTTATACGTTAAAGGGGGGGCGTGTCGGTCAGTTGCGACATATTCCAGCCATGTGCTGCGTATATTTTAATTGTGAGAATTATTTTAATTCGTCACAATATATATATATATATACACACATGAGCCCGCTTAATGGAATAGCCAATTTGCCACGAAAAATTATTCTAATAAGCGGGATATTCCATTATCCGGGATCACATTGACACGCCCACAATGTTTCATGTTACAGTTAAACGAAGAAAGCATTAAAAATTACCTAAACTATAATGCATTTTTAAACTATTATAATTAACAAAAAATCTATTAATTAAAAGTAGAAATCACTTTAAACACATTAAAATTTAAAAATTTGATGAAAAATGAGCTAATTTTACTTTATATTATACCCTTAATTTATTGTAAAATTAAGGGAAATACTGTGGAAATTCCCTTTAAGTTTTGGAAAATAATTGCAATTTTACTTCCTTATTTGTTGCTAAAGAAGTCGGATATTTTAGACTGTTTTCTGTTCTAGGAATGCAGCAAATCTGTGATTTGATTTTCTAGTTTATAAAATAAATGATATTCTGCATTTGGCTTCGTTTCCAAGAAACGACTTATAATATAACAAGCGTTATTAATTTCAACATGTGAAGGAACCTTTTAACGGTACATTCTTCATCAAATTCATCTTCACCGACTTCGCTTTGATCAAGTTGAGGATGTCTAGTTTCGCCACATTCTTCCAAGTCATTGTCGAAGTTTACAAAATTGGAAAACATTTCTTGTCATTCCCTCTGGTGGTAAATCATTTGCGTTTTTTTTATTATTCACCATTTAATTCATCATTTGGTACGTCTGTTGAAAATTTACATTTTACGAAACCATTTTTTATTGCATCAGAGGAAATATTACTCCATGATTTGTTCACCATATGAACATGTGTAAGAATTGAAATTTTTCTAATAATTTTACTAGTTGAACTATTGATAGAAAATTCATTAGTATCATCTATGCAGGCTATGATATTTTTAACGACTTCTCTATAATTCCTCTTAAAAAGTGATATAATTCCCTGGTCAATTGGCTGTCAAATAGCGGTAGTATTCGGAAGTAAAAATTGAAGTGCTACATTTTCTAGCGTTACGTCATTTTATGGGCTTGACAATTATGGATAAAAAGGATAGCTTTTCTTTTCATCTTGTTCATCTCATTGTCAAATGACACTAACCAGTTTTGAAAGAAATTAGAAGTCATCCAAGCCTTTGAATTCGCTTAGTATTTAACTGGAAGAGATTTTACACCTCTAAAACATTGTGGGTTTTTGGATTTCACGATTACTAAAAGAGGCATTTTATGACTGCCGTCAGCATTACTACAGCAAAAACCTGTTAGTCTGTCTTTCGGGATTTTCCCTCGAAGAACTTTTTTGCCTTTTAAAAACAAAGTCCTATCAGGCATTGCTCAATAATAAAGCGCTGTTTCGTCACAGCTATAGATACTAGAAGACATGTAGTCTTGTAATAAAGCAGGTAATTTCCACATCTTTCCAAGAACTGGCAGCAGGATCATCAGCATCATTTGCTTCACCGTCAATTTTTTAAAAAGAAATTTGTTTTCTTTCTTTCCAACTGCACAACCAGCCATTTGTAGGTTTAAAATCAGTTATACACTGAAGTGCCACTGAATTAGGGATAGCAAGGCCTATGCAAATTGTGTAGCGCTGCTCATCATGTATGCGCAAGTGAGGGCGTTGTGGTAACTGTATATATAGCGCGTACTGTGGTTGTTCTGAATTAGTTGTTGGAATTGCCATTATGGGTAAACTGCCTGATTTAGACGCCTTCGATCGAGGACAAATCGTAGATGCACGACGCATGGGCCATTCAATTTCCGAAATCGTCAGACAGCTAGGATTTTCAAGGTCGACAGTGTCAAGAGTGTACCAAGAATACATGGATGGTGGAAAAAAAACTAGCGATCGGGCAAACTGCAAATGACAATTAGCCTTGACAGTGCATGATGAGAGACGGCTCAGGCGTATTGTACGTAGCCAGAGAAGCCAAACATTAGCTGAAATTACCACCCAGTTTAATGACTGTGCCAGTCGTGCAGTCAGTAAACGGACTGTGCAACGCTTGCTTCACCGTATGGGATTCGGGAGCCGTCGACTTACGAGAGTACCATTGCTCTATACTCGCCATCGGGCTGCACGTCTTGCCTGGGCAAGAGAGCACAGAGACTGGAGTGTAGAGGACTGGAAACGAGTAGCATGGAGTGATGAGTCTCGATTCCGACTACTTAACGCCGACGGGAGGCTGACAATATGGCGTCAGGCTCATGAAGCCATGGATTCTGCATGCCTGGCTGGAACTGTACAAGGACATGGTGTCTCAATCATGGACTGGGGTGTTTTTTCGTGGCACAGTTTGGGATCTTTGGTGCGTGTACCAACCTCCCTCAATGCAATTCGGTACGTAGAGTTGCCGGGTGATCACCTCCATCCGTTTATGCTGGTCTGTTATCCGCACGGCAATGGAGTTTTCCAGCAAGACAACTGTACCTCTCACAAGTCCCGGTTGGCTACTGGCTGGTTGGATGAGCATTCCTCTGACTTCTCTGTCACGAATTGTCCGCCTAGAAGCCCAGACTTAAATCCTATTGAGCATCTTTGGGATGTTTTGGAACAAGGCGTGAAAGGCCATCACACAGCACCAAAGAACTTTACTGAATTATGGACAGCTTTAGCCAATATTTTGCAAGCCATTCCCGTGGAACGTTTCCAGAAACTTGTTGAATCTATGCCTCGTCGTGTGGCAGCCGTTATCAAGGTCAGAGGAGGCCCAACTCGTTACTAGGTAGGTATCCCTAATTCAGTGGCACTTCAGTGTATTTGACTATTGTGCGAAATCGTCAGCTTTCTGATTAAATAATAATTCACTAACAGGAACATTACAAGCTCGTTTTCAGCGAACCACTGAAGAAGAGCATCCTTAACTTCAGATTCTTTTCCAGTACGTTTTCGTTTTTGATTAAGATTTTTGTTGCATTTCCAGTCGTTCAAGATTTTTTCTTTATGTGTTTGGCACAGCATGTCCTCTCTGGAGCTTGCGCCATTAAACCTCAACCAACCAAGACTTTTTCTTTATTTTTTAACAATTTCGAAACTTGAGCTTGGTATATCTCAAACTTTTTTGAGAGTTCTAATTGCGTACACTTATTTACTTTTGCAAAACTCAATAACTTTTACTTTTCTTGTAAAGTAAGATCTTTTCGCTTCGAAGACATTGTAGTAAAGCACAAGAGAGATGACTGATTTCACGAAAGCGAAGAGACACTGATTTCACGAGAGCGAACTGTCGAACTAATCGCCGTAGAAAATGTACAGTTAGATGTTCAAGGCTAGAGAACCCCAGGTTAAAGGTTGCGTTTCTCCGAGGAGTTTCGTTACAGCTGGTAATATCCGTCCCCTTCAAGACAAGGACCTGTTGATGTTTCACATCTCCTTCAAATCCCCCCCCACACACACACACACTCTAGCTCTCATGTGGGGGTGAAGCTTATTGTTTATTCTCTGAATAGGGAAACTTTGGCTGAGCGGCCGAGCAATCCAGTGTGTGTGTGTGTGTGGGGGGGGGGGGGGTAGCAAGAGAAGACAACACTGAATGGCCCTTTAAATACAAGAAATCGCCAATTCCTGCGACTGCACACTTTCTGCGAAGTGACAAAATTGCTTTGAAAGACAATGAGTTACTGCCCATTCATTATGGTACTTTACAGAAAAAAATTCTAAAAAGAAGTGTGGGAAATAGAAAAAGATCGATATCGTCATGGCTAAAAATTATTCCTTTAAGCGGGATAGCTTCAAAACATGATATTCCATTAACCGGGAAATTTAACACAGAAACAAATTACTACGGTTTGGTACATTGAAAATTTATTACATTAAACGGGATATTCTTTTAACCGATAATCCATTAAGCGGGTTCGGCTGCATATATATATATATATATACACTGAAGTGCCACTGAATTAGGGATACCTACCTAGTAACGAGTTGGGCCTCCTCTGGCCTTGATAACGGCTGCCACACGACGAGGCATAGATTCAACAAGTTTCTGGAAACGTTCCACGGAATGGCTTGCCAAATATTGGCTAAAGCTGTCCATAATTCAGTAAGGTTCTTTGGTGCTGTGTGATGGCCTTTCACGCCTTGTTCCAAAACATCCCAAAGATGCTCAATAGGATTTAAGTCTGGGCTTCTAGGTGGCCAATTCATGACAGAGAAGTCAGAGGAATGCTCATCCAACCAGCCAGTAGCCAACCGGGACTTGTGAGAGGTACAGTTGTCTTGCTGGAAAACTCCATTACCGTGCGGATAACAGAACAGCATAAACGGATGGAGGTGATCACCCAGTAACTCTACGTACCGAATTGCAATGAGGGAGGTTGGTACACGCACCAAAGATCCCAAACTGTGCCACGAAAAAACATCCCAGACCATGATTGAGCCATCATGCCCTTGTACAGTTCCAGCCAGGCATGCAGGATCCATGGCTTCATGAGCCTGACGCCATATTCTCAGCCTCCCGTGTGATCTTCAGCTATGAATCCCGATTCCATCTCAATGCAGATTACCAGCGCATACGCGTGTGGAGGCGGCCAGGCCACCGGTCCGATCCGGTATTTGTTGTCGAGAGGCATACGGCGATTACACAAGGTGTGACAGTGTGGGGAACGATTTGTTGGGTCACACGACATCTAGTTATCCTTGAACGCACTTTGACCTCACGAAGTTACGTGAATGAGATTTTAACGCCAGTTGTACTGCCTATGTTATCAAGTTGCTCAGGTGCAATTTATCAGCAAGACAACGCTCGGCCACATACTGCGCGAATCAATGATCCCACATACTGCGCGACACCAACAATGTCTTCAAGGATATGACGTACTCCCATGGCCTGCCAGGTCACCAGACATCTCGCCAATAGAGCAAGTCTGGGACGTGCTTGGAAGGAAACTGCAGACGTCCAGGAATACGTGTGAATTTACTGCCCAGTTGCAAAGATAATGGCATGATCTTCCGCAGGAGATCATACGTGACCTCACTGATTCGATGCCACGCCGTGTTTCTGCTTGTATAGCTGCCAGAGGTGGATTTACTACTTACTGATTTGTAACATTTTTCGTGTCATATCCTCTTAATAAAACAGTCTGTTCTTCTGAATTTGTAATCATTTACT
This sequence comes from Dolomedes plantarius, assembly GCA_907164885.2. NCBI lineage: Eukaryota > Metazoa > Arthropoda > Arachnida > Araneae > Dolomedidae > Dolomedes > Dolomedes plantarius. Next base: position 156,220,324 of record OU015493.1, on the reverse strand, counting down.
TATCTCCTTATACACTACTTAAATGTTAAGTTTCGTGATAGTAGGTCGTTTACTTCTTGGTGCATATATTTTTTTGTGACAGATTGTATATATATATATATATATATATATATATATATATATATATATATATATATAGAGAGAGAGAGAGAGGGAATATTTATATATATATATATATATATATATATATATATAGAGAGAGAGAGAGAGAGAGAGAGAGAGAAAGAGAGAGAGAGAGAGTGGTTATTAGCCCCTAAAGGGTGTCATGTCCCCCTACGAGTTTTCCTATATGTATACTTATAAGTAATCTCAAATATACCTTCTATATATAAACATACTTCATTTTATCTCGATTTATTAGGTTTTCGTTCTATTAAACTCCGAAAGAGCATATCTAAGGATTTATTGATTTGAACAGTACTAATGATTTTCTTCTGCTTGTCTGTTCTTTTTGCCTGTCTTTTCCTTTTAACTACCGTTTCCAACGATAATATCAGATATTCACATTCAGATTCAACAGTCTACAATGTCCTAATATTATTTGGATATTATTTAATATACATAATTAAATACATACATACATACATACATACATACATACATATACATATATATATATATATATATATATATATATATATATATATATATTTATTTATTTATATTTATATATATAAAGAGAGAGAGAGTGGTTATTAGCCCCTAAAGGGTGTCATGTCCCCCTACGAGTTTTCCTATATGTATACTCATAAGTAATCTCAAATATACCTTTTATATATAAGCATACTTAATTTTATCTGGAGACATAAGGTTTTCGTTATATTAAACTCCGAAAGAGCATATCTAAGGATTTATTGATTTGAACAGTAATAATTATTTTCTTCTGCTTGTCTGTTCTTTTTGCCTGTCTTTTCCTTTTAACTACCGTTTCCAACGATAATATCAGATATTCACATTCAGATTCAACAGTCTACAATGTCCTAATATTATTTGGATATTATTTAATATACATAATTAAATACATACATACATACATACATACATACATACATACATATATATATATATATATATATATATATATATATATATATATATATATATATTTATTTATATTTATATATATAAAGAGAGAGAGAGTGGTTATTAGCCCCTAAAGGGTGTCATGTCCCCCTACGAGTTTTCCTATATGTATACTCATAAGTAATCTCAAATATACCTTTTATATATAAGCATACTTAATTTTATCTGGATTTATAAGGTTTTCGTTATATTAAACTCCGAAAGAACATATCTAAGGATTTATTGATTTGAACAGTAATAATTATTTTCTTCTGCTTGTCTGTACTTTTTGCCTGTCTTTTCCTTTTAACTACCGTTTCCAACGATAATATCAGATATTCACATTCAGATTCAACAGTCTACAATGTCCTAATATTATTTGGATATTATTTAATATACATAATTAAATACATACATACATACATACATACATACATACATACATATATATATATATATATATATATATATATATATATATATATATATTTATTTATATTTATATATATAAAGAGAGAGAGAGTGGTTATTAGCCCCTAAAGGGTGTCATGTCCCCCTACGAGTTTTCCTATATGTATACTCATAAGTAATCTCAAATATACCTTTTATATATAAGCATACTTAATTTTATCTGGAGATATAAGGTTTTCGTTATATTAAACTCCGAAAGAGCATATCTAAGGATTTATTGATTTGAACAGTAATAATTATTTTCTTCTGCTTGTCTGTTCTTTTTGCCTGTCTTTTCCTTTTAACTACCGTTTCCAACGCTAATATCAGATATTCACATTCAGATTCAACAGTCTACAATTTCCTAATATTATTTGGATATTATTTAATATACATAATTAAATACATACATACATACATACATACATACATACATATATATATATATATATATATATATATATATATATATATATATATATATATATATATATATATATTTATATTTATATATATAAAGAGAGAGAGAGTGGTTATTAGCCCCTAAAGGGTGTCATGTCCCCCTACGAGTTTTCCTATATGTATACTCATAAGTAATCTCAAATATACCTTTTATATATAAGCATACTTAATTTTATCTGGAGATATAAGGTTTTCGTTATATTAAACTCCGAAAGAGCATATCTAAGGATTTATAGATTTGAACAGTAATAATTATTTTCTTCTGCTTGTCTGTTCTTTTTGCCTGTCTTTTCCTTTTAACTACCGTTTCCAACGATAATATCAGATATTCACATTCAGATTCAACAGTCTACAATGTCCTAATATTATTTGGATATTATTTAATATACATAATTAAATACATACATACATACATACCTACATACATACATATATATATATATATATATATATATATTTATTTATTTATTTATATTTATATATATAAAGAGAGAGAGAGTGGTTATTAGCCCCTAAAGGGTGTCATGTCCCCCTACGAGTTTTCCTATATGTATACTCATAAGTAATCTCAAATATACCTTTTATATATAAGCATACTTAATTTTATCTGGATTTATAAGGTTTTCGTTATATTAAACTCCTAAAGAGCATATCTAAAGATTTATTGATTTGAACAGTAATACTGATTTTCTGCTGCTTGTCTGTTCTTTTTGCCTGTCTTTTCCTTTTAACTACCGTTTCCAACGATAATATCAGATATTCACATTCAGATTTAACAGTCTACAATGTCCTAACATTATTTGGACATTATTTAATATACATAATTAAATACATACATACATATATACATATATATATATATATATATATATATATATATATATATATATATATATATATATATATATATATATATATATATATATATATATATATATATATATATATATATATATATATGCAGTTAATATATGACCATTATTAGACTATTAGTAGAAATCGGTTCATTGTATTTCAACCGACAGAGTTTAACCGAACAATATCCCCGCAATATGTATGTTACGTGCTTTTTAACATACTTTTAAAAAGTTTACAATTGACAGTTTATTAGAATTAAACATATATATATATATATATATATATATATATATATATATATATATATATATATATATATATATATATATATATGCCAAACTGTGATCATAGTTTATGGTGTTGTTATTTAATTTTAAAACAATTAAATTCTTACGAGAAAGCAATTTAAATAAGACAATTATACTTTGAGACTGTTTGTATATTACAAATCGAAATGTATGAGCTTAAATTTGTAGGAGCAAATTTACGCTGAACGGAAAAATGAACATTGCTTACCTATTTTATTTTTATACGTATCGAGCATGCACTCACTAAAAAATTGCGTGAACTGAGTTCACAAGAAAGACGAAAATGATATTTGAAGAAATACCGCTACGTCTTATTTATATGAAGAGATAAAATAGGCGGTCAAACATTAAAGAGCGGGTGCATTTAATGTATAAAAGAAATCACGTGGTTAAATGCAGTCCTTCACATTTTGAACTTATCCATTATCAGTAGTAGGGGGGAGATAGACCTTAATACACTTAGATATCAGATTTTTGATAACTGGTAATACGGTCTTCGTTTTTATCTCTAAAAAGGACGTTCAGGTCAACAAGTACCGAAAAATTCTATTTGTTTTCTAAAAACAGAAATGCGGCAATATTTTGAAACTTATAGAGCTATTTTAAGATCTAATTCATGCTTCATGCCTTGTCTTAATTAAAATAAGATAAATGGGAACAATACTCTAATATTATACGGTATCTTGTTTGAAACAGGAAAATATCCAAAATTAGGTAATTAGTAAGCAGAGATATCTATAAGGAACGCCAGTCAGGATGAGAGTCCAAACTTTCAAAGCATCAAGCCGGTATTCTATCGACCGAACTGAACTAAGATTTCCCTTTTTTTATATATTTGGCAATGGCTTTTTCCCTCTCATATTTGCACCTTCCTTTTTGAGGCCAACAACATATTTTGGCGGAATACAATTTCATTAATTAGTTTTGGACGATATCGACATTTTTTTTTCCATTGGAATTTTGTCGGACGTTTTACCATAGGTCCGAACATCACCGAGGAACTGCCTTCCTTGAACGCAGACTTGATATGTTTAACATGTTCCAGAAAAAACCTGTTCAAGACAAACATAATTATTAGGTTAACAAATAGATTCACAAAATCCAGCAGCTTCGCGTACGTTTGCGTTGATAAGGAATGCAGAAAACAACTTCGCCACTTACAACTTTGCTTATACTTCTTTACAAGTTATGGTGTCTACATTACGGAAGGGGAGTGGTCTTCAAGCGAGATGCTGTCACTCTAGGTGCCACCCTTTGTTTAATTATCGAACGAGTTGTGTCCTGAATATGAAAACTTTGGTAGTCCGTATTTACAAACATCACCGGACAAGAAATGATTTTCTCTTAACAATATTACAATATAATTGCAAAATGTGGCACGCATTGATTCATCTAATAAATTGCGGGTTCCAGTTATCCTGCAATGCAATTTTCCCAATCTCAGACGATAGGCCGAATTGCCACCACTGCCTCGAAAGAAATTTATGTAGACCATAATTTTGGTACCTTGCACATAAATGACTAGGAACTACGGGTTCTAGGGATTATCCACTAGTTTGAATATCTGTAAGTTTGATATATAGAAATAATGTTGATGCACGTATACACAGCCAATTCAGAAATTTTGCCTGAATACTCTGCTATGTACAATTTCAGTGGGTAAATTCCCAATTGTTATTTATTTAAACATTCCTATTGTGAGTAAGTTAATTCCCCCCCCCCCCGATCCTTTGATTCATAAGCCGTTAAATGCTTCTGCCAAACAATGCGAGGAAAATCAATTTCAAAATGTAGATAGCTGAATGACAGAGGACTGAAAATTAAAAATTCCTTTCCAGCTCTATTATACGAGAAGGACGAAGAAATAAAACTTTTCTAATGAAGTTGTACGCCAAGAAATTCGTCTGCCTATGCACTGGAATGAAGAAGTGTATATTATATCTCAAAATTAATTATGAACTGGAAAAGGTATCTGATTAAAAAAAACTAAAAATCAGGTATGGTTTTGTTCACACCTGGCTGTGTAATAACATGTTTTTTTATTATGTCTTATTTTATTCTGTTTTCTCACTGATTAAATTTTGTAAAAGATAATTTAAATAAATTGAATAAATTCTTACAAACTTTCAAATAACTTTTCATTAAACACTTATATAATAGTGTTTATTAAAATTTATATGTTTTTACGAACATATAACTTTACGAACTAACGCTCAATAGCGCCCTTTACACGTACGTTCTTTCGCGAGTGTTTGGAGCGTACGGGATTGCGCGCGGGATACTTCCATTACGCTCAAAAGCAGCTTTCCCTTCACGTGCAATCAATCGCGCGGGATCGTGGTTTCACGCGGGAAAGAGTGTATGTGTAAAGGGCGCTATTGAGCGAAAAAACGTCCTCAACGCGTTATTCGTATTATGGCACTTATAAAAATAGCCAGAACGCGTTGTGGCTAACTAAAAAAAACCACAATACGAAATTCGCGTCGTGGCTTTCATGATATTTGACCACTACGCGTTGTGGTCATTAAGAAAAGCCATAATCCGTTCTGAACGTTCTAATGCAACTACGATACGACAGACAGGTTGTAAAGAAAGGCCTTTTCACATAGGAGTCCGGTAGCGGAAACGTTAAAGTATTGAAATATATTTAACCAATGACAAACCTCCAAACGATTAGCAACGAAATTTTTATCGCCTATGATTGGTTTATTTCCGTCTCAGCACCATCTTTCCTTTTACGCTTCCGCTACCGGACTCCTATGTGAACAGTAGGGTGGAACGAAAAAAACTTTTTTTTGAATTTTCAATATGCTCTAGTTTTCAAAAGTTGCCTTTTAACAAAATAAAGACGGAAATTAAATATTTTCGTAATTGGTGGATGTTTTCATCTGGCGCAAGAAGAGCAAACTTTTGGTTTTTATTAAATTTTTGACAAATTTCGCAATTATTTTGAAATTGAATACACTTGTAGTACAAAAAAGTAGCAAAATATGTAATTTAAACATTCCTTTTAGTCAAGAGACCTGCTAAACTGATTATATAATACGTTTTACTTCATAAAAATAGTACACATAAAGGCACTTAAGGACGAGGCACTTAAAAGACACTCGGACATCACGGTGGAACGAAATTTTTTTTTTTCGGAATTTCAATATGCTCTAGTTTTCAAAAGTTGTCTTTTAAAATTAAAATTAAGAATATAAAATATTTTTGCTCTACTAAAATATTTTTAAGTCCCGCAAATTGCTTCAAAATGGATATTTTTATGAAAAAGTGATTATATTTGTATTTTTTGTTAATTTATTTTATAGTATATTACAATAATGTATATTTTCTGTAAATAAAATATTCAAAATATGATATTTTGACAGAAAACTTGCATATTCTAAGTATCTCTAACTTTTAGATGCCATAACAGAACAACTGATTTTGTGAAATTTCGCGATTTTCATCATATTAATTTTACAGTAGCATATTCTTAAAATACACATTGGAATAAAAGAAAAACATTTTTTAACTAACGGACCTTAGTTAAAATAAACAAATCACACTTATTTAGAAAAATATTAATGTAATGTCTATAAAGGCAAAACGTTATTTTGAAAAAAATATTCATGATTTTCAAAAGTCCATATTAATCACACATGGTTTCCATTACTTATTTCACTGACACATTGAATTTTTTTTGTTTCAAATTTTGGCATTATCTTTTGAGAATGTATTTTTGTTTTTATCAATCCATCTGTTGCAGAAGTAACACGAACGAACAAGGATGACCAGGTAACTAATTTAACAATCCTTTGAACAAGCCTAACTTGTCAACGGGCGCATTGTAAACATCCGTCGAGTTTGTATTCATTCTCGAATGTCATTTCCGAGTGTGAACATCTGTGCGCTAATTATGGCTAGTAAAATGAATATATTTTATTTTACTTTAAGTGAATTAATGACGACAATTACTGATCGCAGTTTTTTAATCAGTGGTGACTCTAAAAAATATATTGACAGTGGATCAGTCAGCTCTTCAAAAATATGCTGACAGTGATTCAAAAATCCTTTATTTTCTGTAAGGCAGATGAACTGTTTGAAATTCTGGAAAAGGCACATAGTAGCGTGGGGCACAAATGAACCTCTGTCCAAGAGGTAAGTGAATTGACCGAAAAGATTGAGACATTTTGCGTTTTTTATTTTTTTTTGTTGTTGTTAGTTATGGAATTTCTTGTAAACTTTTATTATTCTGAATATTTATACTAATGTATTTTGTTTTACACCTTACTAAAATCAACTCGAATGAAGTGATTTTGACGGAGGCAACGTCAAATTATAACGCGGATCTTCCCTTGTTTTCAAGTATACATCAAATAGACTCATTGTTTTATAGTATACCTGAAGTGATTTATTAATTTTGTGGCAATTATAGAAGCTGAACTGAAAAAGAAATACTGTAATGTTACACGTTAAATTATAAACTTATATCTAAGTTTATGTGAACAATGTCAACTGAAAAAAAAGATATCAAAACGTGATTTAGTGTTGAGACCTATTCTATCTGACTGCATGAATTCCAGATGTCATGTTGATTTAATCGACATGCAGTCTGAGACAAGTGAAGATTATCCATTAATCCTGAATTATCAAGATCATTTGACTAAATTTACAGTTCCTCGTCCGCTGAAAACGAAAACTTCCGAAGAAGTAGCATACCAAATTTTGAATATATTTTGTTTGTTCGGTGCCTCGTGTGTATTCCAAAGTGACAATGGTCGTGAATTTGCTAATAAAGTAATTAAAAATGTAGCGGAAATGTGTCCCGGGATGAAGCTTGTTCATGGAAAAGCTCGCCATTTTCAAAGTCGAGGTTCGGTTGAGAGGTCAAATCTAGACGTCAGTGACATGTTAGTAGCTAGGATGGCTGACAATAATTCCCAGAAGTGGTCAGAAGGACTGAGATTTATTCAGAGTAAAAAGAACCGTGCTCTTCAATCGGTGATCAAGGCAAGTCAGTACGAATCTATGTTTGGATGTCCCCAAAAATTCGGACTTGCAGATTCATCTGTTACTAGGGATATATACTGAAGAATTACAAGAACTAGTGCTATCAAAACCTCTAAAAATGATGATCAACAAAACCAGAACAATACAGAATAAGATGACCAGTTAAACAAAGTTGAGAAATTACAAAATGAAAATGTTGGAGAAGTCATAGAAGTATTATAGAAAAAAGATGATCATGAAATCACACAAGAATCTACAAAGAAAGATATTATTTTAGAAAAAGCTGAAATTTAAAATTTAATAAAAAAAATTCTGTTAGTTGTAAAAATGAGACCTCTGAAGCTCTCAAGTGTTCAGAGTGCCATGAATATGTTCACGTTATCTGTGGAGAAAGCAACGAGAATGAGGGATTTGGTGCAAATGTTACTTATAAGCTCTGTTTAAGAAAGAACAGCATCAATGCTAAGAGATAATGTGCCAGATTCGACCAAGATAAATAGGCACATTAAATTATTTCACTACCCAAACCAAAATTTTCTGCAGCTGAAATTGGTTCTAATGTTTTAGTTAGAGTACCTGAAGTTGACAGAGGACGTGCAGCTCCCAGAATTGTTTTAGCTGTTGCTATGAGTATTAATCCATCAGGTCTCTATCACTTAGGAAACAAGAAAGGTATTCTTGGTCGACTTTATGCTCGTAAGGAATTTACAATTTTAGAGAGTAACTTTATTAACATTCAGGACGTACCCTGATCTCCATTAACACTTCGCTCAGCATCTATGTTATCATCTGGAAGTCAGCAAAAGGTCTTATAATATGTCACTGTAAAAGATACTGTATTGATAAGAAATGCAAATGTCGCTCGAAGAACATAAAATGTAACTCAAAATGTCACAGTAATACACTCATGGACAAAAAAATTAGCGAACCAAGAAATAATTGCGGGATCGTAACGAAACTTGCAATGAAGGTACATGTCGGGGAGATATGCAAATGATTAGAAATGCAGCGTGATTGCGCATTACGTATAGCCGGTAGAGGGCGTTGAACACCGTACTCTGTAGAGTATAAAACAGGTAACTAAATCTTATTTGAGTGTGCTGAATCATTTACAAAGGAAGAGCTGAGATAGACATGCCATTACGCCGTGTTCGAAGACAATATAAGCAGTTGTCGCAGTTTGAGAGGGGGAGAATCGTCGGGATGATGAAAGCTGGGTGGTCAGCTAGGCGAGTAGCTCGTCAATTAGGCCGCTCTGATTGTGTTGTGAGGAGGTGTTGGGACCAGTGGACCCCAGAGATGTCATGTACACGAAGACCAGGCTCAGGACGCCCTCGACAGACCAGTCGTCGAGAAGACCGCCACATCGTAAGAAATGCACGCGTACAGCCAACTGCTTCATCGGCCGCCATCCAGGCACAGGTAGCACCTTCACTAGGGGCCTCTTTGTCTTCTCGAACAATAAGAAGGCGCCTGGCTGAAGGACAGTTGGTATCGCGGCGCCCATTACGTGTGCTGCCCTTGACGCCCACCCATCGACGCATCCGTTTGGAGTTTTGCCGCGCACGAGGAAACTGGACTGCAGCGGAATGGAACCAGGTCGTCTTTAGCGACGAATCCAGATTCAATCTCGGCAGTGATGACAATCGTGTTCGTGTGTGGACAGCCCGTGGTGAACGTTTCAATCCTGCCTTTGCTGTACGGCGACACATCGCTCCCACAGCTGGTGTGATGGTATGGGGTGTCATTGCCTACAATACACGGTCACCCCTAGTATTGTTCAGTGGCACCATGACAGCCCAGCGGTATGTTCATGAAATCCTGCAACCACATGTGTTGACACTCATGCAACGGCTCCCAGGAGCCATTTTTCAACAAGACAATGCTCGGCCTCATACGGCAAGGGTGTCACAAGACTGTCTCCGCACTGTTACTACCCTTCCTTGGCCTGCCCGATCCCCAGATTTGTCTCCAATCGAGCATATCTGGGATCATTTGGGAGGACGAGTTGGGCATCCCACGAGTTTGAACGAACTAGAAGCAAGGTTACAGCAAATATGGAACGAAATGTCTCAAGACATCATACAGAACTTGTATGACTCAATGCCCAATCGTATCGTATCGTGCATTCGCGCTAGAGGGGGTCCAACGGAGTATTAACTCCTCCGTTCTATTGCCTTTTTCTCTGAAATAAATTATCCTTTTTCTTTGATTTTCTTATCATTTACTTATATCAAAGTAGTCATTACGTATGTAAAATTTCGTTTCATTTTGACGACTCCTTCTTGGTGCGCTAATTTTTTTGTCCATGAGTGTAGTTTTTGTAAAAATAAATAACTTTGCAACATACTTGATAATTTTATTACCAACTTTGTGTATTTTAATAGTTTTGCTACCAACGTATATAAGCTAATGATTAAAGATAAAGAAACGATAATTAAAAATAATGTTTTATTTTCTTAACATCACCTCTTTATTATTTAACATCCAGAAGATGTGGTTACAACGTGTTCGTCGTATCGTGGTCAGAACGCGTTATGGCTTTTCTTAATGAGCACAACACGTATTGGTCAAATATCATGAAAGGTAAGACGCGAATTTCGTATTGTGGTCTTTTTGAGTCAGCCACAACGCGTTCTGGCTATTTTTATAAGTGCCATAACACGAATAACGCGCTGTGGATTTTTCAAAGAGACCCCAAAGCGTTGTGGACTTTCTTTTTACTTTTTTCCTGCCTACTACTGGGAGCATTCCTTTTATTTGAAACTAGTTCTTTTATTTGAAGGCGAGTTTTTTATTTCTAAAACAGGTGAGCTCTTTATTTCTGGTTATTGCAGGGCACTGGTATATCTTTCAAAGTCTACTTATGATTTTTATGTACATTCTTTTGGCCTATATTGCCTTAACGCTGCCTTGAGAGGTAATTAGGTCTGACAAGGCGTGTTTTGGGCGTGCCTAGGAAAGATCTTTGGATGAGCCCTGATATGGGAGCCCAGCACATAAGGACCTCAGTATTCGATTGTGTTCAGAGATGTTTGAACATTACTCAAACTAAACAGGAACGAGCGGCTTCTTAAAATCCACAGTAAAAATCGATTGACTATAATAAATTAATTCTAGAAACCATGTCTTCCTGTTTTGCGTACCCTACGATATTTATTAAAATAATACTATCCGAAAGATTTCACACACAAATATGGGAAAGTGCCAACTCGAATGTCTGTTAGAAATCTAATGGTCATAAAATGGCAAGTTGCCATAAGGAATAAAATGGGTTTTCAACATAGGTGATTCCATCTACTAATGAAAAGGAGATAGGAAGAGCGATAAATTACAAAACCACCAGGTTTTTCTATTATTCCAATATGTATGGGGAAGGAAGTACTAGTCTTATGACGAAACTAAAGTAGTTTTTTTCTAATTATTAAGGGAGACATAATTACTCATTCTTTACTTAGAAATTTGTGTTTTCTTATTGCAGAAGTCCCGTTGTAATCAGTTTTTTTATTTGTTAATTTTGTTCAGAAATGGGAAACTTAAAAGGAAATAGAACAATTGAGGTGGTATGCTTCAGGACTGTCTTTATCAACTATACGTGAATTTATGGAAATGACGTAAAAATTTTGCAGATAACCACATATTTAACATTAAATTACTGAAGAAAAGAGAGTTTTTTAAAGTAATTCAGCTACAACTAGATGCAGGATTGCCGCCTTAATTAGAATCTAGTACTAACTATTTTTTGTTTTGAATAACGATAATTTTTTAAACATCACCTTCAACCATAACTGTAAAATAAAGACTTTATGTGGTGTTTGCAAAGTTTATCTCCTTCACAATAACGCTAGAGAACTTTTCAGTGGAAACATTTTCAGTTCAGTAGGTATTACTGTATTAAATTAACACCCTAATTGCTTCGAATTCCCATAAAATTTCTTTCTCCCAGTTTCGTTAATTAGAAATAAAAAAACTGGATATTTAGTATTAATAATAAACTTATCAATCAGCTTATTCTCGAAGTTTCCTGAAATTTTACGCAAACTTATTCTGTTATGATGCTGTTAAGTTAGAAATGTCAGATACAATTATTGAATCATGACTTTATCTTTCACGCCACTTACCGATTACACTCGTTCTGTTAGTCAATCAGATACAATAGTACATATCTCTTTGATGTTGTTTCAAAGGTTGAGATTAATTGACATTGTTGATGTCACATATAAAATCTAGATTAATAACCCCATTTATGCCAAAAAGATTATAATAATTTCAATCATTAACATAAGTATCAAACACCATATTTTTAATAGACTAAGGATAATTTTTTAATATATTAAATCATATTCTTTTGTAATATTTTTGTAACATATATTTATCTGTTAACTTTGATTTTGTGAAAATTACTAGTAGAATTCTTATGATATAATGTCTTCATTTAATCTTCCTTTACTCAATAAATTTCCCTCTCATTTCTCAGTTAAATTTTATTAGATGGCAATCCCTTTCTTTACTGATGAACAAATTGTATCGATTTGCTATTTAGATCAAGCGTGTCAAACTCAAAGGCTCAAATACAAAGGCGGGTCAAACTGAAAGGCGGGCAAAATAAACAAAGTTTAAGTTCATGTGGGTCGCAAAAATAAGAAATACTTCAAAATCAATTTTCGTAGAAACGTAGATTTATTTCGAAAAGTTTAGTGTAAAAAACAAACAAGAACAATAACTATATCAATGTTTTCTTCCTGGCACTTTTTATTCTTGTACATTAACTTACTAGACACTGAATAAATGCACAAATTAATAAGGGTTCTCCGAAAGCGAAATATAACTTGTTTTACACCCACCAAACAAATCACTCCGTACATGACTACTTAATGACCAGACTACTGGCCTGTCTTGAGGTAATGAGTTGCTAAAATACTCACTGCTAGTGGGGGGAATTTGCGCGCTTGTGCGTACAGGCGCATAAAGTATCACGATATTTACATACCGTAATATTCACTGGGACTGGGCGGAACAAATAATCGTCGAGGGCCGCAAGTTTTACATGTCTGAAATAAAGGCATTTATGGTGCGACTTATAGCCAATGGTACGCCGAAAAAACGATAAACTGGTACGTTTTCGGGATGCATTTAGCTGAGCATACTACTTTGGGACTAAAAATTGCTTTATGAATGACTTTCATGGAGTCTCCAGCGATATGAAATCATACTGCGAGGTCGGAGGTGGCGGAGACCGTATTGCCCCGTTCTCCTCGGTATTTAAAAAATATCTCACAAATTTGAGTATCCTTTTGCAGGGCTCTGCGACACCCGACAAGTGAAGGGCACCGGAGGGGCATGTGAGATCGCCCAGAAATCTCTCTTTTGGGCTCGATCGGAAGCGGAATAATCGATAATTTCGATAATCTGACGTCACTGGTTTCACAGTTAATTCGGAATCTGAGCAAACGGTGTCTTTTCGGGTTTCTGTGCAAAGGTCTTGGGGAGTAATAGAACTTTGTGAGGAATTAAAGGTGTCTCTGGTTCTATTTTTAGCCAATGGTCTACCAGAGGTGGTGGAGACCGTATCGCCCTGCTCTCCGGGATTTTAAAAATCTCGTAAATTCGAGTATTCTTGCTTCTCTGCGATACCCGACGTGTGAGGGGCACATGAGATCGTCCAGAAATCTCCCTGTTTGATTGATCGGCAACGGAGAAATGGGTAATTTTGGTAATCTGACGTCACTGGTTTCACTGTTAATTCGGAATCTGAGCAAACGGTGTTTTTTTCGGGTTTCTTTGCAGATGCCGTTGAGAGTAACAGAGCTTAAGGGCCTGTTCACATAGGAGTCCGTTGCGTTGCGTTAAGGAAAAGGATGACGTTAAGACGAAAATAAACCAATCATAGGCCTCCAAACGATTAGCAATGAAATTTTTATGATTGGTTTATTTTCGTCTATGATTGGTTTATTTTCGTCTCAACGTCATCTTTCCCTTAACGCAAAGCAATGGACTCCTATGTGAACAGGCCCTTAGGATGAATTGAATGCATATATGGTGCTACTTTTAGCCAATGGGTCGCCAATAAAATGATAAACTTGTACGGCGGTGTCGATGACGCCATCACTTTCACAGGTAATTTGAAAGCTGCACCCCGTGTTCGTTTTCGGGATGCATTTGGCAGAGCATATTCCTATGGGACTAAAAATTCATTTAGGAATGGCTTTCATTCAGCCTTCAGCGGTATGACGTCATACGGCGAGATCGGTGGCTTCGCGGACTTGGAGGAGACCGTATCACCCTGATCTTCTCGGGATTTAAAAAAAACTCGCAAATTCGAGTATCCTTGCGGGTCTGCTACACCCGACTCATGAGAGGCACGTGACATCGTCCAGAAATCTCCCTTTATGGCTCGATCGGCAGCAGAAAAATTAGTAATTTCGATGATCTGACGGCATTGCTTTCACGGTTAGTTTGGAATCTGCGCAAACAGTGTTTTTTCGGGTTTGTAAGCAGAGGAATTTGTAAGTAATAAAGCTTTAGGATGAATTAAAGCAAGAGGTTAATTCGAAGTCTGCGAAAAGGTTTTTTTCTTTTTTTTTTGGGGGGGGGGGGGGTTATTTGCAGAGGAATTTTGGAGTAAAATATAATATCTTTGAATTAAAGCAAGGTCAAAGGCTGGCATGGGTAAAATGAACAACGTTTAAGTTTATATAGACCAAAAAAAACACTTCATAATCAATTTTCGTAGAAATGTAGGTTCATTTTGGAAAGTAAGTATAAAAAAAATCAAGAACAACAATAATTTTAATGTTTTCTTTTTGACACTTTTTGTTCTTGCACATAAACTTACCAGACACTGAATAATTTCTCAAATTAATAAGTTTTCCCCGAAAGCAAAATATAACGTTTTACACCCACCAAATAAATCACTTCGTGCAAGGCTACTTACTGACCAGACTACTGGTCTGGCATGTGGTAGTCTGCTGCTAAAATACTCACTGCCAGTGGGGGGAAAGGGTGTACCTGTGCGTAAAGAGCATAAGGTGACACGATGTTTACATACCGTAATATGAGATGGGCCTGGGCGAAACAAATAATCTCTGAGGACCGCAAGTTTAACAAGTCTGAATTAAAAGCATCTCTGGTGCTACTTATAGCCAATGGGACGCCGATAAAGCGATAAACTCTTACGTTTTCGGGATCCATTTAGGTATATTAATTTAGGCAAATTTTAGGTATATTAATTTAGGCAAATTTTAGGTATATTTATTTTAGTTCATTTTACTACCCATAAGAAGTATAGAACCACAATATCGAAAGATTTTACATTGTATTCCAATCCTCAGACAATAGTTGACCTCAAGAGAGAAGATACATCCGGAGATATTATATCTGGAATATATACTCTACCAACTCCGTTGAAATATTTCGAAGATGAACAGTGTTAGTACCAGAATTACAATGCCAATAGCGAAAAAGCAAGATCTGTTTTGCAACGGGATGAAGAAGAAATGTTTTCACTGACTTGCGATGGCACTCATCGCAATTCCACGGAACTCGTATGTGATTACCTAGAGCTCTAAATATGAAGCTATAAACAGAGGCGAACTGCATAGCAACTGTTGATGGTGGCATTACTAATAGAATGGTTGGTTATGCATATCGTTGCCTTTTAAAAAAATGCCAAAAGTATGCCTCAGAGGTTGATTGCATGTCTTAAGACTAAAAAGTAAATCAACTCGATTTCAGAGTCTTAAGCTCCTTAAAGTTAATTAATGACCATCGCCATGCAATTAAGATGGAAAATGCCTTTAAAAAACTTTCATTTTATTTACTTGAGACCAAATATTTAAGTTCATTCTCTGTCAGTGAAAGACTGTTGTACGACCGGGTTGAAATTAAACGTTACCGAAGTCTGTATGGGTAAGGAGTCGTGAGTTAGCAAAATACAATTTTTAGAGTACTCATAAAACTGCATATACGTGTCTTGGGTTATGGCATCATTGCAAAATGATTTACAGAAAAATAGCTTTCTGTAGCTGGACTTTTATAATATAAATGATTAACCCTTTATGTCTGAAACATTTCTGCAGACTTGTACAGTGCTATGTATTACTATGTATGACACTCAGTGAAGCCTGAGTTTGTCCAGTGAGTAATAAGTTTAAGAGCTAAAAGAAACAAAAATATTTTTATTGAATGGAAACACATACGACAGATACAAAACATGAGCTTTCGATGTTGCCACTGATTTACATGCGTGATTTTTATTTTTATTCGCAGACTTTGGTTCGCATTATAAATGTGTAAAGGGAATAATATTATTCCTTGAATATGTGATAAAGCTCACATATTCAATAGATAGTAAAATCTCAATGTATTATCTCTATTTCAGCGCTATCAAATGATTCCACGAAACGAAGAACTAACATTTTTTGGTTGTTTCACCCTTTCCGCCATGATTTGGCCACTCGTGTCGAACTGATAACTAACTGATAATTTTGACGCTTATTTGTCAATCTAGTTGCTACCACGGAGCTAGGTGGTACATGGATAACAGCATAGTTGCAATGGTTCGAATTACAGGACAAATGATTCGTACTCTAAACGATTTTACTTGACCTTTCGCTAGCCTAGCATTAAATTTATTTTAATTACACTTCACACCTTCTTTTCTCAATAAGGAATCACAAAAATTTCGAAATGAAAATTTTACATAACAACTCAGGATAATAGAGGTTTTCCCAGTTTTTTTTAAAGAATTTTATAATGAAGTCTTTTAACATAGAACTATACTCTACAATAACATAAGAACTATACAAATGTATTTCCACTAGTATTTTAACTAACGATTTTGTTCTTTTGTCCTGTCTTCTATTATTTCTTTGACAATAATATATTACGCCTGTAATCTGTCAAACACCAGTAAATGAAAATTTCAGCTTTCGATCACTCATTAAAATCTCTTTTATTTTTGAAGAAATCTTCTATTTCATTTTATGATCAAGAGTGATAAGATGAAAATAAAAAAAATTTGCCGCCCATCTAACAGATTCCTGCAGTATATGCTGCGCGAACTCATTACACGATTAAAGAGTCGGAAATGATATTTCAGGCAGATTACACTGATATGAGCATTTCGAAAGTTTTATGTAGGAGGAAATTTCACTGATCGATATGTAAGTCATTTGTAAAGTATTTAATGACATATATCATATATTCGTTAAAATTTTGCCATTAAGCATGCATTAAATGAAGTTCGAAAGAAATAATAAAGCATTTTTTTATAAATGAAAATATTCGCTTTTCATGAAAAAAGGAAATTCTTTAATTATATACGTAGTTTATGGAACTGAATTTCGTAAAACTATTATTTTAAATCATTTAAATGAGTAATCATCTACTTTGTAGTTTTATTGCTAAGCAGAATACACTGAGGAGCGAAAAAAGGTGGTACAGGCGTATGTACACAAATAACGGAGATATGAAACCAACCAGCGTAACGCAGTGCCTATATAAGACAATAGGTGTCTTGCGAAGCTGTTAGATCGGTTTCTGCAGCTACAATGACAGGTTATCAAGATTTATGTGACTTTGACCGTGGCGTTTTAGTCAGCGCACGAGAGATGGGAAATAGCATCTCCGAGGTAGCGTCTCTATTTGGACTTTCGCGCACGATCCTTTCACAAGTGTATATCAGGTGATATCAGGTATCCGGTAAAACATCAAACTTCCGACAGTCGTGTAGCCGTTAAAAGACCTTGAATGAACAGGACCGTCGATAAATGACGAGAATCCTTAAACGAGATAGACGTGCAACACTTCATCATGTTGCTTGAGATTTCAATGCTGAGGCATCAACCAGTATCAGCGTGCGAAATGTTCAACGGACTGCCATTTAAATGGGCGTTCGGAGCCACAGGCCCACTCGTGTGCCGTTGTTGACGGCACGGAACGAAGCTTTATGCCTTTGGGTTCGCCAACATCTCCATTGGACTGCTGATGACTGGGAATACGGTGTCTGGTCTGACGAGTCTCGTTTCCAATTGTATCGGAAGAATGGGCATGTACAGGTATAGAAACAACCTCATGAATCCATTGATCATACATGTGAACAAGGGACTGTTCAAGTTGGTGGAGTCTCTGTGATGGTATGTGTGCAGTTGGCGTGGTATGGGACCCCTGATACGTCTAGAGACGGCTCTGACTGGTGACGGGTACATAAGCATCATGTCCGATTATCTACACACATTCATGTCCATTGTGCATTCAGACGAACTTCGACAATTCCAGCAGGGCAATGAGACAACCCCACGTCGAGAGTTGCTATCGATTGGCTCCAGGATCACTCTTCTGACTTCAGGAACTTCTATTGGCCATCTACATCCCCAGACATGTACATTATTGAGCATATCTGAGATGTCTTGCAATGTGCTGTTCTGAAGAGATCTCCACCCCTCGCATTCCTATGGATTTGTGGATTCATGCCTGCAGGATTCATGGTGTGAATTGCCTACAGGATACCTTCAGATATTAGTTGAGTCCATGCCACGTCGTGTTCCGGCCCTCCTGCGTGCTCGTGAGGGCACTACATGATATAAGGTAAACATTATATATATATATATATATATATATATATATATACACAGGTGGTTATCAAAATAATGGAAACACTAAGGAAAATCATGAAAACCCTTATTACTACGTCGCAGGATCACCTTTGTAATGTAATACCACCTGATTCACCTTGAAATTGGATTATACAATTCATGAATAGTGGTTAAGAATATATTATTCCATTCTTCAGGGAAAAATTGTGAAAATTCCTGTAGAGATGCTGTGGTGGTTATCAGTACCTCACTCTATCCCCTTATATCGATCACAGTGCTTGGATGATATATAGTTGGGGGGGGGGGTTGTACAAGTCAAGATAAGATATTTGATTTTTTGTTCATGCTCTTCAAACCAATACTTGATAGATTTAGATGTATGTGTAGGGGGATTATCATCCTGGAGTACGCCATCTCCTGCAAGAAACAATATTTGCGCCATAGGATGGACTAGTCAACTATAATTTCGACATTGTCCTTCCCATTCAAACTTACTATTAGAGTTACAATAGGGCCTGAAGGAAATCATGAGATGCCATCCCAAACCCTATTAGATCTACCTCCAAGATTGACAGTTGACATGAGACAGCCAGAATTTTACGCTTGTGTAGGTGTCCTCCAGACATAGGCACGTCCTGTTGCGAAGAACAATGTGAACAATGAATTTTTGAACCAAATGCAATTTTTCGACATATTACTCGACCAGGATTTGCGTTCGTGTCACCATTGTGGACGATATTTTGTTTTGTTATCTAGTATTAAAAGTGACTTGGAAATAGCTACTTTTCCGTAAATGCTTTGTATGAGAAGTTCCCTTCTACCTCTAATGGTTGATACCGGAACATGCAGATGCAAATTGACCTCTTCGGTCATTTTGGTTGCAGTTGGTTTCTTTCTTCATGTCACAATCCGCTTCAATACCTCGTCCGTCTCTTTCACTCAGCTCTCCCTTTCGTCCCCTATTCTGTTTGGAAAAGGATGATTTTCCGAGCACTCTGTATGCTATCATGACTTTCGATACCATAGCTCAAAAAACACCCATTAGCCTGGGGGTTGCAGTAACAGATACTCCAATTTAAATGCGCTCCAACAATTTGCCCTTTTCGCAAGGTCTGCAAGGTTTGACATTTTACGCTGTTCCTCCCAAAAGCACGATGTCCTTAGCTTCATTACTGCTGCCTGACAATAGAATAATACATACACTTTATTATATTAAAAAAACCGGTGACCAGGCTTGTTTTTTAAGAAATACGAAGCACATTCATAAACACCACTAATATTGATAGTTGTTTCCATTATTTTGATAACCACCTGTATATATATATACACTAATATCCATAAATTAAGGATAATTCAGAATCACACGGAAATCGAACTCAAAAGTAAAACTTTCACCTGTAGAATTATCAGACACATCTTAAAGAATAATATGCAAATTACAGGAAACCACAATATGCCGCCGATAGTACGTCACAATGACGAGAGTGTAAGAGAGGAGTATATAAGGAATGATGGCAAAGAAGTAAAATTGTTCACAAGTGTTCTGTAGGCCACTCAGTGCCATAACCGAATAGTTATGACACAGAGGGCGCATGTGGATGATTTTTTACGTGGTAGAATTATCGGCGGCCTGGAATGTGGGCGTACTAAGATGGAAGTATCCGAGAAACTTGGAATTTCCCAAGTGTCATCTCTAGGCTTTGGCAACGATTCCAAGATGATGGAAATGTCAGTAGACGTTACAATACAGGTCGTCCCCGAGTTACAATGCCGAATGAAGACCGGTATTTGGCAGTAACTGCAAGAAGAAGCAGACGGAGCACAGCATCCGACCTGTCTCGTCGGCTATCTGCAGCCACGGGTACCACAGTTTCAAGGCAAACCGTGTACAGACGTCTGGGAAATATTGGTCTAAATGCTCGCAGGCCTGTCAGATGTGTTCCGCTCATGGCAACTCACTGTCAGCAGCGATTAGCCTGGAGTAGAGAACATGCAATGTGGACATCGTCACAGTGGGATTGTGTGATGTTTTCCGACGAGTCCAGGTTTAGCTTGCAGTCTGATTCACGTCGTACCTTCATATGGAGAACGCCAGGTACCCGTTACCATCAAGAAAACATCATTGAACGACACCGTTACGATGGTGCAGGATTGCTCGTTTGGGGTGGAATTATACTGGGCTCCAGAACACATCTGCATTTCCAAATGGGACCTATGAACGGCCACATTTATCGGCAGACATCATTCTGGAACAACTGGTCCGTTTGCTTAGGGGTGCCATGGGCACAGAATTTGTGTTTATGGATGACAACGTCCGTCCTCACCTATAGAGTATGTGTGGGACATGCTTGGCCGACGAGTTGCAGCCATTCAACCACCTCCTACATATGTACCGGAACTTGGGAGAGCATTGATTGCTGAGTGGAGTAATCTTCCCCAAGATCAGCTCGAAAATTTGATACTCAGCATGACTAGGCGTTGTACGGACTGTATTTCATCGCATGGGAGATATA
This sequence comes from Dolomedes plantarius, assembly GCA_907164885.2. Lineage (NCBI taxonomy): Eukaryota > Metazoa > Arthropoda > Arachnida > Araneae > Dolomedidae > Dolomedes > Dolomedes plantarius. The sequence goes on along the minus strand of OU015493.1, from coordinate 156,199,081 downwards.
CAATGTATTAACCATCATACCATCCATGTAATATTAAGTTTTTGTAAATGAAATATGTTTTACAATTGCTCCAGGGATCAAAAAACGTAGTTTTTATGAATGGTATCATTCATACACCATCTTTTTTATCTTTATATTTTGTTTAATAAATGGGCTTTATGAATAAGTCCCACTTGTTTTGTTTCAAAACCTTTATTTGCCGGATATGGCATTATCCTTAATTAATGGACATGAGTGCATATATATATATATATATATATATATATATATATATATATATATATATATATATATATATATATATATATATATATATGGAGGGTTCAGAGTTAAATTGAACCAAGTCCATGAGAGTCAGTTATTAGAAAATTCATCTCGAAGTTGAACGTTTATAATGAATTAACCGTTGACATTTGCTTGTTTTTTCTGCTTCAGTAACTAGTGCCGTGTTTTATTTTTTAACTATTTTATTGATATTGTCTTACATAATACAGTTGATATTGAGCTGATATAACACACAGAATTAAAGTGGAAGCTGAACTTGGTTCCCTTTCCCTCTGAAACTTGATGCTTTGGGAAACTGTCATAATTTAAAACACTCATTTAAGCAGATAGTTTCAACACGGGCTATTTTTATATTTCTATTTTGTCCAAAGCACGAGTCTGAAACATAAAATTATCAGTTTGTAAGTTCGTGCATTTTCTCTTAAATGCTCGCAAACAGGAATAAATATCCGCAAAACCCCTGCCTTCTACTGTCTCGTATCAAACATACATCTAGCCACTGGAATCACTGAAGCAGTAAATCAAAATTGAATTTGGAGATATTCCTTTTGTATCCTGCAGTAGAGGTTGAAACTTTTGGAAAAGGCAATGTCTTTTGAAGGTAATATGTGCAAAAATAAGTCTTATTTAAAGTTACCGTTCTCTTCAAGAACTTGTCTTGCTTCCTTTGCACAAACGTAATGCCGTTCCTTTTCTACTTCAAGTATTTTTTTTTTACTTTTTTTTACTTTTTTTATACATAAGCTCAAGATAAAGCATGCAAGTGTCTTTTGAAGGAACCATAAAGAATAAATTGAATTTTTTCGAAACGCTTGATAATAGTATTTCTCTTTCAATGGCTGTTTGTTTTCATCAACACACTTCGCAACGTAGAGATGCTTACTTTTTTTAATGTTAATGTTAGGTTTCAGATACTTTTTGGTGGCATAATGGATTTGGCCCACTAGCTCTCAAAGGAAATCAGTTGCTTAGAACTGTTGCTATCTAATGGTTAAAATTTATAGGACGAACAAGGCTTACTATTGCATTTAAAATTTATATAAAATTTTTACTATATAATGACAGTATTAGTTCGAAATAGTCAAAAAGTGGACTTGGTTTACTTAAACACTGAGCCCTCCACATATATATATATGTGTGTCTGTTGGTGTGTGTCCCTAAGTTTTTCTTACTTATTAAAATTTCTAAAACTTCACACAGCAAGTCAAACTGAGGAAACTTAAACGAGATTTCTAAAGTAATTAATTTTCCTCTTTTGCAGGTCTCTTACACTTTCAATAAAACTAAATCATTAATTTCTCCACTTAGATGCACTTTGAGATAAAATCTTCAATTCCTAACTGTTCATTAAAGGTCTGGTTAATTTGGAAAAGAACTTCGTTGAAAAAGAAGAATTTAATGACAGCACTCTATGACCAAGAGAAATAAGTTAGCTTTAAAAGTTAAAAAAAAAGTCCATCCAATTTTCTTCTTCGAAGTAAGCATGTGGCATGCAAACTCTTTAGTAGTTCGAAGGGCTGTATATTGATTTTTACACAGATGTGCACTGTTCTGAAAACTCTCATATAAAGGAGAAACGGAAGAGTCGTTGCATGAAGGCGTGTC